>CM067362.1:37033589-37522562 GCA_034401795.1 Chaetoderma sp. LZ-2023a | reverse complement strand
GAGCAATAAAACCAGCAAACCAGAACACTCCAGGCTTCTATTCAAATATGTTCCTTGTCCCCAAGAGCACGGGGGGATGGAGACCCGTACTCAATCTCAGGCCATTAAATTGGTTTATCCATACGCCTCGGTTCCAGATGGAAACGCCGAGGTCGGTAATGGCAGGATTGGGGAAGGGAATGTGGTGTGTATCGATCGATCTGAAAGATGCATATTTCCACATTCCAATGAACAGGAGTTGTCACAGCTTTCTGAGATTTGCGTTTCAGAATCAAGTATGGGAGTTTATTGTTCTCCCGTTTGGCCTGTCGACAGCTCCAAGGGTTTTCACAAGAGTGGTCCTTGCGGTGACAGCGTTTCTCAGAAAAGAGAACGTGGCGCTACACACCTACATAGACGATTGGCTGATCAAAGCAGATACGGCAGCCAGGTTGGACGTGGATACTGCTTTGACTCTGAAGTTACTTTCAGATCTAGGCTGGATAGTCAACAAGGAGAAATCAGAGTTGACACCCACTCAACATTTCGTATATTTGGGGATGCGATTTGATCTCGAGGAGGGCAGGGTTTACCCGTCAGAGCCCAGAGTGGTGTCTCTGTTAGCCATCCTCAAGAGTTTTTGAGTGGGAAACCACATTCAGGCGAGGCGGTTTCTTCAGATGCTGGGCATGATGGTCTCTATGGAGCAGGTGATCCTGTACGCTGCTCTAATGCGAAGACCTATCCAGTTGTATCTGATGTCGCTGTGGAAACAGAACAGAACCCCTGTCAAAACTGGTACCAGTTTTGGAGCCAATAATGCCGCATCTTGTATGGTGGAAAAAGCGTCAGAATCTCCCAGTAGGGGTTTCGCTGCACCTACCCCACCCCCAGCTGTCCGTGTACACGGATGCATCGCTGGAGGGGTGGGGGGGGCCCTGCCTAGGAGAACACCAGGTCTCGGGCACATGGACTCTCCAGGAGAGCCAGCTGCATATCAATCTGTTGGAAATGATGGCAGTGGAACTGGCGTTGGAACAGTTTCTTCCAATGGTCAGGAGCAAGGTGATATTGATACGATCGGACAATTCGACGGTAGTATCATACATAAATCGCCAAGGCGGGACCAGGTCACCCACGCTGTGTATCAAAGTGTGGCACTTGATTCAATGGTGCAGGAATTACTCGGTTGTTTTGAAAGCAGCTCACATTCCTGGGCGATTGAACATTCTGGCAGATGCTTTGTCTCGCAGACAGAGAATTCTGCCAACAGAATGGTCCCTCAACCCTCCAGTTCTACGAAGGATCTTTGAGCATTGGGGCAAACCCAACGTGGACTTGTTCGCCACAAGGGAAAATGCTCAAATCATGACTTATGTCTCGCCGATTCCAGATCCAAATGCCATCGATACAGACGCTCTGGCGATAAGCTGGAGGGGGATGCACGCTTACGCGTACCCACCCACCATTCTTCTGCCGAAGGTATTGGTGAAGATCAGGGAGGAACCGTGTCTGGTCCTGCTAATAGCGCCGTATTGGCCCAGCAGGGCGTGGTTCACGGATCTGCTAGATCTGCTGGTGGAAAACCCAGTGCAGTTGCCTGAGATTCCGAACATAATCTCCCAGGCCAAGGGACGCTTCCTACACGAGCGTCCCGAAATGTTCAAATTGACTGCGTGGATGTTATCAAACAAAGTTCCACGTCGGAAGGCTTTTCTCGACAAGCTGCTGATTTCATCGCGGCTGCGAGAAGGAGGTCAACCTGCAAGTCATATAACAACAAGGTTAACAGATTTGCAGACTGGTGTGAAGAAAAGGGTATTGATACCTTTCAATCCACTATTCAGCAAATAGCAGACTTTCTCTGTGAGCTGTTCTTTTCAGGACTAGTGTGAAGAAAAGGGTATTGATACCTTTCAATCCACTATTCAGCAAATAGCAGACTTTCTCTGTGAGCTGTTCTTTTCAGGACTAGCTCCCGTCACAATTGCTGGATACAAGTCAGCTTTGGCATCAGTTATCCCTTGTCTAGCCAACAGGGATAGTCCAGCAGTGGCCCAGTTAAATGTGATGGTGAAGGGAATGAACAATCTCAGACCGAGACAACCGGTTGTCATTCCAACCTGGAGTCTATCTTTAGTGCTTAATGTACTGGCCAAGCACCCTTTCGAACCGTTGCGTTCGGCTAGTCTAAAGCATTTGACTCTAAAGGCGGTCTTTCTATTGGCAGCTTCCTCAGCTAGAAGATCCATGCGCTTTCGGCAGAGAGGGACTGATTTATTGTCTCCGGAGAGGGTCTGCGTCTTCTGCCAAGAGCAGAGTTTATGTCAAAGAATCAATCTTTGAGATATCCCGGCAAACCGATGATAATACCGAAATTAACAAGGTTTGATCGTGATGCCAGTGTCTGGTGCCCGGTCCATGCTTTGACTAAGTACAGGAAACGGACAGACTCGTTACGGTCGAACGATAGACATCTATGGATCTGCCATAAGAAGCCTTATGGCGCCGCATCCATGGCTACTATCTCTCGTTGGGTAGTCGAATGCATTCAGACTACTCATGAGATGGCGACTGGGCACCAGGTGCAATGCGCAAGGGCACACGATGTTAGAGGAATAGCCGCCTCGACCGCCCTTTACAGTGGTGTTCTGTTAGAGGACTTCATGGCTGTTGCACAATGGCACTGTGAGTCCTCATTCCTGGATTACTATATGAGGGATGTATCAGACTCAGCCAATCCACTCGCTTTAGCTGTTTTGAAATGATAGTTAAGTGACCACACTGCTCTTCTCCCTTTTTTCACTTTGGTAAGAAAAGAATTTAAAAGCAGACATGGTCGAGCGAGAGGATGACAACCAGATTGTGTCACTGATGGCCGGACAAGTGAATGGTTGGAGGTGGTACGTCTGGAGCCCATTTATCATGAGGTAATTCAACATTGAGAGTTTTTTGTATTATGTCTATATATCATTCATCTTATATATTCATGCTCATTCCCAGGCTAATACATGTGTATATGCAAAGAGCAGTTAACCCTTTTGGCATATTTGTGTTTTCAGGCGAGATGCATGTTCGTGATTTCTCTCCCTTTTCTTAGCGGAAAAAAAGGGGGGCCAGTGATGGGAATGTGATTCGGTTCCGTTAGCTTGACGGTCCTTTTTAGGTCTCCGTTAGTCAAGAATACGTCTAACTCTTTCTCCATGGGGCTAAAGTAGCATTTATGGCTTGCCCCTTCCCACCAGGTTACTGACCAAATCTGGTGTATATCAGAAGTAACAGAATGGTTAGTATTGATCGAAGGAGAATGAAGGAAATTTAAATTTCCCTTTCTCTGAGATCTAACAATACTCACCATTCTGTTACGGACCCAGCCCCATGGAGGCAAGCCATGGATTTCTCTTGTTTGGTGGCTATGCAAACAATATGAGCTCTATGGTAGACGGGTACTCGGCAGTTGGGAGCCGAGTACCCGGTTCCAAGGAGTCGGTAAAGCTTTCTAAGTCTATAGTCCTAGAGCCAGCTGTATATCAGAAGTAACAGAATGGTGAGTATTGTTAGATCTCGGAGAAAGGGAAATTTAAATTTCCTTCAATTAGGTACACTCAAGTAAAAAATGGACCTGAGGAAGCTAAGGATTTTGGCTGAGGACAAGACACAGTGGGCAAAAGCGAAGAAGGGCTGATTGCAGCTGTAGGATGTTTCTACTACTACAGCCGTAGAATACAGTAATCATACATACATATTTACCAATTTACAAAAGAAAATTGAATGATTTAAACTTTTAATGTTTTGGCTGAAATTTGCTGCTATCCAGTTAGCACGAAAAGCGGAATATAACCTGATCTGGATTTACAACTATAAATTAAATTCTGTGCTTGTATCAGACCAGTTTATGGTATTATGTTCGGTGACAGACTCCTTTGCTCAATCATAAAAATGACATCAATTCACCGCCTCACTAGGGTTGAAATTATGCAATTACATCACCATTGAAAAGACATGACGCAATACTGACATTTCATTTTTAGGCCAGGTAGGGGATATTTATAAGCAGTAAGTTTATGTTAGGGTTTATTTAAATTTTTATGCTTGTTTTATTTCAGTGAATATTTGCTGGTTATGAAATTGAAAAAATTTGTTGATAAAATTCCTACTCTTATATTAAATCAGTGAAAATGTGCTTACACCCTCGGAAACCCATTATCCGATGATACAAGTGATTATTTTATGCATTTTTCTGTCCGAGTAGTGAAAAAGTCAAAAACACATATTTTCACTAATACGTTTTTGACCCATGATAAAATTACTGATAACTTGTAAGGAACTTATACGAATCAATCCAGTTTTTGCGTCCTGCGACATCTGCCAGTTACTGTCCTGAGTAGCATAGCAGACCCATTGCCATAGCAATGATTTATTTCTCCTGAAGTGTGGAACTGGCATGGGGTGCTTATAGGGCTGCGCGATATACCGATACCATATTTAAAACCGATATCCTGCACTGACGGTTTCATAACCGATTATAAAAAATAAATATGGAAAAACCGAATATGAACATATTTTCGGTTTTTCATATCAGGATTGTTAAAAATAAAAGATACTAACGAGCATGAAAATCGTAATGAATAATAATGGGCATACTTTCCATTAAGCTATGTTCGGGGCAACTAATAATTGAACGAGGCCCCAATTGCGCAAATTGTGTAACTCCATGTAACTCGCTGTACGCCGAGAGAAATCAAGCAGTGAATTAAATAAATATCCACTCGTCTTTTCTCTGGTAGTCTCAGATAAATTTGCAATATAAAACACAATACTAATGTGGGAATTTGTCATTAAAATTTGTATCGGGGAAAACATTTCTAAACAACGGCATCCATTTTATTTACGTCACCGGCTAATTAACATAATGCAAAGTCGTCCCAACACTAAATCGCCCGAATGGATCAAAATCTCGCCAATAAATATAATGCTGAATACATTTTGCTGATTAGGATATAATTTTAAATAAAATTATTACTCAAACTGTTTTTAAAACGTTATCTTCTATACACAATATCATATTAACTTATGATCGCAAAATATATACAGTTAATATTTTCTTCAAGGCATGATTTCGTCCTCCGGCCGAATTGGAAATGAAAGAAGAAAGGGAGATAATAACATCATAATTAATTACAATCGCGTGATTTACGGCCTTTCGCAACCTGTTTTGCTGATTTATGATAAATTTTGACAAAATAAACGATGTTTATTTAACTGTGCGTAATATTTAGGCGGTCTAATTAATAATTTCACTCCCGCGATGATGGATATTATAAGGTATATTAAGCTTTAAAGGCGTAAAACGTTACGAATGTATCAGGGTGTGAAAATACGTTCTGTTTTCGTGCTAATTTTTATCATTTACATTTTTTGTTTCATGTCCATAAAACCGATATTCGGTTAAAACCGATATGAAAAGTCATATCGAAACCGATATGGCTGTAAGCCAAACCGCGTAGCCCTAAGTGCTTATGTAGTTTTCAGATCTAGATTGATTTTTCTCTACCCGCAATGGCAATTCAAACAGGCCCTAGTTACCACATACGATATAAATTTCCATAATTTTTTTATATTTTGCTACAGGCAAAACACTTATGTTCATTTTCAATACCACATTTACCAATTTCCAAATGAAAAACTGAAAGATTTTAACTTTTTTAATGTTTTGGCTGAAATTTGCTGCTACCCGGTTATCATGAAAAGCGGAATATAACCTGATCTGGATTTGCAACTGTAAATTAAGTTGTGTTTGTATCAGACCCGTTTATGAAAATGACATCAATTCACCGCCTCACTAGAGTTGAAAACACATGACGCAATACGGAGATTACATCTGTAGACCAGGTAGCAGATATTTATAACCAGTAAGTTTATTTTAGGGTTTATTTTTATGCATGTTTTATTTCAGTGAATGTTTGCTAGTTATGAAATTGACCAAATTTGTTGATAAAATTCCTACTCTTATATTCAATTGACGAAAATGTGCTTACAGCCTTGAAAACCTATTATCCAATGGTACAACATAACGACCCCAGACTTCACTCCCCCACCGGCAGAGGAGAAGGGGGTGGCGAGACCGGACCTTCAAAAATGTTGTTGATAAGACTTCTTGAATGAACCACGACGACCTCTGCCTCGAGAAGACGATCCACGATTGGATGATGAGGAAGACTGGCCGGAGGAAGGCTTATAAGACTGAGGACGAGGACGAGCTTCTACTATTTCATCAAAATGGGACTGTCCATAGACTGAAGATGATGATTTCTTCTGAGGCTGAGGAGATGAGGTCGGAGAACTGGAGGCATCTGAGGCAGACCTACGACTGGAGGGACTCGAGCGACTGGATCGATTTGAATTAACGAAAATCCTGGATGGAAAGGATTGGGAAGGTTTAGACTTCTTAGCCGATGAATGATCAGAAGTACGAAAGGGAATATCCGAATGACATTTGGATGTGATATTAGGAATAATAGCATCAGCCAATGACTTTCGAGTAGATTCTTTTTGGATTAATGAAGGAGCGTAGGTTCCAAAAAGATCTTGACCGAATGGATGAGCAGACAGTAGTTGATTTTTGAGTTTACGGGATAGAGATGCAGAAGACAAAAACTCTTTCCTACGAGTGTGATTAATAAAAGCCAAGGAACGAGCGATTGTATTAAGAGATGCTCTTGTTGAATCAGCCAAGGATCTTAGATTTTATGAAAAATGTACTGGAAATTGTCAAAATGCTTCTTATCATTCTGAGCGATTTCAACTAAATTTGGCTGAAAGGACCCAATGGTCGTAGGCTCTAGAAATTCCATTTGGGGTTTTGATTCATCAATGTTTTGGGTGAAGATCATAGATTCTATGAAAAATGTACTAGAAATTGTCAAATTGCTTCTCCTTACCATCTTGATTGGTTTGAACCAAATTAGGCTGAAAGGATCCGATGGCCATAGGGTCTAGAACACCTGTTCAGAATTTTGATTCATCAATTTTTTGTGTGTAAATCTGAGATTTTATGAAAATGTACCGGAAATTGTCAAATTGTTACGGCTTCTTAGCTGCTTGACATATTTCAACCGAATTTCACTAATGGATTCTATGGTGGCAGGCTCTAAGCTCTCATATCTACTTAAATGCAAATGGTTCAAATGCCAATGGTCCAGGTGAGCGCCAGAGGCCTCTTGTACAATGTGGGGTTATTTGTGACCTGATAACACTATAAAATAATATAATGTTCATATTAAATTTATAAGAGTTCACTAGTAATTGCTTTAGAACGTGTGTAGGTTATAGTAGGTGCAGTTATATAGTCACATATTGAAGTTGTTATTACACCACAAAAACATCCATTACATTAGAATTCTCCTTCACAACATACCTAAGTTATAAATAAAAATAATAGTTGTCAAAGTTTTATTTATTCTTTATAGAATGGCATTGAAAATTGTAACATCAGTCACAATGTAACTAACGTCAGTCACAATATATTCCTAGATGTAACGTCAGTCACAATCAACATTCATAGGAAATTTGAGTGTGTTTTACCTGTTATAGTATAGTATTTTATCTATAGTCATTCTATTATTGTCAGGATGAGTTATCTGTGTGTTTGCTAACTATGTTTAATAGATGTAACTAGTAAACAACAATTAACAACATACATGTATCCAGAATGACACATTCAATTTATAGAATAGCAATAACTGTTTCCATCAACATCATTTTTAGTTGAATGTCTGCTCGATCACACCACTACTATGCAAGAAGCACATCACCAGTTAACATCCAATCAATGCGTTATTATAAAATTCCAGAGGCTGAGATAAGTTTCATTCTTTGTCTAAGTTTCATATGCAGCAGTCGAAGTTTCTCAATGCTCTAAATTGTTAAAAAAATATTTGTAACTTGGCCACCACAGCCCTGCCTCCAACCTGAAATAGAATGTGAAAAGCAAGTATTGTGACACAATAAGTACGGACGTCAGACACAATGTTGCCTATGCCTATGCATTCAGCACTAGCCGTGTTGAGTAACGCGCAATCAGGATAACTGATGTTAGCTCAATCATTCTCGGTAGCTAAGGGGACACAACCAAGCGCGACAAGCTTATCTTGTCTACACCAATGCATTCAGCACTAGACGTGTTGAGCCGACAAGCATATATCACGCACAAGCGGGATAACGAGTGTTATCCCAATCATCTTCTGTAGCTAAGGGGATACGATCAAGCACAGCAAGCTTATCTTGTGTAGGTCTACACCAATGCATTCAGCACTAGACATGTTGAGCGGTTATCCTCCAAAAGTGTAAATAAGATACATTAGATATCAATATATAACAATGGTATTATATAACTGAATTACTGTTCACAGACAAAGATACTGCTGCTCGGAAGCATCCACTGTCCTGATAGGGGGTCTCTAACAATCTCCTTCAGGATTAATGCCCAGGCATTGCTTCAGGAGGCAAAGGCTATCAGACAACCTTAATCGTGACAGTGGATGCTTTGAAGCTGCAGGTTGCTAATGTAACCCAAAACATAAGAGCAGATGTCGCCTCTGATGTAAATTTGCCAAATGATAATTTGTCAAAATAAAGTTTTTGAAAACTAGCATTATGAGTTCAGTTGTGTGTGTGTGTTAACTGAACATAAGTAATCTGTAGGCAGTTAGCAACACTTTACTCATACTGATATTATCTATGACATGTCTATCTAGAGCTATTATGCAACCTTTCCTTAGTTCATAAGATTTAATTTCTTCACATGTGTCACTACATTGTTAAAATACTAAGTAATTCACCTTTCCAGAGTATCCATTCATCATCAGAAGTCGTATGACGCCATAATCACCTAAGCGCGTGTATGATGATGTCATAATCATTACAACGGGTTCCATATAGACTGTCACCAAATCTCAAATGCTCCGACACATTGTATGAATTGTATGTCTTTGTAATTCTTTGCTATTTAAGAAACATGCTGTTGAATATTTTGAAACTAATTTGACTGGGTGCTGTTGCTGCCGTAGGCAGCAACAGCACCCAGTCAAATTAGTTTCAAAATATTCAACAGCTTACCTGTATAATTTTCTTGAGATCGATAGTCAGGGATTTCAGAGATCGATCGATCTGAACACGAGCGAGATGTGGGTGGAGCTTAGCTAGGGATGGGCGGGGCATAGCTAAAAATGGAAAGGTCCATTACAGTAATATAACGCTTACAAGGAATCTCCCATGATATTTTCCAAAAGGACAAACTTTAACGTCAGTTACGATAACGTCAGTCACACAGTTTTATGTAATTTATTTTTCTACTATAAGAGATAGAACGTAGTTCTATAGCACAGATAGTTACTACGATATAGGCTTTAATTTATAACAGAAACCAGTTACATCAGTCTTATAGTTTGAGGAGAATAACACAATAAAAATGCTTGACTAAATAGGAAAGGATCCACCTATACTATCCACCAAAGATGGTTGTCTGAATGTCATAACTCTTATCAATACAAGGAGGTTTACAACCTAGGGTGTGTGAAAATGTAACATTAGTCACTGTGGAATTGCCCTTAATGTTTCTATGTAGGAGTCCACCACTTCATAGGCTTCCCTTTGATACGTGAAAATAATTAATTTTGAATCTCATCTATCCCCCTTCATAGGATTTCAATGGACTTCCGGTTTCACATTATTATACTGAATGAAAACAAATGAATGGAACATGTTTTATTTCAATTATGTTAATTGTTTTGGTCTTAAATCATTTAATGATCGAGATTGGTCAAGAAAATAAAAATATTCAGTAAAAGTGCATTTGTAGGCCACAACAGATCGGGTCAAAATTTGGGAGATATGATAAGGGACTACGGTCAATTAAAATTTGTTCACAGGAAGTTGATAGGTAAAAAAACATGGCCGCCATGGGCCAATCAAAATGATTTTTTTTTATTTGATGGATTTTGAAGCCGAAATTGCTTTTATATAGGTATTTGGGTACCGGTATTCTGATTTCAAATTTGCATTTGTTGAAACTGTAGGATAAAGAATTTGGTGGCCATCTTGGATCATTTTCCCACTAAAAGCTCCAATACTAAAGCAATATGAAATTTTAAATGTCTGCTCGAGAACCACTGGGACGATTTCAATTATATTTGCCAGAAAGCATCAGTAGGGCATAGAGATCCAAATTTGTTCAAGTGAAGCTGGTCGTGAATTTGGCCGGTGGTCATCTTGAATTTTTGCGATTTCTAGAAATACATGTCTTTAAACGTCTCCAAAAAACAACTTTGTGGATCTGTTCAAAACCCATACATCATCTAGGGCAACAGCTGAACCGCTGTGTTCTTGTTGCAATTCTAGTCATCTTTTTAGGTTTCTACTTATAGCTAATCTTCTTTCTAGTTGGAATGAAAATGTTCCAGGTCAGCGATCCAGGACACTTGGGCCGCTTGTTACAGTTTCCAAATAAAGTGGAGAAATTCCAGGGGTGAGTCTAGACCCTAGCATTGGGAACTAGCATATAAACGCCTTAAATATTACAACACACACACACGGGGTTGGCAAGATCAGCAAAACTAGTCATGATAGCATACCAGTTAAAACACACCGTCATTGCGTGATTGATGTAAGAGAAAACATGTCAATGGATATCATTAAAGTCTAAAGTAGCTATAGAAGATCTTTTAATTTATTTGAACCTATGAGGCATAATGACGCATTAACCTAATTAACCCTTTAATGGTCATACCGGCCTCTGTTATGATCTTGTGGAATGTACATTTACTGGCCAAGTGAATATAGTTTTTGAAAATTTACCACTGGATTGACTGGCTCAATACATATTGAATGTCAATTTACAGGCCAAGGAAATTTTATCACTGGAATATCTGTCAAAAATTGTATTTTTCTTGGCCTGTAAATTGACATTCAATATGAAGATATTTAAATTTTCTAGACCAAATTTGACCATTAAAGGGTTTCATTGCAGAAATTGCATGCAACGTTCTGTAGTGCATGCAACGTTCTGTAGTGCATGCAACGTTCTGTAGTGCATGCAACGTTCTGTAGTGCATGCGCAGTGCGCCAGAGCTGGGTAACCTCATACTTACAACTCAACACCTGAAGAATTATGTGGTGATCCCTACATGTATGTGCGCAAACTGCCACCAAGATCATGTATCTCAGTATTGACGACTTGTAATCAACACGCTTTTTGCCATTAGTGTACGTTACTTGTGTGTGTGTTGTGTTGTGTTGTGTTGTGTTGTGTTGTGTTGTGTTGTGTTGTGTTGTGTGTGTGTTGTGTGTGTTGTGTGTGTGTGTGTGTGTGAAGTTTGGGCATAGCAGCACAAGCATCTTTTTCCGCATGTATCAAATGATGTTCAAGAACAATATTGGTAAAATACTGCTTTACTTCTTTTAAATTCATTAACATGCTGCTTTTTTCATATGGCGTCCCCATATAATTGAATTCACATATTGTTTAACAAGCATTTTTGTGTGAAATGCACTGGGAAAAATGATGATCAGAGTAAGTAACAATCATAATACTGATCATCATTCTTCCCCATTGGAAATTTGTGAAAACACATTTAGTCATTAATAGATACAATTTTCAAAACATTCCACCCAAAAAATATGTACCCCAAAATTCTTCCTAGCCCTCTTTTAACTTGCATTATATCCGCTAAGGAAAATCCCTTCATTAGCCAGTGGCACATCTTCAAAATGCTAGGGCCATTATAGTCGATATACTGATCATCATTCTTCCCCGTCACATTATTTTAAAATGTTCTGTTAAAATACTTATGGTAATTAACATTCAGTATGGCGTATACATTCCATTCATCAATTGCTATGTATGGAGAATGATGATTACTATTTAAGAATGTTGCCCATAGCAATCTTTTTAATGATCGTCATTCTTCCTCATCTAGAATTTTTTTGGAAACACATTGCTAAAAAATGGATAATTTTCAATTCCTTCAACACAAAAATACAGAGAAAGAGCTGCATGCTTAAGGTGTGAACATGTTTAAAACATGTATTTTACATGAATATGATAGGGGAAGAATGACGATCAGTATATATCAATGGACACTTAAAAAAACAAGAAACAAGTGTCATGATTTTGTAATGATATAAATATGTTGTTTCATATAGTTTAATGATTGCATTGTAAAATATACTCTCGTCATTCTTCCTCATATATAGGCTTGATGGGGAGGAATGACGATAATGCTGGTGTGCCATCGACTGCACATTCTAGTTTCATTTTACGCTGTTATCGGTGTAAATAAATCTTTCCACTTACATGGAAAATTGTGTAAGTCTGCTTTGTCATAAAATTTAAATTCATGTTAAATTTAGAAGAGGTGAGAGAGACATTCCTCTCAAATCTGATCTCATTAGAGCATAATGTCGATTCACCATTTGTCAGATCAGGCAGTGAATTGTTATTTGCTTTATTTTATTATCATCTTGTTACAGCTGCAGTCTGTCTAGATTGTAGAACAAAACTACACCATATTTTTGTTAAAACTAAAGCAAATCAGCAGACTGTATGTCAAAAATGGTTTAATACGAATATTGGTATCGAAGGGGTGATCAAACCCACAACTGGCAACAGCGCCTAGCATGCTAGTGCCCATACGTTACCACTAGACCAACACCGCAGGTCCAGTGTGGCATTGATCGAGTGGTAACGTTAGTGGGCTATGATGCTAGGCACTGTTGTCAGTTGTGGGTTCAATCCACAGGCATGAGTTCCTGTATAAACGAATAGTTATATAAGTGAAACATTTGCTGGACATATTTCAGACACATTGACTCATTAGTCCTTGTAAGCAGTCAACATATACACCTTGTTTGTCATTTCAGGCACATTGGTGCACCTGATAAGGATACCTCTTCAGCATGTTTGCGAAGCTGAAGAAGAAGATACAGGATGAAGTGGGTAACCTATCTGACAGCAGCTTTACATCACCACTTGGACCCGGGTCTACAGGAACTAGCCCAGGTAATATATGCTGTAGGTAGTGCTACAGCTTGCTGTAACAATTAATTTTACGAGAAAACATATGGACATATGTGAGCATGTTAGTGCTTCATAAACTCTTATATTCTAAGCTTAATTTGACAAATTGGGGGGTGGAGTAATAACAACGTACTGGGTCTGTCTGTGTATGGTGCGCGTGTCGGTCCAGGGAAGATGGTGACCTTTGCCCTGCTAGGTTGATGCCTATGGGCTCCATCGTGTGGAGCGGGTGAATCCAGTGGCACTCTTTGTTTTCTCCATTTAGTGGAGATGTCGTCATCAGGATCTGATGACAAAACCTGTATTATTCTGAATTCCATGTTCATTCTAGAATGTCCAGGTTTATTAAAGTGTCTAGAGACTGGAGTGTCATATCTCTCGTGTTTATAGAGATTCATGATTGAGCGGAGGTGCTCTTGGATGCATATATTAAATGTACGTAGTGTTTCTCCTACATATTGTTTCTTGCATATGGTGCAGGTAAGCAGGTAGATGACATTCCTTGTTTGGCAATTGCCAATGATTTTGAATTTTGGATTTATATGTTAAGCCGGTGTGAGAGCTGGAGAAAAATCTCTGTTTCTGCATTTTTTGGAAGATATTGCAGTTTTTTGTTTTCCAAGGTATTAGAGGGTTTCTGTGGGGTGGCTGGTTGTTGGATGTTGGATGTTGGAAGTTTAACTCTGACTATGGAGTCTTTGATAGTTTTGTTCCTTCTGTAGCCGAATAGCGGCGGTTCTGGGAAGGCTATCCTGCATCTATTGCTGGCTTCCAAAATTGGCCAATATTTCTTGATGTTGTTCTTGAGGAAGATGCCTGTCCTGTTGAAATCATATACAAAGACCGGTTTAGATAGTGTGGTGTTATTGCGTGTGTCTGGTGCGGGGTGTAGGAGCTCTGTCCTGGTTCTAGTGTGGGCCTTTGTCCTGGCAGTGTTCAGGATGGTATCAGGGTAACCTCTGTTTGCAAAATGGTTGAGGAGGGCCCTCCTAGCAATAGATGCAGGATAGCCTTCCCAGAATTGCCGCTATTCGGCTACAGAAGGAACAAAACTATCAACGACTCCATGGTCAGAGCTAAACTTCCAACATCCAACAACCAGCTACCCCACAGACACCCTCTAATACCTTGCAAAACAAGAAACTGCAGTATCTGCAGAAACAGATTTTTCTCCAGCTCACACACCGGATTAACATATAAATCCAAAATCATTGGCAATTGCCAAACAAGGAATGTCGTCTACCTGCTTACCTTGCAAGAAACAATATGTAGGAGAAACACTACGCACATTTAAGATACGCATCCAAGAGCACTTCCGCTCAATTACGAATCTATAAACACGAGAGATATGACACTCCAGTCTCTAGACACTTTAATAAACCTGGACATTCTAGAATGAACATGGAATTCAGAATATTACAGGTTTTGTTATCAGATCCAGATGACGACATCTCCACTAAATGGGGAAAACAAAAAGAGTGGCACTGGATTCACCCGCTCCACACGATGGAGCCCATAGGCATCAACCTAGCAGGATAAGAGTCACCGTCTTCCCTGGGCTGACACACGCACCATACACGGACAGACCCAGTACGTTGTTATTACTCTTTTCTAAACAGGTGACCCCCCCCCCCCCCCCCCCCCCCCCCGGCTCATTCTTTCGGACCCTTGTATAACAATCATAACTCTTATGACGTCACCACGGTCGCCACAGGACGTCACCAAAATGACGTCATAAACATAGTCATCACCTACCAAGATCCTCTATCATTCTCTGAATAGTTTTACATAACTCAAAATGTCGGAATTTTATTGCCAGAAGTGCGAGAAAGTTTATTCCCACAAAAATAGTTGAAGACATGAGAAGAGTAGCCACTCAGACCTTCCAGCCTGGACGTGTGATTGGTGTCTAGTCCCCCTCAAGAGGGCTGGATATATGAGGAGCCATTTACACCGGCATGGCTTAAGCGACAGCAAGATACAGTCAGTCATGGAGAATCCGTGCATCATCGAAGGGGTAAAAATAGTGGATCCTGGCTGCCCCCTTACAAAACCACGGGTGTGCGACCGGTATGACTACAAACCGCCAATCAAACCAAACAAAACCAAATGGAAGACTCCAACAGCTCTCAAGCACATCTACAAGCCAACGCTTACTGGGTATGTAATACCAAAACTACCCAGCAAAAACCCTGTGCAAACACTATGCAATGAGGCCGACCACCAGGCCATGGATTCCATTTTATCTGGACTGTGTACCAACATTAATGACATTCCTAGTGGCCATAACCAGTTATTCCAACACTGGACCCTGCAGTCCAGTACACTCGCCGAAATGGAGACACCAGTTTACTCGAGCGGTTCCAAAAGCGCATTCCCAAAGAATGACGGCCACCAAGGACAGATACCTTTGTCGACTTCTCTATTTCAAATTTCGACAAAATCTGACCCACTCATGGGCCACACAAAACAAGGCAAAAGCAGCCACACACGAGAATCCCCGCCATGGGCAATGCCACCAGAGTTACCACCTCTGCTGTCACCTTTACGCTTACCACCTACCGGTATTACACAGGGGTCACATACGCCCATCTGAAGACCATCTCAGTGCATACGACCCACACTATGTCTCTAGCAATAACGAATCATATGTTGCCTCACCACCAGGCTCACCACGCTCACCTGACGAGGTACACAGGAGAAACATGGACATCAAATCAGCCTGTACACTGATCAGTAACATGTATTCCAGACATAAATTCAATCTAAAGTGCCACCACTGTGCGATAACGATTAGGACTGAAAACAAACATGTGCCTGACCCAAAATGGGTCAGGATGCTTAAAATAATGGACGATATGTGCGCACATATCGATTGGAACTATGATCACATTCAGTAATTTACAACAAACACCATTAGCCAGTGCAATAACCTTCAATATCATCACGTGTGTTATTCATTTTTATGCCTTTTTCTTAAACTTTATTGTCTTTCACAAAGAATCGATAAAGGACGACAATGCTCACCTGGAATTCCTTTCTAATAACCTTTATAAAAACTTTGTTATAAACTCTTATTACCGTTTCACACTTTTTAGCCTACGGTTCTGTGTTTCACAACAGCACTTTTTATTTGTTCACTGCTTCTCCACGAAGACTCAACAAGGTGCCCCAATGTTCACCTGGAACTTTTCAGTCTTGTGCTCCTGTTCTACACAAAACACTTCTTACGTCTTGATAAAGAACAACAAAACTCATCTGGAGTGTTTTACAATTAAACTTATTGTTTGTCCATCAAATAAGTGACGAAGAACCACAATGCTCACCTGGAACTTTCTAGTCTTGTGTTTTACATTAAAAAACCTCACAGGATGATAGAACCATGGGACTAAAAACAGCGCTTAATGTGGCATACTAAACATGCGCCTCTGATGAGTCCCACTTAAGGGACGAAATGCCATAAGTCTGAATCAAAACTAACAAGTGATGACTACCCACGTCATACCTTACAAATCCCTCCCCACCCCCACAGAATCACTAAAACGACTCGCATATTGCTTATTTTAGCACTTTGGCACATAAACCGCCACAACCGGCAAAAATTACAAGTCTAAGCCAAACCGCCGATCTCTGAGCCGGTAAAAATCTTGCTCAACCAGCAAAAACATTGAACCGGTAAAAAACACAACCGGCAAAAATTCTGAACCGTATGACAGTCACAACCGGTGAAAATCACCTGAGCCACCATGACAGTGGAACCGGCAAAGTCCACAAACTGGTAAGAAAGGGTGACAACCACTGAAAATTGGGACCACACAAACTGGCAAAAAAAACCTCCCCTACCCGTATATGGGTATTTGAGGGCCAATCCACAGGCTCGCCCCAGAAAGGTATAAAAGAGGCTGAAAAAACAGCCTCAGACCATTCAGACTTCTGGATTCACAAATTTTATCCAAGCGTCAGGCTATATCTAGTCCACAGATTGTATATCAACCGTCTACATTGTTATTAAGATAATTTGACAAATTCTCTATAATTTGAATGAACTTCTTTGGGAAAGTCTTAAAACGTCTTCAATGGTCTCGCTGCCTTTAAGTTATCTTCAAAATATCGGACATTTTATGTGTATCTCTGGCTTGATATTTTTGTATTGAAAGGGATGGATGATGACACACCACCCAGCAGTCGTCATCGCCGTGACAATCCTCGTTCTTATGATCGATCAAGTACCGTCAGTAGTATGAGTAATGATATGGTATGTAGTAAAGGTTAATATTCTCATCGATATTATTTTAAGTTTATATTAAGGTCAAGTCTTAGCTGAACCCATTAACTTTAGGGTCAAAAGCTTAATGTCATTGCGACCTAAGTAAATGCGCTGTGTTTCCAGGGCTTAAAGATGTCAGTAGAAAGGGCAAGGCAATCGTGCCTCAATGGCTTTCATAATCTTTTAGGCATTAAGGTAATGTCTTCGGGCATCAAGGCAATGTCTTCGGTCATCAAGGCAGACTACAGTGTTGCTGCCTACAGAGGAAAGATTCTGTACATTTATTTTGAATACTTTTTTTAGCAGTGTGTATGTACAATAGCAAGGCAATAGAGGGGGTGGGGGTGGGGCCGCACCTAATGCAGTTATTGCCTTAAATAAATGGCAAAAGTGGAAGGGCACTAAGGCAACAGGCATGGGCAAATAAGGCAATTGTCCAACTAAGGAATCTTCACCAAACTTTGATGGCATGTTTACTTCCGGGCCCCTATTGATTTTAGGATCTAAAAGGGAAGGCCTTAGTGACCAAATATAGATAATGTGTTAGTTTTCTTGATGATAAGTCTATTTCTGCTGAAGTGATCATTACAAAACTGTAGTGGGATGTTGACCGCAGGAATCTGATGAAGGCTATTGGCATGTTTTTGGTGAACAACTCACCGTCAAATGTGACAACATAATTAAGGAAATAGCGTTGCATTTTTGGATGATGACTGAAGTTCTATTAAAGTGATATTTACCAACTTTGTGTCAAAGCTTTCCCTCTGGGAAGCAATGGACCCTATAGCCATCAAAGTCATTGTGACTAAGTTACTGAAATTGTTTTCTGCCTCTGAATGTTAATTGAAGGTCTACTGAAGGTAGAACAGTACTACAGCTGGTGCTGATAACCATAATTGTTAATTATTGGCTGGTCATAATCACAGCTCCTGATGTAAACTATAGTTGATCATAACCTCATCTGAATAGGATTTCGTGTGAAATGGTCAAATGTTAACCCTTTAACCATTAAATTATTTGAAAAAAAATTCAATTTTCTCAAAGAAAATGTCCATTTGCAGACCAAGAGGACTATTTTTTTAAATTTACCACTGGAATAACTGGCTTGGTTATCGAGCCAGTCATTCCAGTGATAAAATTTTCAAAAGTAATCTCTTGGTCTCTAAATTGACATTTCTCATGACCACTGCAGAAGCTGGTTTTGGCTGATATAAGGGCTAAAGGGTTACGGTCATGGTGATCTAATTACAGATTTTGGTTTTAGTGCTGCGGATAGGGTGCCATAGATTTAAACTATCTCTAATTGTCGCTCATGATAACAGCTGTTAATATATGTTCAGTGCAGTCATGGTTATGATCCTCGGTTATTGTCCTGTCCTGTGGTTATTACTGTAGTTATGATTGGGAGCTGATTAGCGGCTGTGGTTATGATCAGCAGTTATTGTCCTGTCCTGTGGTTATTACTGTAGTTATGATTGGGAGCTGATTAACGGCTGTGGTTATGATCAGCAGTTATTGTCCTGTCCTGTGGTTATTACTGTAGTTATGATTGGGAGCTGATTAGCGGCTGTGGTTATGATCAGCAGTTATCGTCCTGTCCTGTGGTTATTACTGTAGTTATGATTGGGAGCTGATTAGCGGCTGTGGTTATGATCAGCAGTTATCGTCCTGTCCTGTGGTTATTACTGTAGTTATGATTGGGAGCTGATTAGCGGCTGTGGTTATGATCAGCAGTTATCGTCCTGTCCTGTGGTTATTACTGTAGTTATGATTGGGAGATGATTAGTGGCTGTGGTTATGATCAGCAGTTATCGTCCTGTCCTGTGGTTATTACTGTAGTTATGATTGGGAGTTGATTAGCGGCTGTGGTTATGATCAGCAGTTATTGTACTGTCCTGTGGTTATTACTGTAGTTATGATTGGGAGTTGATTAGCGGCTGTGGTTATGATCAGCAGTTATTGTCCTGTCCTGTGGTTATTACTGTAGTTATGATTGGGAGCTGTTTAGCGGCTGTGGTTATGATCGGCAGTTATGGTTATGATTAACGGCTGTGAATAAAAGCTGTGATTATGATTAATAGGTTATATGATGGCATAAAATAAATAACACGATTATAGTATTATATGTTGTATCTTTGCATTAGGCATCTACCTCTAAAGAGGAAATAGCAGCCATGTTGCTGAGAAGAACAGAGCAGTGCAAGAAGCTTGAGTTGAAGATAAGTGGTGAGTTTGGTCATTTAGGTAACGATTACTGTGAGTAGTATTGAACCACACACAAGCTGTTTATTCTATTGAACAAAAGTGCTACCATATATCTCAGACTATTATTAGACTGGGATACCCGTAGGACAGTGATGTAGAAATATAAACATCTATTGAATATATAACATACACACACCCTAGTAGCCATCTATGGTCTGACGTCGTAGTCATCTAAGCGGTGTGTAGGATGATGTCATAATCATTAGCCTTAAATGATTCTATTTGGCCCGTCTTTAACTCTTAATAGTCTGACACGTTGTACAAATTGTATGTCTCTTCTATTTAATAAACATGCTGACAAAATATTCAATAGCTTACCTGTTTACTTTTCTGGAAATTGATAGTCAGGGAGTTCAGAGATCGATTGATCCCAACACAAGCGAGGTGTGGGTGGAGCTTAGCTAGAGATGGGTGGGGCATAGCTGAAAATGGAAAGGTCCATTGATCTATTTAAATGATACTGTGTCATAATTGTTTGATTAGTCATTGAAATCGACTGTATGACATTGACTATTCAGAGAAGAGTTTACTTGAAAACAGCAGTAAAAAATTAAGTGATCCCAACTTGCTTCTATAATACAGTCCTTATTAACACACATTTCACTATCTTAGTAAGATTTATAGATTATATTTGTCTTACATGTCAAGGCATAGCAAAATATTAAAGTTTCATTAGATCTAAGACATGTTATTCCTGAGTTGCAAATCCATTGCTGCAATATATAACTTAAACTTTCAGAGTATGCTCAGATGTTGCGAGAGAAAAGCCGAGGAATTGAGAAGCTGGAGACATCTCTAGAAAAGCAACAGGATAGTAAGTAGTTCTAAAAATACAGTGTGTATCAGCTGTTTATGAGGAGATGTAGTGTAGCTCAATTGTCGAACTGGGTTCACATCTCATTGATGACTGGCATTCAATCATTGTCATGCAATCAATGTCAACATAGGAGTAGGTAATGTGGAATTAATGACTCCTTCCTTCATGTCATGATACCATGATGACTCTCCTGCATTAATATAACAAGATACCATGAAAGCGCTTCTGCATTAATATAACAAGATACCATGATAACTCTCCTGCATTAATATAACAAGATACCATGATAACTCTCCTGTATTAATATAACAAGATACCATGATAACTCTCCTGTATTAATATAACAAGATACCATGATAGCTCTCCTGTGTTAATATAACAAGGTACCATAATAGCTCTCCTGTATTAATATAACAAGATACCATGATAACTCTCCTGTATTAATATAACAAGATACTATGATAACTCTCCTGTATTAATATAACAAGATACCATGATAACTCTCCTGTATTAATATAACAAGATACCATGATAGCGCTCCTGTGTTAATATAACAAGATACCATGATAGCTCTCCTGTATTAATATAACAAGATACCATGATAACTCTCCTGTATTAATATAACAAGATACTATGATAACTCTCCTGTATTAATATAACAAGATACCATGATAGCTCTCCTGCATTAATATAACAAGATACCATGATGACTCTCCTGCATTAATATAACAAGATACCATGATAACTCTCCTGCATTAATATAACAAGATACCAGGATAGCTCTCCTGCATTAATATAACAAGATACCATGATAACTCTCCTGTATTAATATAACAAGATACCATGATAGCTCTCCTGTATTAATATAACAAGATACTATGATAGCTCTCCTGCATTAATATAACAAGATACCATGATAACTCTCCTGCATTAATATAACAAGATACCATGATAACTCTCCTGTATTAATATAACAAGATACCATGATAGCTCTC
Organism: Chaetoderma sp. LZ-2023a; assembly: GCA_034401795.1. Classification (NCBI taxonomy): domain Eukaryota; kingdom Metazoa; phylum Mollusca; class Caudofoveata; order Chaetodermatida; family Chaetodermatidae; genus Chaetoderma; species Chaetoderma sp. LZ-2023a. The sequence continues at coordinate 37,501,164 of CM067362.1, read as the reverse complement.
CTGTATTAATATAACAAGATACTATGATAGCTCTCCTGCATTAATATAACAAGATACCATGATAACTCTCCTGTATTAATATAACAAGATACCAGGAAAGCTCTCCTGCATTAATATAACAAGATACCATGATAACTCTCCTGTATTAATATAACAAGATACCATGGTAACTCTCCTGTATTAATATAACAAGATACCATGATAGCTCTCCTGCATTAATATAACAAGATACTATGATAGCTCTCCTGCATTAATATAACAAGATACCATGATGACTCTCCTGCATTAATATAACAAGATACCATGATGACTCTCCTGCATTAATATAACAAGATACCATGATAACTCTCCTGCATTAATATAACAAAATACCAGGATAGCTCTCCTGCATTAATATAACAAGATACCATGATAACTCTCATGTATTAATATAACAAGATACCATGATAGCTCTCCTGCATTAATGTAACAAGATACCAGGATAGCTCTCCTGCATTAATATAACAAGATACCATGATAACTCTCCTGTATTAATATAACAAGATACCATGATAGCTCTTCTGCATTAATATAACAAGATACCAGGATAGCTCTCCTGCATTAATATAACAAGATACCATGATAACTCTCCTGTATTAATATAACAAGATACCATGATAACTCTCCTGCATTAATATAACAACATACCATGATAACTCTCCTGCATTAATATAACAAGATACCAGGATAGCTCTCCTGCATTAATATAACAAGATACCATGATAACTCTCCTGTATTAATATAACAAGATACCTTGATAGCTCTCTTGCATTAATATAACAAGATACCATGATGACTCTCCTGCATTAATATAACAAGATACCATGATATCTCTCCTGCATTAATATAACAAGATACCAGGATAGCTCTCCTGCATTAATATAACAAGATACCAGGATAGGTCTCCTGCATTAATATAACAAGATACCATGATATCTCTCCTGCATTAATATAACAAGATACCATGATAACTCTCCTGCATTAATATAACAAGATACCATGATAGCTCTCCTGCATTAATATAACAAGATACTATGATAGCTCTTCTGCATTAATATAACAAGATACCATGATAACTCTCCTGTATTAATATAACAAGATACCATGATAACTCTCCTGTATTAATATAACAAGATACCATGATAGCTCTCCTGTATTAATATAACAAGATACCTTGATAGCTCTCTTGCATTAATATAACAAGATACCATGATGACTCTCCTGCATTAATATAACAAGATACCATGATATCTCTCCTGCATTAATATAACAAGATACCAGGATAGCTCTCCTGCATTAATATAACAAGATACCAGGATAGGTCTCCTGCATTAATATAACAAGATACCATGATATCTCTCCTGCATTAATATAACAAGATACCATGATAACTCTCCTGCATTAATATAACAAGATACCATGATAGCTCTCCTGCATTAATATAACAAGATACTATGATAGCTCTTCTGCATTAATATAACAAGATACCATGATAACTCTCCTGTATTAATATAACAAGATACCATGATAACTCTCCTGTATTAATATAACAAGATACCATGATAACTCTCATGTATTAATATAACAAGATACCATGATAGCTCTCCTGCATTAATATAACAAGATACCAGGATAGCTCTCCTGCATTAATATAACAAGATACCAGGCTAGCTCTCCTGCATTAATATAACAAGATACCATGATGACTCTCCTGTATCAATATAACAAGATACCATGATAGCTCTCCTGCATTAATATAACAAGATACCAGGATAGCTCTCCTGCATTAATATAACAAGATACCATGATAACTCTCCTGTATTAATATAACAAGATACCATGATAACTCTCCTGTATTAATATAACAAGATACCATGATAACTCTCCTGCATTACTATAACAAGATACCATGATAACTCTCCTGCATTAATATAACAAGATACCATGATAGCTCTCCTGCATTAATATAACAAGATACCAGGATAGGTCTCCTGCATTAATATAACAAGATAGCATGATAACTCTCCTGTATTAATATAACAAGATACCATGATAACTCTCCTGTATTAATATAACAAGATAGCATGATAACTCTCCTGTATTAATATAACAAGATACCATGATAACTCTCCTGTATTAATATAACAAGATACCATGATAACTCTCCTGTATTAATATAACAAGATACCAGGATAGCTCTCCTGCATTAATATAACAAGATACCATGATAGTTCTCCTGTATTAATATAACAAGATACCATGATAGCTCTCCTGTATTAATATAACAAGATACCATGATAGCTCTCCTGTATTAATATAACAAGATACCATGATAGTTCTCCTGTATTAATATAACAAGATACCATGATAGCTCTCCTGTATTAATATAACAAGATACCATGATAGCTCTCCTGCATTAATATAACAAGATACCAGGATAGCTCAGCTACAATAACATATCATCTTTTGAATTCCATGTCAGTTTTAACGTTTATATCATTCTTCAGATCAAATAAAAAGAAATCAAGAACTAAATGAGCAATATCAAGCAAGTCGCGCCGCTATGACTGATGACTTTGCAGTAAAACTGAAACAGAAAGAACAGGTATGCTTGTTTAGTCAACCAAGTTTAGTCATTGCATTTAGTTAATGCAACGCCCTTTTCATAGCCAGTTCAATAGTCAGTAATTTTTCAATATTAATCTCTTTGCCACACTTTTGACAAACCAGACCATTAACTCTGTAACCCATTCACCAACCATGAAAAAGTAAATTCTTTGCGATATATAACTCATTCTGTTGAATATTTTGAAATTAATTTGACTGGTAGCCGTTGCTGCCCTATAGAGTATATTGAAAATAATTTAACTGGAACAACTTCCAGTTAAATTGGTTTTCTAAATATTCTACAGAATAATTCTTTACATCATAAAGACTGTCATTTCCGGTGTGCAAGGGCTAGTGTTAAATTACAACAGAATGGGTGACATTATATACAATGTTAGAGATATATTTTCTTGAAATAATTTGAAACTAATTTGCCGTAAGCAGCATCAGCATCCAGTCAAATTAAATTGTAAATGGTCAACAGCTTGCCTATGTGCAGCTCAAGGAGGAAATGTTTAATTGTCAAGATTGGTTAAGAAAATGAAGGTTTTATTATTATTGAAAATTTGTTACTGGAACGACTGGCTCAATAACTCTATTATCGAGCTAATCAAAAATTGTTCTCTCTTGGCCTGCGTAATGGACATTTCCGAGGACCACTGCAACGGCCAGCTTGACCATTAAATGGTTAAACAGTTAGGATATCGCTACATGTATCAGTCACAATGGAATGGAGAGTTTTACTGCTCTGACCATTTCTCTTCTTTCTTTATAGGAATGGAAACAGAGGATGGACTCTATAGAACAGGTACAGTGTGTATCGGGTATACATATTTTCATCGATAAAATCATAGATATTTTTAATCTTTGCATTTGAAGAAATTGATTTAACTTGGATTTGAATTCCTATGTGTAAATGTACTCTTTTAATGAAATGCTATTATTCTTCAGCTTTTTATGGAAATAATTAAATATCTTTCACATATTTTTATCTAACATACACATTAAATAGATAAACATCAGTCTATCATTTACAACTGTTCTGAGTTCATTGTTTGAACTTGGATTATTTTAAGGCTGATTTGTATGCAGGTTATATATCCAGGTATAGGTTTTTGCTACGTTCCCAAGGTTTCAAGTTTCAAAAGCAAGTAAAGAACAAATCTGTGAAATTTTATTCAAATCACATAACCCCTTGTGTGGGGTGGGTTAGGTGCTGGGCAATACAATTCCTCGTAGACCATTTCAGATAGAAACTTGAAACTTTGGGAATGATTGCACATGTGGACAGGGATGTGCATGACACTGGGAATTTTGGCATGACCCCAGCTTGGGTGGGAAATGTGGGGTCAAAAATTAAATTTATCCAAATGTGGTCATGTCACATATCATTTTCAAGCCAATGATAAGTGGTCTACAGTACAAGGAATTATTTTGTTCTGGGGGCAAACTGAAGGTAGGGGTTGGGGTAAAAAGGTCAAAAGTGGGCGCCAATCGATTGTAATAAACTCCTAGACAATTTCAGATAGAAACTTGAAACTTTGGGGATGATTGCACATATAGCCAGGGATATGCATAACACTTTTGGAATTTTGCTATGACCCCCAGGGGTATGGCCCTGGGGGTGGGGAATGTGGGATCATAAATAAAAATTTTCCTAGGGTCATGGTGCATATCATTTTCAAGCCAATGATGAGTAGACTACAGTACAAGAAATTATTTGGATCTTGGGTCAAACTGAGGATAGGAGCAGGTCAAAAGTGGGCATCAATTGATTCTAATGCAACTCCCAGATCATTTCCGATAGAAACTTGAAACTTTGGGGATGATTGCACATATGGCCAGGGATGTGCATAACGCTTGAAATTTTGGTATGACCCCAGGGGTACGGCCCTGGGGGTGGGGAATGTGGGGTCAAAAATAAAAAAATTTCAACGGTCATGTTGCATATCATTTTCAAGCCAATGATGAGTGGGCACCAATTAATTGTAACGCAATTCCTAGACCATTTCACATCCAAATATGTATTATGCTGATTGTTTTTGAAAATGTTTCTTCTTTTTTCAGACTGAACTTTGCTTATGTTTGGACCATTCGTCTTTCGGTTAGCCCCAGGATGCCAGTTGTCATGATAATGAACAATGATTTCAGGTTATTTCTGGGCATAAAGGCTTTATGGTTCAGTCTCCAAGCTATGCTTGCCCGATGGGTAATACCTTGGGTGTTTTGATTGTCAAATTTCAAAATGAGACTATCCGGTCGTCCATCAGATCCTGTGATGTACAATTGAGATACAGTACAGGTGAGCTATTTGCTATCTTCTGATAGCTCTTGTGGAATTTTGGCATGCCCCCAGGGGTACGGCCCTGGGGGGAGGGGGTGGTCGTGGAAATGTGAGGTAAAAAATAAAATCTTATCAAATGTGTTCATGTCACATATCATTTTGAAGCCAATGATGAGTAGGGGGGGGGTACACAGAATTATTTTGATCTTGGGTCAAACTGAGGGTAGGGGTTGGGGTCAAAAGTGGGCATCAATCGATTGTAACGCAACTCCTAGACCATTTCACATAGAAACTTGAAACTTTTGGTATGATTACACATATGGCCAGGGATGTGCATGACACATTGGAATTTTGATAGCATCCCCAGGGGCAGGGGTAATAGTGGGCAGAAAATAAATTTGATCAAATGTGATCATGTCACATATCATTTTGAAGCTTGTAGTTAGTAGACTACAGTACAACAAATTATTTTGTTCTTGAGTCAATCTTAGGGCAGTGGCCAGTGGTCAAGTGGGCAATCTAATTCTATATATGTACATTATTTTTCCGCAGAATATTTAGTCCTGGGCAGACAGGGTTCTGCGGTAACTTATAAACTACCATCAGTAAACAAGAGGTATCAGAAGACATCAATATCTCACATTTTTTAGTCCCCTAACGGTAAAACCGGGGGACTAAAGGTTTGCACTCTGTCTGTCTGTATGTCGCATCGGAGTCCTTGAACGTACTCAACTGAGAATTGGTACATTGCTTTGTTATGAGATGTTACAGACCAAGTTCGAGTTTCAGGCGTATGCGTCAATTTTTTATGGAGTTAATCTCCCTTGCGACTTAAGAAATACTAAAAATATCAGCTTTCCGCGCTTTTTTCGCACTCTTCAAGATATTTAAGCGAACATCGGTACATCGTTTTAGTATAAGGAGTTACAGAGCAAGTTCGAGTTTCAGACATATTCATCAATTTTTCTTGGAGTTATGCCCCCTTTCGACTTATGAAATACGAATAATATTAGTTTTCCGCACTTTTTTGCAGTCTCAAATTTATCAAGAAAATCAAAATATTTGCTTATTAAATAGAGGAATCCAGTCATATTGAAGATTTTGATATTCTTCAAGGGTCATCGGGAACTCTTCTTCTTACTAAGATCTACGATGTCTCCCGCTTCACCACCAGAAACTTGAGTGTTGCTGCGACAACATTGCCGGTGGTGATGAAGGAGTAACTGCAGTCGGCTCGCCTCGTCTGACAGATGGTGAGATAGACGATATTTATCTTATGACTGCCGGGCCTAATCTGACTTGCTAAGATCCTGGTAAGGACTGGGTGTTGCTCCCAGTTCAGCTAGATTCCTACTTAATCAAACTAACAAACAACGGTCTTACATATACGTAAGATGAAAACTTTATTTACGGAGTATAATAAGTCTTGAAGTCTAGAGCAAGATCGCTCACAAATAATCACTTAGTACAATTCGTTGTACAAAATTAAATAGCTAAATTATCCTAAGTCCAAATCTACTCTAACTTAACAAAGCTACGTTAGGCGTAAGAGCCACAGCTTTTCGAACTGAACAAGCACGAGATGCTCAGTGAATCACAGATGGTGGTTGATTAAATTATCCTAAGAGAAGTGCCTCTTTTATAGTCTGAATTCATGCCTCTATGCATTTCACAGAAATGTACAACTTCTCTCAGACTCTATTCCAATCTATTCCTACGACTCTTCTAGGTATTCCATAAGCACACTTTGACTGGCTGAACAATCAGTCCACCAATCAACCGCTGCTTATTTCTTCCTAGAAGTTCTAACCTGACAACTGATTGGTCCTTTCAGCTAATCAGCAATTCCTCCCTCACTTTGCCTGGCGCACAAATCTATTCTCTATAATTCTTTACTGCAGAGTCTGATTGATCCTGATTGGTTATGACGTCATTCTGACCAATCATACTCTGCCCAATTCTTCCATGAAGATTGTGTCTCACATAGACAAAGCAGTGGGGACCGGTTCTGGTTTGATGTGATCTGTCAGCTTAACTAACAACATTCTGGTATGTGTTGTTGTTGCATGCCATCAAATGAGTGGCATATAGTTTATCAATAAATTTTGATTCTATTATGAATTCCTAAAGGACGCTATAATGTCCATGTCCTGTCCATTGCGTACTAATGGAGAAGTCTCGAGAATGCTAGGGTGCTAGGCACACGTACTGGATGATTCATTACCAGGTGGTGGTGTTCTATCCCACGGTGAAATACTAGGGTGCCTACGTCATCGATTATGTCAGTCAGTCACGTTCAATTTATTCTCATAATTCATGATCCCAACACTGATTATTAACCATTGATTATTTCCAAAACTACGATTACCAACAACTGCTGAATATCATAAAAGTGAATGCCGGCTAAACAGCAACAATTTTTATCAAACTATTTTCAAATACACATCAACCCAGAACCATAGAATCTTTTCCAATTAAATCCATCCATTTCTAACATTATCATATTAATCTCATCTGCTGGTTATGTAACTCCATAAACAGCCTCCTATTCATTTAGCATTAGTGCACTTCTATTACATACAAAGAGATGACCTGGCTAGCTCGACTTTCCACCGTCCCAATGATTGACACATATTTATAAATAACCAGTGGTCAACATAGCCATGGTACACTTAGTCATCCGGACTTTCCCCTAACTGAATTGTATGATACAATTAACATTGATGCAAACCTAAGGCATCCATCTTTAGCTCACCTGGACTTTTAGCTCGCCTGGTATTTTCAAAACATAATTTCTTTTGGGTCTTATGTGAATTATAAGACATCCTGCGGGGTCATGACTTCCCACAAGACAATCCAATATTTACAATATGACGTCATAATCAACTATGTCACATGTAGGCTGAAGTCATAATCAATTATGTCATGAATGATGCAATGTAATCCGTCATAAACACTTAATACTCTGTCAAGTTGTAGAAATTATCTTTACTAATTAATAAATATTCTGTTGAATATTTTGAAACTAATTTTACAGAACACTATGGCAACAGCAGCATGCAGGCAAATTAGTTTCAAAATATTCAACAGCTTACCTGTATAGTTTTCTGGAGATTGAGATTCAGGGTGCAGGGATCGATTGATCCAACTCAGCCAAAACTCGGATGAACGGTTCCATCTTAGATCATTTTCCTGCCAAAAGCTCCAATACTAAAGCAATGGACAATTTAAAATGTCTTCTCGAGAACTTGTGGGTCAGTTTCAATTATATTTCGCAGGACCAATCCTAAGGGCATGGAGATTCAATTTTGTTCAAACCGAGCCGATTGGCCAATTTGGCTGGTGGCTATCTTGGATTTTGGCCAATTTAAAAAAAAATCTTTGAAAATCTCAGAAACAGCTTGGGCATCCATTCAAAACTCATGAAATATGATCTAGGGAAAGAGCTGAATCAAGTTTGTTCAATGAAACTTGATTGGCCAAATAGTTCGATGGCCATCTTGGATTACCTAGTTTTCACGAAAATGACCTCCAGAAATGATGAATGGATCGGGCCAAAATCTGGCAGATATGATTAGGGACTAAGGGCCATTAAAGTTTGTTCAAGGGAACTACAAAAATATGGCCGACATGGACCAATTAAAATTTAGCGTGTTTGGCGGCCGTATTAGATATTTTTATTTAATGAATTTTGAAGCCGAATTTGGTTTTATAGAGCTCTAGGTAATCTGATTTCAAATTTTCCATTTTCGAAATGGTCGGCTAAACGATTTGTCAGCCATCTTGGATCTTTTTCCCACCAAAACTCCCATGCTAAAGCAATCAGAAATTTAAAATGTCTAATCGAGAACTGCTTGTCCGATTTCAAGTATATTTGACAGGAAGCATCCTTACGACATAGGGATACAACTTTGTTCAAAGGAAAATGATCGGCCAATTGGCCGGCGGCCATTTTGGATTTTGGCCAAACTTAGAAGCCTCTTTAAAAATCTCCGAAACTGCTTTGGGGATCGATGCAACCCTCATGAAACATGATCTAGGGCAAGAGCTGAACCAAGTTTGTTCGAGGGAACTTAATTTACCAAGTGGTTCGGCGGCCATCTTGGATGACCTAATTTTCGCGAAAACAACCTTTCCAGAACTACTGAAGGGATGGTGCCGAAATTAGGCAGATGTGATTAGGGCCAAAACGCCGTTAAAATTTGTCCATGGAAAGTTAATATGTAAAAAAAACATGCCCGCCGTGAATCAATAAAAAAGACGTAGTTAGTAACCACTGGGCCAATTTTAATAAAACTTGACTAAACCTTCTTCACAGATATTTGATTGGTAAATTTTTCCGGTGATCATCTCATTTTGTTTGTTTGTGCAAGTGAGCAATAATTCCATGTGAGTGCTACAGGCCTCTTGGGCCTCTTGTTTCTGAGCTGTACTGTTGACACCTATTTTAACCCTTTCACCGTCAAATCCCTGGAAACGTTACTTCTTTATGATATTCTGTTGAATATTTTGAAACTAAGGCAGCAACGGCTTCCAGTCAAATTAATTTCAAAATATTCAAAAGTTTTCTTGTATGTTAGTGTTGAAAATGAGATATGAGGAGTTCATCGGTGAAATGGTTAAATAATCACGGTCCTCTGACTTCTCAAGGCAGGTGGTCTCCCTAAGAGCAGGTGGTCTCATGAGCAGTTCTGAATGTGTTTATTTCTCTCTTCAGGAAAAAGATGTGTTACAGGAGAGATTGCAAAAAGCTGAAGAAAGCAAAAGTACACAAATAGAGGAGCATGAAAAGCTTGGTTTTGCGGCACAGGAGCTTAGACAAGTTAATCATACGGTAATTCACCTTTCCAGAGTATCTCTCGATCATCTGATGTTATAATCAGTTAAGCAGCGTGTAGGATGACTTCATAATCATTACGTCATAAATGATTCTATTTGGCGTGTCTTTAACTCTTAATAGTCTGACACGTACAAATTGTATGTCTACTATTTAATAAAAATTATGTTGAATATTTTGAAACTAATTTTAATGTGCACTGTTAGCAACAGTACCCAGTCAAATTAGTTTCAAAATATTTAACAGCTTCTTCTTCTTCTTTTCGATCGCTGGTATCACACTGGGAGAGCCGTTCTCAAGATGAACTCTGTGGTTTTTTGCAGTTCTTCCACAGGCCCATACAGCTTTTCAAGAAAAGAGGTTGACAAAGGCCAGATCTCTTCTCTCAGCAGCTGATACGTACTGCAACATTGAAGTATGTGCTCTGTGGTCTGTTCTGCTTCTCCACAAGGACAAGCGGGCGATGTCGTAAGGTGGAACCGCCTGTACATGTGTTGGTTTAGTCTGTTATGTCCAGTTCTGAGACGAAAAATGGTCACTTGTTCTGGCCTTGATAGATGATGGTAGGCATCTTCTGATTGAGGTGTTCTATAGAGTGACTTGATGATAGTCTTCATCTCTGTATGCGTAACCATGTTTTCTGTCTGATTCTCTTCTGCACCCACCTTTGCCATCTTGTCTGCTTCCTCATTTCCTTGGACTCCACAGTGTGAGGGGATCCACTGCAATGCTATCCGAAAGCATTTGATGGTTTGTAGTGCTTCTTCAAGTTGTGGCAGCTTACCTTTGGTGATAGCCTCAAGGACGGAGCGGGCATCAGATAAAAAGACAATCTGTGCAATAGGGTCTGCTGTTCTGCTGATGGTATTAGCTGCATGGACCAGTGCTTCGACTTCAGCTCTGTAGTTTGTGCAGTGTTTGCCTGTCGGTATTGCAGCTGACTCATGTTGTCCGTTTGGATACTGTATGTGCAGTCCGGCACCTCCGCTCCTAATTGCATCTTTGGCTGATCCATCTGTGTAGATCCTTATCCATGTCTCCTGAGGGTACATTTCTTCCAGCATGGCTAGGGTCAGGGCCTTCTTGCTCACATCACTGTGTTCATCTTTGGTTGTGAGATGAGGTACTGTGGTGCGAATAGCTATGCTCTCTAGTTTGTTTTCCCAGGGTGGAGGATCAAGGGTGTGGTTTGGGTCTTCTATTTGTGCTGGCAACATTTCTTGGTGTTTCCTTTGAAGTGCTTTTGTCTCTTTCACAAAACTTGATCTTTTAAGTCTTCCTGATGACAGCTGTGCTTGCCTGATCTTCATCGGGTGGTTGTTGAACGATTTGAACTTTGCAGCTTGGATCAGTGCTTTGCATTCCCTTCCTTTTCTAAGTTGGGGGATGCCTGCTGTCTGCTCCATTTTTTCTATTGGTGTTGATCTCATTCCACCAGTGATGATGCGCAGTGCCTGGTTTTGTACTCTGTCGAGGTTCTGTTGATTTAACAGCTTATCTGTATATTTTTCTGGAAGTCGATGTTCGGGAAGTACAGGGATCGATCGATCCCAGCACGAGCGAGGTGTGGGTGGAGCTTAGCTAGAGATGGGTGGGGCATGGCTAAAAATGGAAAGGTCCATTATCTACCTGACTAGTGAAAACTAATCATCATGTTTTTGCGAAGAAAAGTGTTGATTATGTCTTCCCGCCCATGTGTGTGTTTCTGTCCATCTGTGCAGTTCTTGATTGTAATACACCTCCGAATTCTTTGGACTGAATTCACCCAATTTTTTAATGTGATTTACCCATATGATTGCAGAGCACAAGAGGACATTTACATTTGGCTCTGCCCCAAGGGTGGGGGACAGGTTCAAAAGGTCAAAGCGATGAATGTGGGGATTTGTGATAGCATGCCATCAACTGTCCATTATAGTTAAATATGTTACTATATATATCTTATAATTGCTAAACAATTTCCGTAAATTTTAAGCAGTGCACAATTAAACCAGTTTCTTAAATGCTGAATAAAATTGGAAGTAACCATGATATGATATGATTTAAACCATGTGTTTGAATGCCATTGATCTATTTTTACCCTTTCTGTTCCTTCCACTAATGTAACATTGGTATGAGCTTGTATCAGTTCTATGTAGTGAAGTAAGTCCTCTGTCTTATGTAACATTGGTATGAGTTGTATCGGTTCTATGTAGTGAAGTAAGTCCTCTGTCTTATCTAACATTGGTATAAGTTTGTATCAGTTCTGTGTAGTGTGGAGTAAGTCCTCTGTATTATGTAACATTGATATGATTTGTATCAGTTACATGTAGTGAAGTAAGTCCTCTGTATTATGTAACATTGATATGAGTTGTATCAGTTCTATGTAGTGAAGTAAGTCCTCTATCTTATGTAACATTGGTATGAGTTTGTATCAGTTCTGTGTAGTGTGGAGTAAGTCCTCTGTCTTATGTAACATTGGTATGAGTTTGTATCAGTTCTGTGTAGTGTGGAGTAAGTCCTCTGTCTTATGTAACATTGGTATGAGTTTGTATCAGTTCTGTGTAGTGTGGGGTAAGTCCTCTGTCTTATGTAACATTGATATGAGTTGTATCAGTTCTATGTAGTGAAGTAAGTCCTCTATCTTATGTAACATTGGTATGCGTTTGTATCAGTTCTGTGTAGTGTGGAGTAAGTCCTCTGTATTATGTAACATTGGTATGAGTTTGTATCAGTTCTGTGTAGTGTGGAGTAAGTCCTCTGTCTTATGTAACATTGGTATGAGTTTGTATCAGTTCTGTGTAGTGTGGAGTAAGTCCTCTGTCTTATGTAACATTGGTATGAGTTTGTATCAGTTCTGTGTAGTGTGGGGTAAGTCCTCTGTCTTATGTAACATTGGTATGAGTTGTATCAGTTCTATGTAGTGAAGTAAGTCCTCTATCTTATGTAACATTGGTATGAGTTTGTATCAGTTCTGTGTAGTGTGGGGTAAGTCCTCTGTCTTATGTAACATTGGTATGAGTTTGTATCAGTTCTGTGTAGTGTGGAGTAAGTCCTCTATCTTATGTAACATTGGTATGAGTTTGTATCAGTTCTGTGTAGTGTGGAGTAAGTCCTCTGTATTATGTAACATTGGTATGAGTTTGTATCAGTTCTGTGTAGTGTGGAGTAAGTCCTCTGTCTTATGTAACATTGGTATGAGTTTGTATCAGTTCTGTGTAGTGTGGAGTAAGTCCTCTATCTTATGTAACATTGGTATGAGTTTGTATGAATGTTTGTTTTTACAGTTATTAGATGTTCAGAAAGAGCTATCTTCTTGCAAAGATGAGCTGTATAAGAAAGAGAAGCAGCTGGACTTATCTTCAAAGCATATAAAGGACCTGGAGAATCAGCTCACCAGCAAACTTGATACTATTACAAAAGAAAGGTACATCCTCAGCGCTTTAGATCACCCCTTATCTGTGATTTTAAGTCATGCCCAAATAAAATCCACCGAGATTATAGAACACAAATCAAAATCTTGGATTCTATGAAAAGTAATTAACTGATTCACAGTGAATTAAATACTCAGAGATGGATTCTGTGACATTTTATGGCCATTCAGAGATTTTTATGGCGCTATTAAAACTAAAGTGTCTCAAAAGCGTTCTCCTGCAGAAATATTTGTTTATTTACACTCCCATTGCTGCAATTTTAAGAACCATGCAGGAAAATTGTTGAATATTTTGAAAATAATTTGCCCAGCTCTAAGGTATTTTATGCCTTAGGCAGCAACTGCTTCAGGGCAAATAAATTTCAATCAGTATTTACATGTACTAATCATTATTTACATGTACTTATTTCCTGTGTGTAAGACAGAGTTTTAAACTAAATTTACAAGTACCTAGAAGGAGGGAGCATCCTATATATGAGTAGACAGTTTTGATTGGATAATTCACACGGAGTATCCATCTATCATCTGATGCCATAATCAGCTAAGCGGCAATCAGCTAAGCAGCGCGTAGGATGACGTCATAATCACTACATCATAAATGATTCTATTGAGCCCATCTTTAACTCTAATAGTCAGACACGTTGTACGAATTGTATGTCTCTACTATTTAATAAACATGCTGTTGAATATTTTGAAACTAATTTGACTGGATGCTGTTGCTGCCAGCGCCCAGTCAAATTAGTTCCAAAATACTCAATTGCAATAGCTTACCTGTATAGTTTTCTGGAAATTCATAGTCTGGGAGTTCAGAGATTGATCGATCCCATCACGAGCGAGGTGTGGGTGGAGCGTAGCTAGAGATGTGCGGGACATAGTTAAAAATGGAAACTTATTTTCTCCTAGCATGACAGCTAATAGAAGCTGCTAAACGCAGCTACTTTTTATCGTCAACTGTCAAGTTTTGTCACACATGCAAACGTATTTTCCGAGCGCAGCGAGGGAAATACGTTTTATATCTTCCGAGCGTAGCGAGCAAAATGAGTTTGCATGTGTGGTAAAAGCCTGTACCCTCGCCAACACACTGGTGTAACGAATTTATTACCACTCAGACGTCAGTGAAAGATTAAGAAAGAGAGGGGGAAGAGAGAGAGAGAGAGAGAGAGAGAGAATTTTATCTTATTTTAAATACTGCCAATTTTCAATTATGACATCATTTTAAGAATTCAACACTGGCGTCATGACCTTTGTCATTGGCTATTGTTACGTCCTAATTAATCTGTGCATTAAGACGAAAACACAATGTTCACGCGGGGTGGGTAGGGGTGGGGGGGATACTGTGTAGTATTGCCCTCTCATGAAGGAAATACCAGATCATACATGACTGATCTTAACCAATCAAATAACAGTATATGGTCATGTGACATTGCTTAAATTGGAATATCTTCTGAAAATATGCAACAATGTGCAAGGATATAGTAGAGCTTATAGTAATTTTACGTTACCAGTGGTTGTTCTCCTTAAAACTACATTTTCTAAATTTCACAGTGCCTTTTGCACGATATTAGGCCTGTTGTGGACAGATTTTGGTAAAATTTGGCCTTGTTTCCCATAGACAAAAGCGGTATATACAATAGGAAATTACGGTATATATACAATGTTAGGCTGTGCTTAGAATCTGGTATCATAGTGGTGATGGTAGATTTATGTTTAATTTCCATTCTGTTCTAAGAAAGTAATGCATATTAACTCTAAATGAAGCACGTTGCCATTTAATATTTAAAATCATCAAGCTCAGTTATTACCGTAAATATGATTTTGAGACAAGTACTAGGAGCACACACGCACAGACACAACAAGCGTGCACATACATACATTCACACACTATACTTATTACTGGTTGAAACTGATCTATGACTCAGTTTGTCATGCTATCTTTGTGCAGGGACAAGAACAAGGAAAGTTCAGACGCTCAAATAGACATGCTGAAGACAATTACTGCTGAGAAAATTACCATGGAAACCAGATTAACGACCCTAGCCAGAGAGCTGTCTACAGTAAGAATATTACTAGTTATTAAAGAAATACATTGTTTTCGCAGGTTGTAGATGTATGTCAAAGTTATTATCCATCCAAGCGATGAAGCATTGATTATAGTACAAATGTTTGTATAAGCACTTGCAGTGCTTTACTGATTAACCTATGGGTAAATAAATCTCTGAAACAATGTTATGTAGACACCATGTTATTGGCAACCTTGTGTTATCACTATCATATTACACAGTATACTTAAAGCACATATTTTATGCCGCATATCTAATCTGGAATTAACTGTATTGAGTGATAAAATTTGTCATTTGCTGAGCTCCTAGTATCCACATTTTCAAAGCAATTATACAGGTAAGCATTTGAACATTTTGAAACTACTTTAGCATATGGCAGCAGAAGATAATGCCTTCAAGATATTCTGTTTAAGATTTCTTAAATAGCAATTATACAGAATACACATCAGGACTCGCATCTATTTTTTCATTACAAATAAAATTAGACTCGCATAATTTTCCAATATCAATTTTTCCAAACACTACATGGCAAATGTATTTATTATAAATATTCTAAAATACAGATCTTTCTGCATTTAACCCTTTCGCTGATGAATTCCACATATCTCATTTTCTATGCTACCATACAGGAAAACTGTTGAACATGTTTAAATTAATTTGACTGGAAGCCATTGCTGCCAGTCAAATTAATTTCAAAATGTTCACTAGAATAGGTTTTATATCATAAAGAATATACTTTTTCAGGGATTTGTTGGTGAAAGGGTTAATGTTGGCCATGTTTTCTGTGTGCATGCTTGTACGTGTGTTTCCAAACCTGCATGCAATCGTTGAGTGGTTCAATGTAAAACAATTACCAATATCAATTTACTTATCTGATGAAACGCTTACTGTCCATGCCAAAATCCTTATCCACTAGATTTGGGCATGCCTACTTTTTCCTACAATTATCGATCTGAAATTTGACCACATGTAAAAGATTTAAAATTTTGTAAAAATATTTTCTAAATTTTAGCAATATTGATGAATAACTTGCTGGATTATATTTTTGTCTTGCTTGCGAAGCAGAAAGCGAGACATAGGGATCACTAATTCCGGCAGCGGCCGTCATTTGTGCAGTTTTGGTTACGGTTTTTTAATCAACTTATTTTTCAACACTGGCTCATCCGATCTCAATGAAACTTTACAGAAGTTATCTATACTATACAGGGAGGTGATCTACATAACAACACATTTAATTTTGGGACATTTTACCTATTTGTTTCACGGTTTTTGATTTGGACTTTTTTCATGTATTTTGCCAGTGCAGTTTTTGTTAAGGTTTTTTAAAACGACATTTGCACCCACAAGGGTTTATTGGATTTCAGTAAAACTTCACAGATTTGTTCTATACCATGCTTATGACTAGCGCACATCAAAAGGAAATTGATTTTCAAATTTTTTCAATATTTTTTTTGGTGTTTGGACTTTGATAATTTTAGACCGGGTTTGCATCCAAGTTATACTCATTTTGTTTTGGTTAAGGTTTTTTCATATGACAATTTAATCAGCAAAGACTTGCTTTTGAAACTTGGAACCTTGGGAATGATTATACATATGGGCAAGGATGTGCATGACACTTTTGGAATTTTGTCCTGACCCCCCGGGGCTGGGCCCATGGGTAAAAAAAAAAATCAAAATTAGCCAGTAATTATTGATTGTAATGCAACGCCTAGACTATTTCAGATAGAATCTTGAAACTGGGGATTATTGCACATTACCCCCCCCCCCCCCCAGGGGTATGACCCTGGGGGTGGGTAATGTGGGGTAAAAAATAAAAATCTTCCAACGCTTGTCATGTTGCATATCACTTTCAAGCCAGTGATGAGTAGACTCTAGTACAAGGAATTAGTTTGATCTTGGGTCAAACTGAGGGTAGGGGGTAAGGTCAAAAGTGGGTACCAATCGATTGTAATGCAACTCCTAGACCATTTCAGATAGAAACGTGAAACTGGGATTGATTGCACATATGGGCAGGACTGTGCATGACACTTGGAATTTTGGAATGACCCCTGGGGGGGGGGGGGTGGGGGGGGGTGGTTGGAAATGTGGGGTAAAGCATAAAATCTCCAAATCTTGTCATGTCACATATCATCTTCAAGGCAATGATAAGTAGAGTACAGTACAGGGAATTAGTTTGATCTTGGGTCAAACTGAGGGTAGGGAGTACGGTGAAAAGTGGGCACCAATCGATTGTAATGCAACTCCTAGACCATTTAAGATAGAAACGTGAAACTGGGATTGATTGCAGGACTGTGCATGACACTTGGAATTTTGGAATGACCCCTGGGGGGGTGGGGGGGTGGTTGGAAATGTGGGGTAAAGCATAAAATCTCCAAATCTTGTCATGTCACATATCATCTTCAAGGCAATGATAAGTAGAGTACAGTACAGGGAATTAGTTTGATCTTGGGTCAAACTGAGGGTAGGGAGTACGGTGAAAAGTGGGCACCAATCGATTGTAATGCAACTCCTAGACCATTTAAGATAGAAACGTGAAACTGGGATTGATTGCACATATGGGCAGGAATGTGCATGACACTTGGAATTTTGGTATGGGGGTGTGTGTGGAAATGTGGGGTAAAGCATAAAATCTTTCCAAGGCGAATTAGTTTGATCTTGGGTCAAACTGAGGGTGAGGGGCGGGGTCAAAAGTGGGCACCAATCAATTGTAACGCAACTCCTAGACCGTTTCACATAAAAACTATCGGTATGATTACACATACGGCCAGGGATGTGCATGGCACTTTTGAAATTTTGTTATGACGCCCCCCCCCCCCCCCTGGCCCCCCCTGAGGGTGGGGACTGTGGTTAAAAAAATTAAATTTATCCAAAGGTGGTCATGTCACATATCATTTCGAAGCCAATAATGAGTAGACTACAGTACAAGGAATTATTTTGATCTTGGGTCAAACTGAGGGTAAGGCGCGGGGTCAAAAGTAGGAACCAATCGATTGTAACGCAATGCCTAGATCATTTCACATAGAAACTTGAAACTTTCAGTATGATTACACATATGGCCTGGGATGTGATTTTGGCCAATCTTTACTGCTTTTTTCACGGTTTTGGACTTTGAACCTTTTTCATGTTTGTTTTGTTGTAGTTTTTATGGAACTTTGGTCATGATCCTAAAAATAGACTAATCTGGGATTTTATTCCAAAATTTTTACAATATGACAAAAAACATGAGGGTGCGGACTTTTTGTGGATGTGTTAGTCGCTTAAATATAACTTTTAGCTATGCCCCGCCCATCTCAATCTAAGCTCCACCCACACCACGTCCGTGTTGGGATCGAGTGATCTCTGAAGTCCCTGACTGTCAATTTCCAGAAAACTATACATGTAAGTTGTTGAATATTTTCAAGCTATGGCAGCAATAGCGGCCAGTCAACTTAGTTTCAAAATATTCAACAGCATGTTTATTAAATAGCAAAGACTTACAATTCGTACAACGTGTCAGACTATTAAGCGTTAAAGACGGGTGATATCGAATCATTCATGACGTCATGATTATGATGTCAGATGCTCGATGGATAAACCTGGAAATGTCCATTGGAGAAAGCAGAAAGAATACCACTGGATACACAAATTACATACTATAGAGTTCATCAACCTAGCAGGGTCAAGACTCTGGATTTTGTGAGATTTGTTACGCTTGACAGGTGACGAGAACTTGCTTAATATTGTGGTCCTTTTGTTTCTTTCTTAACACTGATTTCAAAAGGTTAGTTGTGAACTTAATTTACAATTTCCATGCTACCATCCTGTGCAATGTGAGCAGTTATTTATAGTGAAGTATTGTATTTGCAGACAAGTAAACTATTGGAAGAGAAAGATGATCATATAGACCATCTACAGGGGAGGATATCTACGCTAGAAACACGCATACATGATCAGGATTTATCCGGAGATGACAGAGTAACAGCACTTCAAGCTGAGGTACCATCTAAACTGCGCTATATGATCTCATTGAGGTCACTCACTACTCGCTTTGTCATGGTCAAGGCCACTGCACTATAAATATGCCAGAATTCAATGTGAGTACATTACTCAAACCGGCCAAAACGGTTTCTGCATAGGTCTTGATAAATGTCAATTTGTAGACGAAGAGAAGATTTTTTGAAAATTTAACCCTAAAATGACTGGTTCAATAATCAAAATACAAATAGAATCTATTTTCCAGTCATGAAAATATCATTTCAGTCCATCAAGACTTTTCGTTAAAACATATATACTGTACTGACTTTAGCTCAAAGTTTAGCGTAGAAATTTAATTAAAATATAATTTAAATTTGTTTACTATAGATTCTTGAGTTTTGCGTTCTGTAACCTGTAAGATTGACATCTTAATTATGTCATGTTGAATGAGTAAAGAGTGAAAGGATGGAGTGAGTGTGTACATATGTGCGTGTATGCATGCGTGTGTGTAAATGTGTGTGTCTGTATGTATGTGTTCAAAAAATTTAATGTGCCACACCGGTGATATACTGTTAAACTTTTCATTATACCCCCCTCCCCCCCCCCCCCCCACCCCCCCCCCCTCCCCATATAATTATATGGGGGTATATAGAATTTGCTTTGTCTGTCCATCCATTCGGGTTTCATTTCCGGATGATAACTCGAGTTCTGTTAAAGGGATCATGACCAATCTGGCGTGGGAGGTTGTCTGGTGGTCGGAAGAACCCTATCGATTTTGGTGTCCAATGGTCAAAGATCAAGGTCACGATGACCGAATTAATTACGTAATATTGCGTTTCCGGATGATAACTCTAGTTCTATTGAAGGGATCATTACCAATCTGGCGTGGGAGGTTGTCTGGTGGTCCGAAGAACCCTATCGATTTTGGTGTCAAATGGCAAGGTCACAGTGATGTGTTAATTATGTAATATTACGTTTCCAAATGATAACTCTAGTTCTATTGAAGGGATCATTACCAATCTGGCGTGGGAGGTTGTCTGGTTGTCCAAAGAACCCTATCGTTTTTGGTATCAACGGGCAAGGTCACAGTGACCTAATTAATTACGTAATATTGCGTTTCCGGATGATAACTCTAGTTCTATAGAAGGGATCATTACCAATCTGGCGTGGGAGGTTGTCTGGTCATCCAAAGAATCCTATCGATTTTGGTGTCAACGGTCAAGGTCACAGTGACCTAATTAATTACGTAATATTGCGTTTCCGGATGATAACTTAAGTTCTATTGATGGGATCATTACCAATCTGGCGTGGGACGTTGTCCTTGGTGCCTCTCAATTTTTGGTGCCAAACGGTCAACGGTCATGGTTACAGTGACCTCATTAATTACGTAATATTGCGTTTCTGGATGATAACTCAAGTTCTATTGAAGGGATCATTGCCAATCTGGCTTGGGAGCTTGTCCTTTGTGGTCCGAAGAACCCTATCGATTTTTGCGCCAAATCCTCAAAGGTCAAGGTCACAGTGACCTAATTAATTATGTAATATTGCGTTTCTGGTTGATAACTCGAGTTCTGTTGAGGGGATCATTACGAATCTGATGTTGGAGCTTGTCCTTGGTGGTCCGAAAAACATATCGATTTTTGCACTAAGCGCTCGAGGTCACTGCGACCTAGTTAATTAAGTAATATTGCATTTCCGGATGATAACTGGTTCGATTGAAGGGATCATTACTAATCTTGGGTTGGAGCTTGTACTTGGTGTTTTGAAGAACCCTATCAATTTTGGTGTCAAATGTCAAGGTCACGGTGACCAATCTTGTATGAGAGATTGTGCTTCGTGTATGGCATACTTTAGCAATCTCTGATTGTCATTCTTGTTTTAGTGTGCATTTGACTTTTTGTTTACAGCGTGACTCTTTTGAGAAGAAAGTCACAGAATCATGGCATCAGTTAACTCAGGTTAAATTAACCTGGAGTGATAAAATCACACACCTGGAGGGACAGGTAAATATTGAAAACTCTGTGTGTGTGCATGCGTGAGTTCTGTGTTCTACTATCTGTCAAGTGAACAAAGGTTGACAGATGACAATGTATCATGGTGACTGTTTATTCATCTGTCCATCTGTCAACTTTTGTTTTAAGCGACTGTTCATTAACAGCTTGGCCCTTCCAATCAAATTCATCTCAAGTGGCCCCATTGTGGTAGACACCCAAACTTGAATACAAAAATTTGATTGATGAATTTTTCTAGTGTCCATCTTGGAACACTCGGTTACATTCAAATTAATGGGAATATTGATTTGAAAATTAATCCTCATTAATCCTTGGCCCAATTTCAACCAAACTTTGGTGGAAAAAGTCTATATTCATATGCTTCCAAACTCACATGCCTAAATTTTATTGGTAATTTTTCAGAAAATATCAGTGATACCATTTAAAGGACTAGTCATTAACCACTTGGCTGATTTCAAACAAACTTGACTAGAAGGATGCTTAGGTTGTACAGTTTGTGTATGTACTCTACTATTACATCTGATTGGTTAATTTTTCAGGTGGCCATCTTGGATTTTATTAAAATATATGGCAAATCGCTTACAAGACTATTCATTAGCCCTTTAACACTCATATCAGCCAAAAACGGCATCTGTAGTAGTCTTGAGAAATATCGATTTGCAGACCAAGAGAAGATTGTTTTTGAAAATTTACTACTGGAATGACTGGCTCGATAACCATGGTAAATTTTCAAAAATAGTCTTCTCTTGGTTTGCAAATTTGCATTTTCTATGAGAAAATTGAAATTGTCTTCAACAATTTTGAGTGTTAATGGGTTAACAGACATCTGAAAATTAACTGGAAATTTGTCGTCATTAACTGGTTGGCCGAATTCAGCCACATACAACAGAAATTACCAAATCGTCATTAATCTCCGAACCTGTATACAGAATCTGATTGATAAATTTGATTTTCCAGAAATTTATGTGAAATCTGTTGTAAGACACATCATACATCTCATGACAGATTTCAACAAGATCTAAATGTAAACATGTTTTGGGCTAACATTTAAAATTAGACATTTGATATGACTGGTTAACCCTTTCACTGATGCAGTCTCCATATCCCATTTTAAAGACAATCATACAGGAAAACTGTTGAATATTTTGAAATTAATTTGACTGGAAGCCATTGCTGCCTAAGGCAAATTAATTTCAAAATATTCAACAGAATAAGTTTTATATTGTAAAGAATTTGTTTTTTCAGGGATTTGTCGGTGAAAGGGCTAAGACTTAAAGTTAAAAAAGGTTTAGGGATTATGATTTAAAGTTTTAAAAATGTACTGTACTTCGATGTAAAATTAAACAGTTATCGAGAGTAGCTACAGGTGTTTCAAACTCTTACTGGGACTTGTCAACATTTATTGGGATTGGTTAAGATTTAAAGTTAATCATATTAATATATTCATGTTTGCTAAGATTTTCTCCTAAGCATATGTAGGTGTTGGCTATGATTTCTTCATAAACAATATCTTTATTCTTGCTGTAATTTTCTTGTAAAACTTCTGTGGTTTTGGCTAAGATTTCCTCATTTAAACATTGTTGCTTGCTAAGATTTCCTCATTTAAATACTTATTGATGCTGGGTATGAAAACCTTCGTAATAAACATTTAGCGGTACTGGGTAGGATTTCCTTATAGACATTTGTCTGGATAGGGTTTCCTGCTTGTGTTAGACATTTAGTGGTGGCTCTGGGTTGCATATCCCCAATTCTGCATATACATTTTGTGATGCTGGCGAGAATTTCCTGTTTATGTATACTATTTAGTGGTGCTGGCGATGGTTTCCTGTTTATGTATAATATTTAGTGGTGCTGGCGATGATTTCCTGTTTATGTATAATATTTAGTGGTGCTGGCGATGATTTCCTGTTTATGTAAAATATTTAGTGGTGCTGGCGATGATTTCGTGTTTATGTATACTATTTAGTGGTGCTGGCGATGATTTTGTGTTTATGTATACTAGTTGGTGGTGCTAGCGATGATTTCCTGTGTATGTAAAACATTTAGTGGTGCTGGCGAGGATTTCCTGTTTATATAAAACATTTAGTGGTGCTGGGTAGTATTTCTATTTGTGTTAAACATGTACTTGCTATGACTTCTTGTTAATCATTTAATGGGATGGGTTCAGATTTCACCCTTTAATGGTCAAATTTGGTCAAGAAAATTTAAATATCTTTCTTGAAGGTCCATTTACAGGCCAATAGAATACAATTTTTGAAAATTTTTCACTGGAATGACTGATAAATTTTCAGACATATTCTCTTGGCCTGTAAATGGACTTTCCACAAAATCATATGAGAGGCCGGTTTTGGCCGATATGACCATTAAAAGGATAAAATATAATTCATGTTAATGTATTACTGTAGGTCTTTAATGAATCCTTGTATTCATTAACACATTTATGTAATGATTAAGGTGTTGGCATCCTAATATCAGGTGAATATAGCTCTCTGAACACTCGGTTACATCCTACTACTCACCACTTGATAGTAATATGGATGACCCAGGAGCTAGCGAGTATGAAAATTATGGTTTTGCTCTAATGTTTTCTTACTAGATTCAGCAATTTCATGTACCTTTGATTTCAAAATGATACAATTTTCTACTGTTTTCTTGTGGAATATAATTTCTTCGATTAGTCTATTTAATTATTTGTTTCTGGTATCCATGAAATGTTTATGGTACAAAAAGTTACTGGCTCATCTGTCTGCTAAGATGTTGAATTTTTAGATAGTAATTTGACTGGAAGGCATCGCAACAACTTCCTGGTAAATTGCTTTGAACATAATATAACCTAATCCTCCGTCTAGTCTGTAGTGTTCATTTGACAGGATAAACTAGTGGTAATGGATTGTACACATTGGAAAACATTGGCTAAAATAGGTTAGATTTGGCTAAGAAAAAAACGTATTTGGCGATTATACTTAACCTCAAGTTCTACTACTAACCCTAATTGCAGATCTTATATCTTAACGCTAAAATAGTGGAGGATAATGAGGAGCTAGCAAACTGCCAAAGAGGTGCCGAAAAGATGCGTGAAAATTTCCATAAAGAGGTTTGTATGCGCGTGTTGTCCATTACTATTGTAGCATGAGTGCATGCTGGGAAAGCATGTGTGCATGCTGGGAGAGCATGAGTGCATGCTGGGAAAGCATGTGTGTAGAAAAAGTTCTCAGGGTTAACCTGTAAACCCTCATATCAACCAAAAACAGCTTCTGCAGTGGTCTTGTGAAATGTCCATTTGCAGACCAAGAGAAGACTATTTTTTTTAATTTTCCACTGGAATGACTGGCTTGATAACCAAGCCAGTCATACCAGTGGAAAATTTTCAAAAACAGTCTTCACTTAGTCTGCAAATGGACATTTTGTTTGAGAAAATTTAAATTTTCTTGAATAAATTTGAGTGTTAAAAGGTTAAACTCTGATTTGAGAGATATTCCTGCTATAGATTGCTGCTGATTCCCATGACATTAGATGTTGAAAATCTGGAAGAAGCCACAGAAAACTAAGCATGTATTTATTATTGTAATGAGTTCCTGGTAATCTTCATTTTAAAATGATAGTAAAATGCATATTATTGAGTAAGTTATTACAACTGCGCATACAATAAATCGGCTTGCTGATTATATTTAGCATCTAAATTCCACATATATAAGTAAAAACAAAAAAGTGTTGGTTTATGGGTAAGAAAAAATTCTAATACTAGAATTGTATAAGATCTTCACAAATCTTTATTAATCTTAGACTAGCAGTGTTGCGAAAACACTGTTTCAAGTGGTTTGTCCGCTTAAGTGAAGTTGGACAAATCAAAACTTGTAGCAGATGAAAAACTAACTGTGTAGATTTTCCCGAAAAGTTGATGAACAGGCCTGGAAACAGGTTTACTTCAATGTATATCTTGGTTCAATAAAACGTATGCAAACTGATTAATTATAAGAAGTACATTTCCACCATTTCAGTCATCATTCCTGGATACATATAGATATTAAAGTCATTGAAATGTTTAGACAATTTATGGTACGGCGTAAAAAATGTTAATAACTGTCTGACTGCTGCAAGCCTCCAGACAATAATTTCAATGGGCAATAACTCTGGACCTGCTGAATATTTTGAAAACAATTTGACTGAAAGTTGTTGGTGGCTCAGCGTATCCAGAGTTAAGACCCGTGGAAAATGTAGTCTGCAGAAAAATTCAGCAGCTGGCCAGTTAAATACATATCTGTAGGTGATCATGTGTAAGAAACAAATCAGAAACACGAACTTTATTTATTTAGCTTAAGCACACATTATGAATGAGCGCTTCAAAGGAAACACCAAGAAATGTTGCCAGCACAAATAGAAGACCCAAACCACACCGTTGATCCTCCACCCTGGGAAAACAAACTAGAAAGCATAGCTATTCGCACCACAGTACCTCATCTCACAACCAAAGATGAACACAGTGATGTGAGCAAGAAGGCCCTGACCCTAGCCATGCTGGAAGAAATGTACCCTCAGGAGACATGGATAAGGATCTACACAGATGGATCAGCCAAAGATGCAATTAGGAGCGGAGGTGCCGGACTGCACATACAGTATCCAAACGGACAACAAGAGTCAGCTGCAATACCGACAGGCAAACACTGCACAAACTACAGAGCTGAAGTCGAAGCACTGGTTCATGCAGCTAATACCATCAGCAGAACAGCAGACCCTATTGCACAGATTGTCTTTATCTGATGCCCGCTCTGTCCTTGAGGCTATCACCAAACGTGTAAGCTGCCACAACTTGAAGAAGCACTACAAACCATCAAATGTTTTCGGATAGCACTGCAGTGGATCCCCTCACACTGTGGAGTTCAAGGAAATGAGGAAGCAGACAGGATGGCAAAGGTGGGTGCAGAAGAGAATCAGCCAGAAAACATAGTTACCCATACAGAAATGAAGACTATCATCGAGTCACTCTATAGAACACCTCAATCAGAAGATGCCTACCATCATCTCTCGAGGCCAGAGCAAGTGACCATTTTTCATCCCACAACTGGACACAACAGACTAAACCAACACATATACATGCGGTTCCACCTTACGACATCGCCCGCTTGTCCTTGTGGAGAAGCAGAACAGACCACAGAGCACATACTTCAATGTTGCAGTACGTATCAGTTGCTGAGAGAAGAGATCTGGCCTTTGTCAACCTCTTTTCTTGAAAAGCTGTATGGGCCTGTGGAAGAACTGCATAAAACCACAGATTTCATCTTGAGAATGGCTCTCCAAGTGTGATACCAGTGATCGAAAAGAAGATGAATAATGAAAAATGATAATTCACTTGTACTGAATATAAATAAATTTATACATAATATTGTGCATGTAGATATGTCTATATGCATGCAACTGTAATAGACCCCCCTGATTTCAGTTTGGAACCTGCAGATTTCAGATTTGGGCACAGAGATTCCAGGCTGTGGTGTCCCTGGGATCTCCAAAATTTAGATGCCATGATAAGAGCACTGCTCTTAGAACAAAATGATAATTGAGGAGTTCCATTTCTCAGTCAATCATATGACATGTAGGCTGACATCATAATCAATTGCATCCTGAATGACGTGATTTAGTCCATCAAGTTGTACCTGGATATCCTTTAAGCTGTACCTGGCAATTGAGATTCTGAGAGTGCCGGGATGGATTGATATCAACATGGGCAAACCATGGATGGGGCTTAGCTAGAGAGGGGCGGGGCTTAGCTAGAGATGGGCGGGGCATGGCTAAAACTGTTTTCCTCCATTCCACAAAGTCTGACATTAGCCGTTTAAGTTTTAAATTTTCTATGTCCCAATTTCAAGACAACTATACAGGAATGCTTTTTCATATTTTTTATTTGACTGGAACCTGTTGCTGCCAGCTTCATTCCACCTCCCGTCATAAGTAATTTGTCACATCTATTCTGCAGGTTTAACCATTTAACCCTCGAATTTGTTCAAGAAAATTTCAGTTTTCACATAGAAAATGTCCATTTGCAAACCAAGAGATGACTATTTTTGAAAATTTACCACTGGAATGACTGGCTTGGTTATGGAGCCAGTCATTCCAATGGTAAATTTTCAAAAAAAATCTAATACTCATATCAGCCAAAAACGGCATCTTCAGTGGTCTTGAGAAATGTCCATTTGCAGACGAAAAGAAGACTATTTTTGAAAATTTCCCACTGGAATGACTGGCTCGGTTATGGAGCCAGTCATCCCAATGGTAAATTTAAAAAAAGTCTTCAGTCTACAAATGGACATTTCTCAAGACCACTGAAGAAGCCGTTTTTGGATGATATGAGTATTAAAGGGTAGCGCTTTATATGCAGATGATAGCCAAAGATGTCTAATCACAACCCGTGTATGTATATGCAGAAAGATATAGAGCATGTATACAATCAGCTACATTAGGAGAGGTTTCCAGTTTATCCATCAACCCGTTATCTGATGTGTAGGATCACGAACGCTTAATTGATGATGGACTAAGCGTTGTTGTGCGAATTGTATGTCTTTACTATAATAAACGTGCTGTTGAATAATATTTTAAAACTAATTATGCAGTAACAGCATCCAGCCAAGTTAGTTTCAAAATATTCAGCAGCTTACCTGTATAGTTTTCTGGAAATTGATAGAGAGTTTAAGGATCGATCGATCCCAACACAGGCGAGCTTGGCTAAAGATAGGCGGGGCATAGCTAAAATTGAAAAGGTCTATTTCAAGGTAATTATACAGGTATGTTTATTAATTTGACTGAGAGCTGTTGCTGCACAACATCTTGTAGTCAAATTAGTTACAAAATATTCAACGGAATGTTTATTAAATTGTGAATTCGTCTGGTTATTGTCAGACCTTGACGTCTTTCACGACTGACTGCATCATTTGAGTGAGTGACATCAGCTAGCAAGGCATGTGTTTTGATTGACAGAACGGATCCCTCTATTGGGTATAGTTGTATGTTACAATGTTGTTCCATCGACCAAGGAAAATACTTTGTGTTCATAGTGCACAAATCGTAAATAGGCATGCTTCTGTTCTATCATGTCTATCATGGTGTAAGAAAAATTGTGTTGAATATTTTGAATCTAATTTAAGAGAGAGAAATACTAAAACAACAACGCTTTCACTGAAATCATATTCAAGACAATCACCAAGTTTCTTTGTCTGAGATGATGTGATTTTGATACAAGTAATAATAGTGATATCAGCAGTACAGTACAGCTCAGAAATAGTCATGTTTCTAAAATCAAAACAGAAACATGTTGCTTTGTACAATTTTGAAAACAATGTAAGAATTGTTCTTAGATAGCAATGGCTTCCAATCCAATTATATTCAACAGTACATTTTATTTTGTTTTGGGAACATATTAAGTTATTTCTGATCTGTACTGTAGTTATACTAATGGGTACTTAGAAAACAACGGAAAGATTGTTGATGCCACATCTTTCTACTGATATATTGATAGCAATTTTAGAATAAAATTTATTATTGAGAATGTAGTTTTCTCTTATTATTATATAATAGATTTACGCTTTATGAGAAAATGCAGTCAATCATTGTGTATTAATTGTACAAATTTATTCCGAAGAAAGTCTAATGTGATTGATGAAAGATTTCTAAAGTACATTGAACCAAACGTGTGATTGTCACAGGAATTGAATGCATAGTTACTGTAATTCACCAAACATTAACACAGAATTTCATAAAATATTTAAAGATAAATTTCAGACTGTTTGTTTGAGGTTTTTGTTGCGTCTCAACATAGCGATCCAGATGATGTATGGCATGTGATGTGAGGTGGGCGGTTTCAACGTTATCTCAGGAAAACGGAAGGACTCGCCCTGCACATTATGACCGTTCTTATATTAACCCTCAAGTCGGCCAAAAACAGTACAATGGTCTTTAGAAATGTCCATTTTCAGACCAAGAGAAGACTATTTTTGAAAATTTACCACAGGAATGACTGGCTCGATAACCGAGCCAGTCATTCCAGTGATAAATTTTCAAAAATAGTCTTCTCTTGGTCTGCAAATGAACATTTTTTATGGAAAAATTAAATTTTCTTGAAGGGATTAATTGTTAATGGGTTGACACAAAGCCAACATCAACTGTTCATGAATGATTTATAAGATTTATATTTTCAGTTCACTTTAGTATTATAACTGATGTTCATTTTGAAACGGCTTCCAGCAACACCACATTCAACGTTCAATACAGCTGAGAAAGAACTGAGCTTGTCTACAAAACAAGATAAAACATACTTTTAAATATTTTGAGCATAATTAGATTGGAAGGCATTCCTGGTTAAAGCAGCAATGTCTTCTAATCTAATTATATTTAAAATATGCAGCAGAACATTTCTTACTAACTAACTTGTTTCTGTTTTTTGTTTTGGGAACATTTTAACTTATTCCTGTGCTGTACTGTAACAGCAGTGTTGCTTCGATGATTTTGTATACAATTGAATAATGAGTAATACAATCAATCTACTGTAGATCAAATATGTTTTGTTGCAGAATGAGAAGCTACATCTGAAACTGGAAGAAAGTGAGAAAAAGGCAACAGAATGTATAGAATCATCCATTGATAAAGATCGTCATTATGAGAAACAGGTACATCTAATGAGCTCTGATTTAACCATTTCACACTAAAAATTACAAAACCTTTATGCTGTAAGGAGTATTCTGTTGAATATTTTGAAAATAATTTGCCTGGGAGCTGTTGCTGCCTAGGGCAGCTAGAGCTTTCAGTGAAATTAGTTTCAAAATAGACAACATCTTTCCTGTATATATTTGTTGTTCTGTTCTCATCCTGGTGTGTATTGCAGTGTTTTTGATAGAGGTTTAGGTATGTGGTACAGAAGTTTCTATGTTCAAGCCCTCTGATTTGATAGATGAAGCTAGCTAGACCTTTTTATTTGCTCTTGCGCACATGCTCATCCTTTTGCATATGTGGTTGGTCTGGAGCCTTTTTAGCTTGGTCAAATGGGTCATCACTTTGGCTTTTCTTCTGTCCTATATAGTCTCCAGGCATGTGGTTGTTTCCAGTTCTGTTATGGATGTCATCACCCGCATAATGGACCTTTTCAGTTTATCAATCCATTATATGACATCATAATGAACCATGTGATGTGTAGGATGATGTCATAATCATGACATCATGAATGGCTCGATTTAGTCAGTCTTAAATGCTTAAACCTTTAATGGTCAAATTTGGTCAAGAAAATCAAATTATTTGCTTTTAGAATGTCCTTTTGCAGGCCATGAGAAGGCTGTTTTTGAAAATTTACTATTGGAATGACTGGCCAGGCATTCCAGTGGTAAATTTTAATAAATAATCATCTCTTGGCTTGCAAATGGACCTGCCTCAAGACCATTGCAAAGGCCAGTTTTGGCCAGCTTGACCATTGAAGGGTTAATAGTCTGACATGTAAGAATTTTATGTCTACTATTTAATAAACATTCTGTTGAATATTTTGAAACTAATTTGACTTGATGCTGTTTTTGCCATTGGCCTTAACGGTATAGTTTTCTGGAAATTGATAGTTAGGGAGTTTAGGGATCAATCGATCACGACACAAGCGAGGTGTGGTTGGAGCTTAGCTAGAGATGGCGTGGCATAGCTAAAACTGGAAAGGTCCATTGTCTTGACATTGAAACACTGGCATTTCAAGTGTGTTAGCCCATTTGTACACTTCAATTAGGCTTACTCCACTTTCTAAATAAAACTCCTGCAGATTATTACCTCACCTGGCCTGACAGACAGCTCAAGTGGACTTATTCCACTTCTCATGAACCACGGGGCCGATTTCAGTTATGAGCTTCCGATACGAAGTGAAACGTCGTAAAGCCGGATCTCGGAATTGGGTGCAGACACACTCACCCCACTGCCATATCTATGTTATAGAAGTGCCTTTCTCTCCCCTCACCACTTGCCCTGCACATGAGAAAAGATCAATCTGACCAAGCCCATACCAATAAGTAAAAAAAAAAAAGGCATAATTGATAACCAGGCATCCAGGGCCCAAATCCATATTTTGAGTCCCTTATAAACTACGCATGCGCAAACATGTGTGCAACCATAACCATAAGCATGCCTGAGTGCATCTTGCGTGGGTGTGGACGCTTATGCCTCCACCGCCATTGGCATTCTATAGGTGAAACTAGGCATGAATTCAAAATATACAACCAAAACAATTGGCAACTGCAAAACAAAGCATTGTGTACCTGTTATCACCGGCCTAAAACCAAAACCGGTTTTGAAACCGTGTCCACCTACGCATGGGCATAATGGTATGCGGATGTATGGACACGTGCACACATGCACACACACACACGCATGCACACGAATACCTAAGTGCACCTTGCATGAGTGTGCGGGTGTGGGCACATGAGCCTCCACCGCCATAGGCAGTATATAGGTGAACCCAACCGTGAATTCAAAATTAGAATACAGGAACACTTCAGGGATATAGGACAATGGAAAGACTCACCCGCATTATACAAGTCTTGAGAGGTGACCCCAATGTGGATGCTAACACCCCAGAAAAGGAGAAAGAAGGCCTACTAGATGCATGTACTCCACACATTGGCGCTTACTGGCATCGACCATATTAGATAAAGGCTCATAACAAGCCCCCATCCCTCTCAATCCCCCTCCCGACATTATAAGAACCTGTCTAAATAGCCTTTGTCCAGTCCAAATTTACCACGTGACTCGATGTCATCACCACCCACACACGTTTAAATGGTGTCACACATTTATGATGTCATGGGGTAACTATGGCCTTAGCCTATCCATACAAGTTCTTCAATATTAAGCAGAATGGCACAATGTGCACAGACCTTTGCAGTCTCCTGTAAAATAGAAAAATTGCCAAGACAAACAGATCAAGGCAAAGCAATGAAGAAAGTCCGTCTCTCTACTGCTTATAAATCATACTTGTAATTAAATCCGCTGATGAGCTTCCGATACGGAGCGAAGCACCATGAAGCCGTATCTCGAAATGTGGTGCGGACACACTCACCCCACTGCCATATCTATTTTATAGAAGTGCCTTTCTCTTCCCTCACCACTTGCCCTGCACATGAGAAAAGGTAAATCTGACCACGCCTATACCAATAAGGCAAAAAAAGTGCATTATAATCGATAACCAGGCATCCAGGGCCCAAATCCATATTTTCAGTCCGTTATAAACTACGCATGCACAAACACATGTGCAAAACACATTGTAACTAAATTACCAAAGACCCAAATTTTGGGTCCCTCGGTATGCATGCAGATACACATGGCCTGGTATGATACCCAAAGATTGGGTCTCAAAATATGGGACCCAAAGGAAGAACAATCACTGAGCATGTGCAAAATGGGACCCAAAGGAAGAACAATCACTGAGCATGTGCAGTGAGTGGGACCCAAAGCCAGACCCAAAGGCCTATAAATAGGGGACACATACACAGTGTCAGGCATCCGACTTTCGTCCTAAACCTTCAGGACAAGCATCAGTTATACAAATCCAGAGTCGTGGCTTTCCACGTTATAAATATTTGATTTGAATTATATTTGGCACATAAACATCCTTAGGGTATGGAGATCCAAGTTTGTTAAAACGAAGCCGATCAGCCAATTTGGTTGGTGACTATCTTGGATTTTGGCACATTGTTAGAAACGTCTTAAATTCTCCGAAAACCGCTTGGTGGATCCATTCAAGACTAATGAAATATTATCTGGGGCAAGGCCTGAACCAATTATCTCTGAATAGCTTGTAAGATGTTTCTTTGTCCTGATGCGAATGGTTAGTGTCCGTTGAGGCTGGATGCCAGAGCACTGTTTGCACACTCCTTTTATAGTCTTGGGCTACACTGGGTGTACCCGATCTTTGGGGTATGTACCCGGTTTTGGTGGTGAATTCCTATTGTTCTAGTCTGTCTACCCAGTTGTCTATGTCGATGTATCCTGTTCAGTGAGAATGTGTGTACATTTGTACCTGAAGTGCAGGTCTTTGTGTACCCGGTTGGTTGTGTGATGGTACCCAGTTTTTGGTAGTTTTGTACCCGACAGAACATTTTAATCTCCCAAATCACTGCATCTCTTCAGTCGATTACAGAATTATTGAAGTGCTCCATCACGATCCTCATACACCGGAAACCACATCCATCTGCAAGGAACGTGAGAAATTTTGGATTCATCAGATGCACTGCATGAAGCCAATCGAGATTAGTGACACTGATTGCTAACGTTCACTACCTGAAAGTAGTAAAAATAATTACTTCAAGAGCTGCACCAGGTTTATTCAAGGATGACCTAGTTTTCGCGAAAGCGACTTCTCCAAACCCACTGAACGGGTGAAATGATGTAAAAAAATAATTCAAAGCTAATTTATTAACTCACTTGGAATATTTCGGCCAGATCTCTGGTGGGTAACAGCCTCCATTCTAATTATGCCCCCATATAGATATATAAGGGTATATAGCATTAGTTCCATGTGTATCCCAGGCTGATGCCATGGTGTCATAATATGGACCTTTCTAGTTTATCCATTAATAGTATTGCGTCATAATCAAATAGGTGACATGTAGGATGATGTCATGAATGACATAGATAAGTTTGACACGAACACTTAATTGATGGCGGACTAAGCGTTGTTGTACGAATTGTATGTCTGTATGATTTAATAAACATGTTGAATATTAGGCAGCAACAGCACCCAGTTAAATTAGTTTCAAAATATTCAACAGCTTACCTGTATAGTTTTCTGGAAATTGAGTCGGGGTGATCAAGTTCCGATCGATCCCAACATGGGAGAAGTGTGGGTGGAGCTTAGCTAGAGATGGGTGGGGCATGCCTAAAACTGGATTCCTCCATTCGTGTTATTTCCATGCATTTCCTGATGATAACTATGTTTCATGCAGCCTCAAGAACTTAGAACACTATCGATATTTAGTGTCCAAAAGTCAAACGCATGGTAACCAAATTAATCCTTTAATGGTCACGCTGACCAAAACCAGTCTCGGCAGTGATCTTTATAAATGTCTATTTGCAAGCCAAGAGAAGACTATTTTAGTTAATTTACCACTGAAATGCCTGGGTTGATAACCGAGCCAGTCATTCCAGTGGTAAATTTTTAGCTCATCTGGCCTGAAAGGCCAAGTGAGCTTATGCCATGGTGACCATCCGTCGTCCGCCCGTCAACTTTTCCTTTAAACGACTACTCAAGAACCACTGGCCCGATTTAAATTATATTTGGCTGCAAACATCCTGAGGACATAGGGATCCAAGTTTGTTCAAACGAAGCTGATCGGCCAATTTGGCCGGTGGCCATCTTGGTTTTGGCCGGGTCAAGTTCGTGGTTACCATATAAAGGAAATTGTGTTGTGTTTCTAGAGAATCGCTCTAGTTCTACTGAGGAGACTTTCATCAAAAAGCAATCAACAGCTCATATATATGTCTCCTTTTAACCCTTACCACTCTGCTGTCAAAATCATTAGTTTTCAAATTAACTTAAAAAGATAAACTGGTGTTCATTTTTCAACAAATTTGGAGGGGGATGTTGCTGTCAATGACAGCAACATCTTCCACCAAAATTGTTGAAAAATGTACACCAGTTTCTTTGCTATGGACAGAGAAAAAAGATAGAATATTGGCATCATAGCGGTAAGGGTTGAAATGAGATATTAGGAATTTAATATTCTAAGGGTCTAAACAAGATTGGGGGATATTTTGATAGGTAAGATAGGTATAGATTACAAGAGAATATGGCTCGGAGATCACCATGCAATATGTTTTTAATTTGTTTTTAAAAATAGAAAATTGAACTTGAATCTGACATACATAAACAGAAGTTAGATGCAAATGACAAAGAAATCCAGCTTCGGGCTAAAATCACCTCACTCGAGTCACAGCTTCTGAGTCTCGAGACAGCACGAGAACATGACAAAAATCTCACGGAACAAAAAATCGTAAGAGCACACATGCACACAGGCATGCATCCACTCAGGCGTTGCACACACGCACGCACGCACGCATGCACATAGGATGTGCGTGCACAGTGTTTCCCATGGCATCTAGATTTTGGAGCTCCCTGGGACTCCATACCTTGAAGTCTGGGATCCCTAGCTGAAATCTGGAGGGCTCATTGATATCTGGGGTTCCAATGTAGTTTTTCTCATCCATGCTAAAATTGTAAGGTACCATAGACTCACAGCTATGAATTATTGGGTCAGATTCTAAATTTTATAATTTTTTTTACTAAACCTATAAAACTAATTAATTCTTAACAACCATGCAAGATTTTCCGAGGCCCCATGGGACTGACTGCTACTACTTTTGGTGGTCTCAACTCTCAAGCTGCTTTTTGGGGCTATATTCCCTCAAAATGATCCTTGTGAGAATTCCTGCACATATGTATCAATTGTTGTAGCCTTTAGTATCTCAACACATTAACCCTTTAATGGTCATGACGGCCAAACCGGCCTCTGCTATGGTCTTGTGGAATGTCCATTTACAGGCCAAGAGAATGCAATTTTTGAAAATTTACCAGTGGAATGACTTGCTCGATAACCGAGCCAGTCATCCAGGGATAAATTTCAAAAATTGTATTCTTTCAGCCTGTAAATGGACATTCAAAACGAAAATGTTTTCTTGACCAATTTTAACCATTAAATGGTTAAACAAAATGCTTCAAGACTTATAAATATGTTTCTGTGAGTGTTCAGTTTGTTATTCTCATGGTGTGTTATTTTAGTTACATTTGGAGAGTCGACAAGAAGAGCACCTTGATAAAAGCCTGAATGATGACAAAAAACTCACCATTTTAGAGGAAGAATGCAACAAATTAAAGGTGAGTTTTAGCTTGACCGTAAACCTTTCAAACCCAGCAGTATCCAAATGTTTCAATATTTGGTTAATATAGTTCTTAGGAAGCTCTCCTGTAAAATAAGTTCAATATTCAAATATTCAACAAAATCGTCTTACATTATAACATTGGTAGGGTTAAATATTCATTTGATGGTCAATTCAGGTCAAGAGGCAGGCCAAAAGAAGACTAAAAATTATTTTCTGTGAGCTTACAAATGGATATTGCTCTGGACCACTACATAAGTCAATTTTCTGTCTTGAGCCACTGTACCTTTCCAGTTTATCCATCAATCATATATGATGTCATAATCAACTATGTGATGTGTGGGATGACATCATAATCAATTACGTAATTAGTGGCATAGATAGTTTATCATGAACTCTTAATTGATGACGGAATAAGCGTTGTGCGGATTGTATGTCTACTACCGTTAATTTCCGTGTATATTGCGCTATCGTGGATAGTGCGCACCCCTAAATTTGACCAAAATCGGCCTGAAAAAACCTTCTTTCCGTGTATAGTGCGCAGTAAGATTGAGAGACATGTGAACGAAAACTGGTAACAAAAGAATCAATGACTTACTGCGTGTCGAATACGCTTTCCTTATAAAATCCCATTTGTGGTGTGCGTTACTCTGTTGTTTAATCACGGGAATATCATTTGCATACACTTTTAGCAAATATTTTGTATTAAACTTTATTGAACGATATAAAAATACAAATATAATTTCCATCAGAACAGGTTAGAATCCGAATTTGATTTGAGCAGTGCTCATTAACATAAATGGTCGTTAGAACATAAAAATTGCATATTTATTTTGTTTCAATTCATAAAATATGAGTTGTGCGCTGATACTTGAGAGAATAAAATCTATTTTAATAAAAAAAACCTACTCAAATCCATTTTGGCTCACTAACAGTGCCGGTAATTATTTTGATAATTATATCAAAGGCGAGCCCATGAGATTTTGATCAATCACATATGGCGACGCAGTAGATGAGTGGTTTCAATACTCGGTTCCTTTCTATATCTATGTAAATGCTAGATCGCCTTGAAAAACATCGGCCCTATCATTATTTTTTTAACACATTTATGTCCGTATCTGTGTAGCAATCTATGGATTTTAAACATCTCTATGTTCAACTTGGGAAGACAAGAGTAACCTCCCCTTATATATATAACTTAGAACAAATTACAGGAAACAATGGCGTTGTAAAAAAGTTGAATGATGGTTTATTTGATTATTTTACAACACTATGATATTTAATAAAGGTATAACACAGTATTTAGACAGTAGTA
The DNA here is from genome assembly GCA_034401795.1 of Chaetoderma sp. LZ-2023a. NCBI lineage: Eukaryota > Metazoa > Mollusca > Caudofoveata > Chaetodermatida > Chaetodermatidae > Chaetoderma > Chaetoderma sp. LZ-2023a. The sequence goes on along the minus strand of CM067362.1, from coordinate 37,463,767 downwards.
AGGCATTTCAACGATCTTTTAGTACCATTATAGACATGTTAGAATGCGATCGTTATTCCCGACTGATTCCCGATCCATAAAATCACATTTTCAGCTCTGAACTTTGTGATTCTGACGAAAAATTCTGAGGAAAAAAATGGGACAAATATTTATCCTTGTATATAGTGCGCAGGAGCTTTTTATAACATGTAATTTGAGCAAAAAAGTGCGCAATATACACGGAATTTAACGGTATTTAATAAACATGCTGTTGAATATTTTAAAACTAATTTGATTGGATGCTTGATAGTCAGGAAGTGCAGGGATCGATCGATCGATCGCAAAATCGTCAAAGCGTGGGTGGAGCTTAGCTAGAGATGGGCGTGGCAAAGCTAAAACTGGATTCCCCCATTAAATGGATAGTATAACTTTTGTAGCCATAAATATCCTTCACATTCCTTTCCTCTAACAAACGACGTTATGATTGATAAGCTGGATAATGGAACATGTTTGATTGACAGATTGAGTTTGTTTGTATTCGACTATTCTCTGTCTCCAGCACCTGTCAGCAAAGTATATGCTGTCTAAGTACATTGCGGTGGGAAGAAACAGAACTATATCCATGTGGAGTTTGAATGTGTATTCTCGCATCTCTCCTTTTGTATGTGTCTTTATCTGTTTAGGATAAGATATCAGAAAAGGAGTTGGATTATAAGCGTGTTCAGGAGCAGCTTATCACCAGCCAGGATAGTGTTACAGCTCTCAGAACAAAGGTGAACTCTAACTCTATAACAAGCATTCTCATGATGTCAGCAACTTAATGCTTCACTAAATTTAATATTTATTAACATTATACAAAATTGCATGACTTTGTTTGTGTTTATTATTTTTAATTGAATACATTTCACTGGGCAACAAGCAAAAATACTTTAAGAGTACTTTCAACTCTTCCTCATACAATTGCCAAACCTGGTACTTAAATGTGTTTTCAACTAAAGTTATTTTATGCCTCGTTATTGCCCTAGCTTTCATAACATATTAAGCATATATGTGAGTCTATCAGCTGTGATAGCATGTAGCACTGAAGTTCACAGTATTATTGTATCTCTGCATCCATCCATCAATCCATCATCCATCCATCCAGCCATCTGCAAGCATTTCTTGTGAATGCAATAGCTATGCCCCGCCCATCTCGCTAAGATCCACCCACACTTGGCCATGTTGGGATTGATCGATCCATGAACTCCCCGACTTAAATTCCAGAAAACTGTACAAGTAAGCGTAATTTAACTGGGTGGCAGCAACAGGGCCCAGTCAATTTAGTTTCAAAATATCCAACAACATTAAATAGTAAAGACATACAATCCGTACAACAACGCTTAGTCCATCATCAATTAAGCGTTCGTGATGAACTTAGCTACGTCATTCATGACTTAATTGATTATGACGTTAGCTTACACATCACCTAGTTGATTATGACGTCATGATTTGCTAAGAAACTGGATTCCTCCTTTAGGAATACAGTTTTAGTTAGATTCATTTGAAACTTGGTATGTGAAGATGAGCAGTTAATTTTGGCACCACATTTTCTCAGAATTTTGATAGAATAGAGGGATCCATTACTAGCTATGCCCCACCCATTTCCAGCTATGCCCCACCCATTTCCAGCTATGGCCCACTCATTTCCAGCTATGGCCCACTCATTTCCAGCTATGGCCCACTCATTTCCAGCTATGGCCCACTCATGGATTAATATACTTTGAGTCCTGAATTCTCCAAATTTTCTAAAATTGTATTTTCTTTTTTTTGACCTGTAAATGGACATTCCACAAGACCATAGCAGAGACCGGTTTTGGCCGGTATGACCCTTAAAGGGTTAAATTGGAAATCCATTAAATCCATACAATTCGTACACTTGATGATAGACGTGGTGATTTTCATGACAGAGCTATACATCATTATGATAGTGATGTCAGCTAACATGTAATGTAAGTCACCGTTCCAGAGTACCCACCCATCATATGACATCATAATGAACTGCGTGATGTGTACAATGACATCATAGTGAATGACGTCGATAAGTACGTCACGAACGCATATTTGAAGATGGTCTATGCATTGTTGTACGAATTGTTTGCTTTTACCATTTAATAAATATTCTGTTGAATATTTAAAAACTAATTTGACTGGGCGCTGTTGCTGCCATAGGCAGCAACAGCGCCCAGTCAAATTAGTTATAAAATATTCAACAGCTTCCCTTTATAGTTTTCAGGAAACTGATAACTAGGGCATTTGGGGATCGATCAATCCCAACATGGCGAGGTGTGGGTGGAGCTTAGCTAGTGATGGGCGGGGCATAGCTAAAAATGGAAAGGTCCATTGATTTTGACATCAAATATTTGAGTGACCGATCGGATCCTTACATTATGCCACTCTGAATTTTGATTTCTATTTGTGACAGATAAGTAATGTGGAAGAGAAATTGTTTTCAAGCCAGGAGAGACTGACGTCATTACAAGAGTCGTTTATGTCACACCAAACTGACCTCCGAACATGTCTGCAAGGTATGCGCGAGAGACATAACAGCCATTTAAAATCTCATGAGCAATGACCACACAAATAGTCTTGATTTGTTGATTGTCAAATATAGTAGTGATTCTCTTTTCACCATGGCAAATATTTAACAGCCCATGTGTATAGAGAAACAAGAATATAGATGGGGTCCTTTGTTTTACAGAGACAAAAACATAGCTTAGTGCCTTTGTAGTACAGAGTGGGGTGTGGGCAGGTTTCCAATATCTACGATATTTCACTTTGAATGTTGACTAAATATGTTAGAAAAGCCATATACCTACATGTATTTGATCTAGTAGTAGACTTTAATTAATAGTCCATTCTTTGTTGTGGTAATAAAAATGTATTAACCTCCAAAATAATCCATGTCTGATGTCTTATGGTCTTTACAAGAGTGGATGGTTATACACATAGGACGTCAAGAATCTAACACATATTTCTGATGGACTGTTGGAAGCAGGAATATATTTGTTTGCCTCATTGTGTCTAAAAGAAACTCTTTGACTAGCATATACATTGAACGGGTTAATAATAACAACAACTGAATCACATGAGATCAGTCTATTTAGAAAGGAATTCTGACATAGTGACATATCGTTTGGTGTTAACTATTCATGGAAGAATTTGCTTAAAGACGCATATTTGAATTCTCACGAGACCTCATATGCCATGGCAAGAGTGAGATAACAGCGATCTTACCTCCTTGTATGAAGCAATTCCTATTAAGTAGGCTTGCACAATTTTTCGTTTTAATCATGAAATTTGATTTATTTTTCAAATCGTGATTTTTACGAAGTAATTGAGGACAAATCGGAAAATTGTCAAAAATTTCATGTTGGTTTGAAATCTAGTGTGTACTTTTCTGTTGTATTTTATCAGTACATGAGTACAATTATAATCGATTCATGCAAGCGTTCATTGTGTTTATATCCCACCGTGCCATGCACGTGTCGAATAATTACTAATCACAACACAAAGTGCTATGATAAGCAAGCTAACAATAGAGAGTTGACACCTTTGTCATTGAGAAAACCTGCTAATTACTCCGTCGAATCGCCATATAATTTTCTTTCTTTCGCTGCATACTCAGAGTCTGTCGTGAAATACCAAGTATATACTTAGTTGCAGAGTGTTAGGCAATAATCAGTGAACATAATTCTTTTTAATTCTATAGTTAGCAATTTCAGGCAGTGTAATAATTTTTCCTTTTTGATTCGGTTGTCATGTTTAATTAAAAATAAATAAAGCAACAACATTACAGATTGTTGTATTTTGAACTGTGCATTCTGTTGATTACTCTTAAATGTAAATCATACATTCTGAAAGCAGCCATAAACTGTTCTATAGGGCGAATTTACGCCGTCATTCTCGTACTGTAGCTACTCGAAACTACCATCCTATGTATGTTGATTGCGCAGTATCTCCCTGGATACTAATATTGGTGTCTTCGCACTACTCGGGTAATGACCTAAAGTCGTCCTACAAAGGGAGGCTATAAGCGGAAGCTGATACAACACATGATTTTTTTTTTTCAACATTTTATGTCAAATTTTGATGAAATAAACTATGTTTATTAAACTAAGCGCTATATTTAGCTGCTCCCAGTTGTTGAATATTTTTTAAGATTACCAATCAATTTCCCTGGTATATTCTAGTTAATAACATTATTGGTAACTGTTACAGATAAGGATGAGTTATTGGTAAGAAATGCAGAATTATCTCAGAGGCTTCGCTCGAGTGAGCAGCAGTATGATGAGGCCGATAAAGAGCTGATACAGGGAGCGGACACGTTATCAAGTCTTCAATCCAATCATGATGATTTACTCAGCAAAGTTACAAATTATGAACTACAAGTAAGTCTACATTTATAATTAATAGGATTTATATAGGTTTTCAAAATGGCGTTCTATGTGTTTAACAGACTGCAAACGCGCACCATAGTCTGTGTCCTAAAAAGTTGTGGACAGTGATACATAGGAGATATTTTGCGGCCCTCCAAGAACTGAATATAAGAGACCGCTGCTCCACTACTAGCATCTACACGCATGGGAGATATGACATCTCAGTATCACGTCATTTCAATGGACCTTTCCATTTTTTGCTATGCCTCACCCATCTCTAGCTAAGCTCCACCCATACCTCGCTCGTGTTGGGATCGCTCGCTCGATCTCTGAACTCCCTGACTATCAATTTCCAGAAAACTATGCAGGTAAGCTATTGAATATTTTGGAACTAATTTGACTGGGCACTGTTGCTGCCTCATCCAGTCAAATTACTTTCACGATATTCAACGCCATATTTATTAAATAGTAGAGACATACAATTCGTACAACATGTCGGACTATTAAGAGTTAAAGACGGGCCAAGTAGAATCATTTATGACATAGTGATTATGACGTCATCCTACACACTGCTTAGCTGATTATGAAGTCAGATTGATAGATGGATACTCGATTGGAACCATCGAATCCAGATTCAAACGTGTGGAGAAGGCAACTAAAAGGCCACAGGATCCACAAACCCCACGCAATGGAAATGGATAGGAACCTTCTTAATGGTGTAGGAGACTTCTCTTCGGGTATCCCAACTGCCTATTGGAACACTCTACCTTATTATTACAGTAGTAAGTTGGTTGGTTCATTAGTTTGTTAGTCACAAAAACTTATTCTTGGGTGTCGTTTTTCAAGTAATCAAACTTTCTTTTCAAGCTTAAGACACCGCTACCGAGATTCTATCGACCTTGTTTAACCCTGAGAAATAGTACATTTTTTGCATTATTTCTAGATTTTAATACAAAGTAGTCGTCTGTGGGAATAAAACCTTTAATAGCAACGTATTTTTTTTATAATTCCACAATGGTGTAGATGATTCCAATGAAGCCTTGCAGCTGTACTCCATATAATGTGCACTCGCATGCATGCACGCACGCGCAGTAACCTGCCAAGCTAATTTTAGGCTAAGCATGAGGATGAGGTTTCTAAAATTATGTTCACGTATTTCTGTTAACTCTTTAACACTCATATCAGTCAAAAACAGCTTCTGCAGTTGTCTTAAGAAATGTCCATTTGTAGACCACGAGTTCCATTTTTGAAAATTTAGCACTGGAATGACTGGCTCGATAACTGAGCCAGTCATTCCAGTGGTAAATTTTCAAAACGTCTTCTCTTGGCCTGCAAATGGACATTTTCTATGAGAAAATTTAATTTTCTTTTAACAAATTCAAGGGTTAAAGGGTTAACACTCATATCAGCCAAAAACGGCCTCTGCAGTGCTGTTGAGAAATGCACATTTGCAGACCTAAAGAAGACTATTTTTGAAAATTTGTCACTGGAATGACTGGCTCGAAAACCAAGCCAGTCATTCCAGTGATAAATTTAAAAAAATGGTCTCGGTCTGCAAATGGGCATGTTCTATGAGAAAAGTAAGATTTTCTTGAAAAAATTTAAGGGATAAAGGGTTAACATCTGTTATGAATCTTGTGATATGTTAGTAATTTACTATGTATTTTTCTCTATGCCAGGTGAAGGATCTAAGTGAGCATTTGTGTAATGCTGAAACTGATTCCTCGCTCTTACAGGTACTACAGGAGTCCAAAAAGGAGCTGGAAGAACAGCTTACTGAGAGAAACAAGGTAGTATTACATGTTGCATGCCGCGTAAGGCAAGATGATATCTTATTTGCTATTGTCTTTGTGACATTCATCCATTTTCACCACACCTATCCACCCCCTCCCTCCTCACACATCCTGAATAACTCAATCTATCAAAAATCTTGTTCCCCCTCCCCCTTTCCTTGAGCCAATAAATTGTTTTCATTACAGTTAACTTGCATCAATAAGTGTCATCTACCCACCCACCCACATCCCCACACCACACATCATGGTCATCACAGTCTCCCCATATTCACCAGCGCTATCTATCATCCTCCTGCACCCCAACAAATAATGTGTTTTTCCAATTTGGTCAATCGATGGCACAATGTTGAACAGTAAACATGTACAGACTATGTTTATTATGCTAGCATAGGGCAGTTATTGATGCGAGACAATTGTGATAGTGATGTCTGTCTCTGTCCAGGGCAGTAACTCAAGATCATTAATAAGGATGTGGGCATGACCGGACCACTTCAAAATGCTTATCAATTATAGTTATGCTATTATATGTGATGATGTGTAGGTCTGCCATCCTTCCGTCTGTCAACAGAAACAAGGTATCTAGACTTACCGGCCCAATTTCAACCAAATTTGTCAGGAGGAATCCAGGATTGTTCAAATGAAGCTGATTGGGCGGTGGCCATCTTTGGATTTTCTCCTATTCTTGGAAATATATTTAAACACAAACCGCTTGGCTTCATCTGGGGTAAGAACTCGACCAAGTTTGTTCACGAGAACCTGATTGATCTATTTGTCTTGCATGACCAATATTTTTGACCTGTAGAAATTTGGCCAAAATTTTGGAAATGATTTTTTAAAGAATGTGGATTCATGGAAAAATCATGACCACCATCTACCAATTTAAAATAAGCGTTAGTTGATGGATTTTAACAGCAAAAATGGCTATATATTTGTTTTAGTGGCTAATGAATATGACTTTAACACTGAAAAGAGATTGGTCAAACTAAGCAGTTTGCTAGATTTGGTAAGCATCCAACTGGGATTTCAAGCTATTTTTAGCTATTTTTCTGATCTAAATGCCCTTGTTTTCTCTCAAAATTCTCGCATCTGAAACTGAAAAGATTTCTGTGTTTCGTACAGAGATATTTGTATTTCCAGGAAAAATTATCATATGTTCTTGTTCAAATGTCACTGTTGGGCCTCTTGTTTAACCCTTTAAGGAAGATGCCGGCCAAAACCGGCCTCTGCAGTGCTCTTGGAGAATGTCCATTTGCAGAATAAGAGAAGACTATTTACCGAGCCAGTCATTTCAGTGGTAAAATTTAAAAAAATTATCTCTTGGCCTGCAAATGGACATTCAATAAGTAAATATTTTAATTTTTCAAATAAATTTAGTCATTAAAGGGTTAAGATAATATATTCGTTATCCTATTGAATATTTTGAATCTAATTTAGCTGGAAGTTGTTGTTTGGAATAGTTAACAGCATACCTGTGGCTGTATGCCTGCTTTCAAATTCAGACGCCTGTCTTTCCTCGGTTAATCGTTACAGTCAGTAGAAGAGACTGGTGTACATTTTGGAAATAATGTTACTGGACCCTGTTGCTGTTATAAGATCAACCTCTTAAGCAACATTGTTTAGAAAATGAACACCAGCTATCACATGAGATGGAGTACCATTTTGGAAACAAAAGTTTTTGTTGTCTAGAGTCTAATAATATTGAATTATTTTGAACCGCAGACAATCAGGGTACAACAGCAGCGAATTACCGACCTGAAGAAGACACTCCAACGTGAATTGAAAGTGCAATCTTTACCGAATGATGATCCGTTGGACATTAAAGACATCACCGCCACACCTCCGATGCAGCGCAAACATCACCATGAACAACTACATGTGGCATCATTCAATGAATCTCCACTTCCATCTCTGTCCCCCGCTATTATACAAATGAACACAACATGTGCTTATCCTAATAGTTCTAGTGTCATGTCCGGTGAACCATTTTCTATGAATTCGAAAAGACTTATCTCCTTTAAATCTGAAAGAAATGGAGGTGCTCGTTTAGAGGATAGTGTGAACTTTGAATATCTTCGACATGTTGTGTTAAAGTTTATGCTGAGTCGAGAGACAGAGGTATGTGGACATTGCTACTGTTTGCTTTCACCATTCACCATATAAAGTGTCAGTTTGTAATATTATACATGCACGCACGCATGCATGCATGCATACACACATCAGCATGCATACACACATCAGCATGCATACACACACGCATTCATCTACTCTGACAAGCTTGATGCCCTTTTTCTTCCCAACACCTACATATAATTAAATTAGAATATGCAGTTGATAGCGCGTCATCGCAAATCCCCACTTGTTCACCAACTTTGCCGTTCTCGACCTCCACCCTGGGGTGGATCCTGATGTAAAAATCGCCTCACAATCATAACACTCTGCAATCATCAATCATATAGGTGGCTAACACAGCAAATATGGTTGAATTCCGCCAACTTTGACTTTCTGTCCCACATGTGCTCCCTGCCCCCATCCAGACCCTGGGGTGTAGCCTAGCGTAAATGTTGTCTTGCAATTCCCAATCATATGGCAGCAACAGCGCGCAGTCAAATTAGTTTCAAAATATTCAACAGCATGTTTATTAAATAGTAGAGACATACAATTCATACAACGTGTCGGATTAGTAAGAGTTAAAGACGGGTCATATAGAATCATTTATGACATCATCTTACACGCCACTTAGCTGATTATGATGTCATATGATGTCAGATTGATAGATGGATAATCTGGAAAGGTGACTTACTGGTCGTGCTTTGATCAGAGTCTTTAGTTTGGATGGTTACTGTAAATATTCATGAATCCGGATTTATTTCTATTAGTGTTTTTGTTTGAAATGTTCCAATACAATGGCCTCCTGAATGAACTCATTTCTTCATCACTATTCAAAATAGGAATCTGTTCTACTGGCATGATTTAAAAATGATGCTCAAGGTGAAAATGTTAGCAAATGGCGTATCTGCTGAGGTGTTAATATCTGAAATATGGCGTCTATAATGAACTCTACATACATCGGTCTGTCCATAAGTCTGTTCAGCCATCCATCCATCCGAGCCATCTGTCCATCCATCCGTCTTTGTTTGTAATATTTATGATATTGTTTCTTCACAGGCCTTACATCTCATCAAAGCTGTGTCCATGCTACTCAAGTTTACAAGGGATGAACAGACACTTATCAAGGAGACTCTGGAATGGAAGACATCATGGTTTGGTATTAAACCATCTGTTGGACAAGGACAGAAGGCGAAGATCATCCCTCCTTCATATTGAACCATTAATATATCACTACGCTATTGTCTTTCAATATCACTGCCTGTCTATTTCTCTGTCCATCTACAGCTCGGTCTCTGTGCATTGGATTTCTTTTGTACCTTTTGAGGAGTCCAGTTTATCCATCAATCATATGACCCAATGATCAACTACGTCGCCTGTAGAATGATGTCATAATCAATTATGTCATGAATGACGTAGATAAGTTTGTCATGAACGCTTAATTGATGACGGACTAAGCATTGTTGTACGAATTATATGCCTTTACTATTTAATAAACATGCAGTTGAATATTTTGAAACTAATTTGACTGGGCGCTGTTGCTAAGCAGCACCAGCACCCAGTCAAATTAGTTTCAAATATTCAACTGCTTAACTGTATAGGTTTCTGGAAATTGAGTCACGGATTTCAGGGATCGATCGATCTCAACACAGGCGAAGTGTGGGCGGAGTTTGGCTAAAGATGGGTGGGCATGGCTAAAGCTGGATTCCACAATTAGCGTTATATTTAACTGGCTCTGGGTGATGCTTGTGTCCTGAAAGTGTCATTCTAAAAGGTCACGGTCATCGAAGTCTAGGGGTCAAATGTTGTCGCTTGACCACAAAGTGTCAACTTAACTGAGTAATTACGCCACCACCAACCTTCATGAGAAAGCTAACAGACAATGCGAGTGAGAAATTAAAGGGGTGCTATGAAGTGGAATGATGCTCAAGGTTATGACCCCAGTGAAGCGTATACTGATTTGAGTTATTCTAGATGGTTGTATGTTAACATTTTCTACCTGATTGAACGTAAACAGAAAAAAATTTATGATATAAGAAATATTATGTTGAATATTTTGAAACTCATTTTACAGAGAGAACTAATTTTACTGTGAGCTTTTATTGCTGCCACAGCTCCCAGTCAAATTTGAAAACAAGCCTTGCTGTATATTACTCTAAATTAAAATATTTACTTATTTGATGTTCATTTGCATGATAAGAGAAGACTATTTTTGAAAATTTACCACTGGAATGACTGGCTCGGTTACCGAGCCAGGCATTCCAGTTGTAAATTTTCAAAAACTGTTCTCTTGTCCTGCAAATGGGCATACCTCAAGACCACTACAGAGGCCGGTTTTGGCACGCTTGACATTTAAAGGGTGAATCACAGAAAATATCGATCTAGACACGGATCAAAACAATTTATTTACAGACCTTTTCACAGATATAAAAGATTTTCAAAAACGTAAAGAGCCAGTCATCAAATGAAAAGGTTTAAAAATACATTCTCCCTTGTCCAGTAAAATATTAAAATGTGAATATATCCATTATTTTCATGCTCTAGATGATATTCCATTTGTGCCTGTCTGTCTCTCTGGCTGTCTGTCTCTCTCTGGCTGTCTCTCTGTCAGTCTGGGGATGGATCTTGATAATTACTGATCCATTTTGACTCAAATTATCGTAAAAGAAAGACTCATAAACGAGGATTTCTCAACGTCATATGAAGGAAGATGGAATGGATAGCATACAGTTATCTGACTAATTCCTCTTGTTAGTTATGTTAATTATTAATAAACATTACATTCATCTCTGTGCCAGATCATTGATCCTTTAACACCTATATCAGCCAAAAACAGCTTCAGTAGTTGTCTTGAGAAATGTCCATTTGCAGACCAAGAGGACTATTTTAGAAAATTTACCACTGGAATGACTGGCTTAATAAGCAAATCAGTCATTCCAGTGGTAAATTTTCAGAAATAGTCTTCTTAGTTTGCAAATGGACATTTTCTATTAGAAAATTGAAATTTCTTTTTGAACAAATTTGAGGCTTAAAGATTTGACATTTAGATGTTCTTGACCAATCTTGAGTAAAGGATTAACCCTTTAACCCTCGAATTTGTTCAAAAGGAAATTTTTATTTTCTCATAGGAAATGGTCATTTGTAGACCAAGAAGCTAGTTTAAAAAATTTACCAAATTTCCTTTTATCGAAATTTGAAATGGCTGTTTGGAAATGGAATTATTGAGTCATTTCTGTGGTAAATTATAAAAAAATAGTCTCTTGGCCTACAAATGGATATTGCTTAAGACCCCTGCAGAGGTCAGCGGATGAATCCAGGTTTAGCTTTGCCCTGCTCATCTCTAGCTACGTTCCACCCACGCTTTGCCCGTGTTGGGATCGATCGATCCCTGCACTCTGAATCTAAATTTCCAGAAAACTATACAGGTAAGCTGTTGAATATTTTGAAACTAATTTTACTGAGCTGCCATAGCCCAGTCAAATTAGTTTTGAGCTATGTCATTTATGACGTAATTGATAGTCAGAGGGTTTAGGGATCGATCGATCGATGCCAACACTAGCAAAGCGTGGGTGGACCTTAGCTGGAGATGGGTGAGTCATAGCTAAGGCTGTATTCCTCCGTTGGATGACCTGTGTGTTTGTGATGAAGCATAAGAAGACCCTCATCATCCCTGCTTCAATAAGTTCATCATGAATGCTTAATTGATGACGGACTAAGCGTTGTTGTACGAATTGTATGTCTTTCCTATTTAATAAAGATGTTGTTGAATATTTTAAAACTAATTTGACTGGACGCTGTTGATGCCATAGGCAGCAACACCACCCAGTCAAATTAGTTTCAAAATATTCAACAACTTACCTATATAGTTTTCTGGAAATTGATAGTCAGGCAGTTTAGGGATCGATCGATCTCAACATGGGCAGGTTGTGGGTGGAGCTTAGCGAGAGATGGGCGGGGCATAGCTAAAACTGTATTCCTCCATTAATTCTTTAGTGCTACAAATTCTTTATGATATCAAATATATCATATATGGAAACTAATTCAACTGGAAGATGTTGCCGCAACATCTTCCAGTCAAATTAGTTTCAAAATATTCAACAGCTTGTGCTTACACGACATGACCAGGGATAAGTAGGTAATCATTATTGAACCACCGAAAGCATGTCTATTAATATCCACCTCATCATGCCAATGTTTATTCCCATACAGGCTTATATAGTAGTGACCTATGTCCAGGTCCACAGGTAATGACCTATGTCCAGGTCCACAGGTAATGACCTATGTCCAGGTCCACAGGTAATGACCTATGTCTAGGTCCACAGGTAATGACCTATGTCCAGGTCCACAGGTTTGTTAACTCTTTAATGCTTGAAGAAATGTCGTTCTCTAAATTTCAACTGGAGAGAGGAGCCGTGTTTGTCTTGATAAGATAAAAGAAGATTAGAGGTGGTATGTTTTGTAGACTAACCTTATTTATTTTAACAAGCTTTTGTGAATAAATTTTATTTATTTACTTCTAATAACTTTATCTTCTACCTATATACAATGCAATTCATCCAAATCTATGTCTTCTGTCCACCATGATTACTAATCCCTCCAGTCATTGTTACAGTTGTGTTATTGTCCTCTCAATTTGCAGTCTGAAGATTACTAGCAACCACAACCCGTTTATGTCTGGGCTTTGCCAATCAACAATCTTTTGTTTCGCAATAATCACCAATTCAGTTGTTCATACATGGTTGTTCTCTGTATTTGGGTTGTACTAATTCTTGTATATATAGACTACATATTCCACTCGATACCTGATGAAGCACATATATGTGCAAAAGCTTGTCAAAATAAATACGTTTAGTCTACAAAAGTTACCACCTCTAATCTTTTTTATCTAAATTTCAAGACCACTGCCCATACAGGAATGCTTTTGCATATTTTTCAACTAATTTGACTGCCTTATGCCGCAACAGCTCATAGTAAAATTAGTTAAAAAAATATCCAACAGAATATTCCGTACATCGTAAGGAATTTGTAATTTCTGGTCTGTAAGGGTTCGCTTTTAAGCAATTGTTAAAATAGATAAGTGTTGATCAATAAGAAATCATGGTGCCATAAACACACAATTATTATGTAATGGAAACAAAATCCTACATTTCTGGATTCAGTATATTCAACAGATTTCCTGTATGTTTGCCATGACAATGAGATATGGGGAGTTTATCGGTCAAAGTGTAAATTCTAACACGCAAACAAACAGGAAAACTTTTGAATATATTGAAGTAAATTCTACGATATAAACTTATTCTGAACATCTTGAAATTAATATGACTGGAAGCTATTGCTGCCTTAGGCAACAATGGCTTTCAGCATGTCCAGTCAAATTAATTTCAAAGTATTCAACAGAATAAGTTTTATATCATAAAGAATTTACTTTTTTTGAAGATTTGTCGGTGAAATGATTATACCTGCAACAATGCCTATACCTGCAACATCTATATTTATTGTATTAATATATTCCAAGTTTATACGTTATATATCTCATTATTATGTCGATATGATTCCTATTATTGTACAGAGATATCCATATATACTATATTGTATATATTGAGATAGATTACATATGAATATGACCAAGATAATGTGTGTTTGTTCTTGGAATAGTGTGCAAATTCAATCTAACAATTTGTATGAATTACTCACTTGAGGCTGTAATTTCTGTAAATAGCTAGATTGGGTTTATTTGATTACACAGTATGTGAACTCAAAATACCTTGCAACAGCATTAGGAGCTGATACAAAATAACCATGTTTACTTCCCCAGTGTTCATTCTGCTAAACACGCCTCTTGGATCGTAAAACAGTAAGCTGGTGTCTATAAAACAGTAAGCTGGTGTCTACGTGGGATTCATGTCTAACTATGCTCCACCCACTTTTTAGCTTACCGCCGCTCACTTTTTGCGTGTATTGGAATCGGCGTAAAACCCAAATTCACAGAATCTAAATTTCAAGGCAACTATACACGCAAGCTGTGGCTCCAGCCAAATTAGTTTTCATGTCAGAGCTGCCATTTTGATTGTGACATCAGCTCCTGCCCCCCCCCCCCCCACACCCCGAACATGCGATATATTTGATTATGACCAACTCCTTGAGTGAAAGATCGTGCTATTCCATCACAGGTCATCAGTCATAGATAGTACTACCACCGCTAATGACAAAATACTGTCATGCCTTATTCACCTCAGTCAATGACACAGGTAGTTCCAAGTCGGCTAAAAATAGTTACCAGTTTTTGTAGATTTGACAGTGTGTTAAGCTTGTTCAGTATTGTGGCAACAGAGCCTTTACACAGAGTCGGTGGCAATGGACACTTCAAGAACAGCAATGGTTACCTCCGTGCAACATATACTTGGTATGACCAAGGTGGTACTGTTAGTCATACTCAGAGGCTTTGTGGCCTGGCCTGCCATGATGGAAATTGGCCATATATATGTTGTTTGGCATGGAGATGGAGCGCTCATTGTTACGTTACTGTCACCAGATACCTTGCAGGGACAACCAAAATTGTCAATTTGAAATAACTTAGCTTTCATAATAAGCTTGTTATGGTGGGTCAGGTTACTATCACAACACAATTCCTGGATGACCTCGCCTAATGATCGCCAGTTTGAACTTTCTTTTTGTACGCATCAAATTATCTGTACATCAGCTTTCACAATATGTAAATTCATCACCTTCATTTCATATATAGTCCTTGAAAAAGGGAATCAAAGGCTCCTATCTAATTGTAATATTTATGTTGTTCCAAATGTTATTTGCCTAGTAACCCAAGACAATTTGATCAATATTGTTTGTACCATCTGGACTAGTCACACACGCATATGGATGCACGCAGACACAGGACATGTAAATCCGAACTGAACACCACCATATACAGGTATAAGTATACCCTATAACTTGAATGGTTAAATAGCCGGGTCACAACCACCCCATCACACGACTCTCCATCATATGCAGACCCTACTACAATAGTCCTAGGTTAGGGCGGAGGATCACCTGCAATGGACTTCTCAAGTTTATCCATCCATCATATACTACTTGTATAACCATCCATCATATGACATCATAATCAACTACGTGATGTGTAGGATGACACCATAATCAGACATCATGAATGATGTATATGTGTCACGAATGTAGAATTGAAGACAAACTAAGTGCTATTGTGCGAATTATATGTCTTGTCTAATAAACATTCTGTTTAATATTTTGAAATTAATTTGATGGGGCGCTGTTGCTGCCATAGGGATGGGCGGGGCATAGCTTTAAACTGAAAAGGTCCATGTTTTTCCCCCACACTTCACGCATACATGTGCCAGTTCCATAGTATACCCCGTCATAATTGAAATGATTTAAGATTTTTTCATATTTTTACGTGGTTTGAACATTTGATTTATAGTATTTATTTATTTCATAAATTGGTGGGAGTTTCAGTCCCTGGTCAGTTTGCACTGTTTGATCTGTATCGTCTTGTGTACCTTTCATTTGCCACATCGTTAATGTTAATAATTTGATGTCCATACTTATTTGATGTGTGTTTTCAATGCAATGTTCTAATTATTGCAGTCAAGGTGACTGGTGATCTTTAACACTCGTGCCTAATGCTCTAGCAATCTTGTTCAATCGTTAAGTTCACAGGCTTGAAGTACATGACAACTCCATATGATTTGAAAGCTGTTTGGATGTGCTCTGATGTATGGGATCCCTGCCGTGTTGGTGTAGCTGGGAGATCTATCATCCAGGCAGCGTAGTTGTTGGCCCCAAGGGCAGATTTAACCTGTCCCAATTCTGGCTTTGGCCTCTTCAGCACGAATGATGGATGGTTTGGAAATGATGGCAGATTTTACTGTGACCAAATCATTAAAGTTTATTGATAGCTCCTCTTCATATTATTAGCTCACCGGAAAGGACAAGTGAGCTTATGTCGTGTGTCCGTCCATCAACTTTTCCTTTAAAACGACTTCTCAAGAACTGCTGGGATGATTTCAATTATATTTGGCAGGAAGCATACTTAGGGATCCAAGTTTGTTCAAACGAAGCCGATTGGCCAATTTGGCTGGCGACCATCTTGGATTTTGGCCGATTTTTAGAAACGTCTAATGGCTTGGATCATTTTCCCGCCAAAAGCTCCCATACTAAAGCAATGGGAAATTTAGAATGTCTTCTTTTCGAGAACTACTGGGCCGTTTTCAATTATATTTGGCAGGAAGCGTCCTTAAGGCATCGAGATTCAAGCTTGTTCAAATGAACCCGAACGGTCAATTTGGTCGATGCCCATCTTGGATTTCGGGCAATTTTTAGAAATGTCTAAAAATCTTCGATTCAGAACTCACGAAATATGATCTAGGGTAAGAGCTGAACCAAGATTGCTCAAGGGAATTTGATTGACCAAATGGTTCAGTGGTCATCTTGGATGACCTAGTTTTCGCAGAAACGACTTCTTCCCCCAGAACCACTGAAGCGATCAGGTCGAAATTTGTGATATATGATTAGGGACTAAGGGCCATGAATGTTTGTTCAAGAGAAGTTAATCCAGCAAAAAACATGGCCGCGGTGGGCCAATCAAAATATAGCATGTTTGGCACCCATTTTGGATTTTTTTTTTATTTGATGGATTTTGAGGCCGAAATTGGTTTTATATAGGTTTTTGTGTATTCTGATCTCAAATTTGCAATTTTCGTAACTGTCGGATAAACAGTTTGGGGGCCATCTTTGATCATTTTCCCGCAAAAAGCTCCCATACTAAAGCAATGGGAAATTTAAAATGTCTTCTGGAGAACTGCTGGGCCGATTTCAATTATATTTGGCAGGAAGCATCCTTAGGGCATAGAGATTCCATTTTGTTCAAATGAAGCCGATCGGCCAATTTGGTCGGTGGCCATCTTGGATTTCGGCTGATTTTTAGAAATGTCTTTAAAAATCTTCTCCAAAACCGTTTGAGGGATCAATTCAAACCTCATGAAATATGATCTATGGTAAGAGCTGACCCAAGTTTGTTCAAGGGAACTTGATTGACTAAATGGTTCAGCGGCCATCTTGGATGACCTCGTTTTCGCAAAAACAACTTCTTCCCCAGAACCGCTGAAGCGATTAGGCCGAAATTTGTGATATATGATTATGGACTAAGGGCCATTAAAGTTTTTTCAAGGGAAGGCGCTATGTCAGAAACATGGCTGCAGTGAACCATTAAAAATGTAGTGTTTGGCGGCCATATTGGACTTGCAAAAATGTCCACAAACTAATTTAGAAGACTACTCCTAAACCACCCACTAACAATTGTGACAAAAATGCATAATCTCAGCTTAAAATAGAATCTCTTCAGATTGGTGAGGACAATATTTCATTTAGCTCAACTGCCCGTAACATCGGCATAATCTTTGATGACACCATGTCAATGAAAAATCAAGTAACCTCTATATGTAAATCTGTTTATTTTAACTTACGGAACATTAACAAGATCAGAAAGCTATTGGATGATAATGCTATAAAAACGCTTGTACACGCGACCATAACTTCGAGACTGGATTACGGGAATTCTTTGCTAGCTGGCATATCAACAGAACAGCTTACCAGTCTTCAGAGGGCTCAGAACACTGCGGCCAGATTACTATCACGGACTAAGCCATATGAACACATTACACCTGTTTTGAAAGATCTTCATTGGCTACCAGTTAAACAGCGCATAAATTACAAACTTGCACTACTGGTTTTCAAATGTCTTAATAATCTTGCCCCGCCATATCTAACATCGTTGATCGTACAGAAGACAGCGCCAAGGGCTCTCCGATCAAGTAGTCGTTTACTCTGTGTAGTGCCACCATCCAATCTACTAATCGGCCAACGCGCATTCTCTAGAGCTGGCCCCAAGCTTTGGAACAGTCTTCCACCACATATACAAAATTGCCGTAAAATTGAACCTTTCAAATCTGCTCTCAAAACATATTTATTTTCAATTTAAGTTTTTGTACATAATTGTGTAATTTTATATAATCTTGTAAAGCGCCTTTGAGCTTCAATTGGAATTGGCGCTATATAAATGCATACATACATACATACATACACATATACTGTCAGAGCCGTGCTGGAGTCAGAGTAAAATAGGCGTAAAAGCCTAGGATTGATTGTGACAGATGCATCCACAGATAGTCCCATATGAATCGCCAGTGTGTCAGTATATCAGACATGTGAAAGCTGGTCGGCCAATCCTTGACTTTTAGTCTTGGTGCGGTGGTCCAGTGGAAAGATGCCTGGTTGCTGATGCTATGCGGAGTTGCAGAATGGCGGTTCGATCCCCCGACCGGGAGATGGTGATCAACAAATTAAACTAACGGGTGCATCACTGTCGGCTAAGTTAGCACATGGAAATTGAAGCCGCACGTTGCCAGTGCGTCAATAAAACAAAAATACATATACTGCCAGAGCCGTGCTGGAGTCCGAGTAAAATAGGCGTAAAAGCCTAGGATTGATTGTGACAGATGCATCCACAGATAGTCGCATATGAATCGCCAGTGTGTCAGTATATCAGACATGTGAAAGCTGGTCGGCCAATCCTTGACTTTTAGTCTTGGTGCGGTGGTCCAGTGGAAAGATGCCTGGTTGCTGATGCTATGCGGAGTTGCAGAATGGCGGTTCGATCCCCCGACCGGGAGATGGTGATCAACAAATTAAACTAACGGGTGCATCACTGTCGGCTAAGTTAGCACATGGAAATTGAAGCCACACGTTGCCAGTGCGTCAATAAAATAAAAATACATATACTGCCAGAGCCGTGCTGGAGTCAGAGTACAATAGGCGTAAAAGCCTAGGATTGATTGTGACAGATGCATCCACAGATAGTCCCATACGAATCGTCAGTGTGTCAGTATATCAGACATGTGAAAGCTGGTCGGCCAATCCTTGACTTTTAGTCTTGGTGCGGTGGTCCAGTGGAAAGATGCCTGCTTGCTGATGCTATGCGGAGTTGCAGAATGACGGTTCGATCCCCCGACCGGGAGATGGTGATCAACAAATTAAACTAATGGGTGCATCACTATCGGCTAAGTTAGCACATGGAAATTGAAGCCACACGTTGCCAGTGCGTCAATAAAATAAAAATACATACATACACATATACTGTCAGAGCCGTGCTGGAGTCAGAGTAAAATAGGCGTAAAAGCCTAGGATTGATTGTGACAGATGCATCCACAGATAGTCCCATATGAATCGCCAGTGTGTCAGTATATCAGACATGTGAAAGCTGGTCGGCCAATCCTTGACTTTTAGTCTTGGTGCGGTGGTCCAGTGGAAAGATGCCTGGTTGCTGATGCTATGCGGAGTTGCAGAATGGCGGTTCGATCCCCCGACCGGGAGATGGTGATCAACAAATTAAACTAACGGGTGCATCACTGTCGGCTAAGTTAGCAAATGGAAATTGAAGCCGCACGTTGCCAGTGCGTCAATAAAACAAAAATACATATACTGCCAGAGCCGTGCTGGAGTCAGAGTAAAATAGGCGTAAAAGCCTAGGATTGATTGTGACAGATGCATCCACAGATAGTCGCATATGAATCGCCAGTGTGTCAGTATATCAGACATGTGAAAGCTGGTCGGCCAATCCTTGACTTTTAGTCTTGGTGCGGTGGTCCAGTGGAAAGATGCCTGGTTGCTGATGCTATGCGGAGTTGCAGAATGGCGGTTCGATCCCCCGACCGGGAGATGGTGATCAACAAATTAAACTAACGGGTGCATCACTGTCGGCTAAGTTAGCACATGGAAATTGAAGCCGCACGTTGCCAGTGCGTCAATAAAACAAAAATACATACATACATACATAATGTTCCAGGTGAGCGACACAGGCCCCTTGGGCCTCTTGTATAATGGATGACATATAGCTAATGAAAGATAACATAACACAAAGTGCCATAGATATATTTTTATATGAAATGTTCAGCATTTATACATAATTATATAGTATTTATTATAATACAAATTCTTCTCATCCTTACATATTATAATAATTTCATACATATGCAATGGTCAACCTGCCCAAAAACTGCGTCTACAGTGGTCTTGAGAAATGTCCATTTCCTGACAATGCAGGCATCCAGTTTTAGCCATGCCCCACCCATCTAAGCTAAGCTCCACTGACGCTTTCACTGTGTTGGGATCAATTGACCCCCCCCTCTGATTCTCAATTTCCAGCAAACTATACTGGTAAGCTGTTGAATGCTTTGAAAATAATCTGACGATGTTGTTGCTGCCGAAAATATTCAACAGCATGCTTATTAAACAGTAAAGACACAATTCGTACAGCCTCACAGACTATTAAGCGTTTAAGACAGACTAAATCGAGTCATTCAATGGCTAAAAAAGTCGCTGCGGTGGTTTTAAAGAATGTCACACAGCAAAATTTTTAATTTTATTGAGCAATCTTGACCAGTAAAGGTTTAAATATATGTATATATCATGATTATACAAGGCTCTGCATTGATTAAAGTAAGTGTTGATTAGCTCCAACCTTTTTTACCTTTGACATGTTACACTAATTATAATATAAAGTACAGCTCAGAAATAAGTTAACACATTTCCAAAACAAAAACAGAAACATGTTACCGAGTAAGAAATGTTTTGTTGAATATTTTGAACATAAATTGGATTGGAAGACATTACAGTCTTAGGCAAGCTCCGCCCTCCAATTCACACGCGTTGGAATCAATCTGAACCGGAAACACGAATCCCATGAATCTAAATGTCAATGTAACTAAATTGTTGTTGCCATAGTTTCCAGGTATAGTAACTATACATGGAAGCTATGGCAACAACAGCTCAGATAATATCAGAGTCAAATTAGTTTCAAAATATTCAACAGAAATACAATTTGTAAAGCTTAGTGACTGAATTTTATCACTTAGGTTGTTACGTCAACTAAGTAACATGTGACGTATTTGATTATAATGTCAGATACTTGACTTCTATTGATGAGGAAACCAACCAATGTGTTATTCCAAGTCACATTTAACCATGATACTGTCCAATATTAACTCGCTATAGCATCATCACAAGAGCTGGTAATGAATTCACCTTTCCAGAGTATCCATCCATCATCTGATCTCGTATGATGTCATAATCAGCTCAGCATGTGTATGATGACGTCGTAATCATTACGTCACAAAGGGTTCCATATAGACCGTTCATCAAATCTCAAATACTCTGACACATTGTATGAATTGTATGTCTTTGTAATTCTTTGCTATTTAAGAAACATGCTGTTGAATATTTTGAAACTAATTTGACTGGGCGCTGCTGCTGCCTTAGGCAAAATATTCAACACCGTGTGTAGCTTTTTTTAAATTGATAGTCGGTGTTCAGAGATCGATTGATCCAAACACGAGCGAGGTGTGGGTGGAGCTTAGCTAGAGATGGGCGGGGCATAGCTAAAACCGGAAAGGTCCATTGTAGGCCAGGCTGAAGGAAAAGAGCTATATAAAATGTGGCAATATATTAACCCATTCATGGTCAAGATTTGACAGGGAAATTAAAATTTGTGCATAGTTAATGTCGATTTGCCGGCCAAGAAATTATTTGAAAATTTATCACTGGAGTGACTTGCTCAGTTACCGAGCCAGTCATTCCAATTGTAAAATCTTCAAAAATAGTCTAGGTCTGCAAATGCAGATTTCGCAAGACCAATGCAGAATCTGTTTCAGCTGGCTTGAGCATTAAAGGGTTAACACATGGTCTGTATATGGGTTAATGGTCAAGGTGTGTCAAGAAAGTGAATCTATTTGCTTAGGCTATAGTGTATCTGCAGGATCCAAGCAGACAACTTTTTGGAAATTTACCACTGGAATAATAATTTATGGAGCCGGTCATTTCATTGAGGGTAAATATTCAGAAATTGTCTTCTCTTGGCATGTAAGTTGACATTTCTCAAGACCACTGGACAAGGACATTTTTGGTGAGCGTGACCATTTGAAGGATTAATTACACGACATGTACGAGCTTATTATTGAACTATGGTGACCAGTAATTATAATATTTCCTTTATATACAGGAGGTACAAAGTATGTTTGCTGTAGCATGAGTATAGGCCTATATTGCAATATGCAGGAAAATACATGCATTTTGAACTGGAACTAGATATTTTTAGGTGACAAACAGTATAGGTCTATCAGTTTTCTGACAATGCCTCATAAGTCGCAACTATAGCGTGTTTGTCCTCGTTGTCTTATTCTTTGGATAATTAAACACTAATGGCCAAGATTTTTCACAAATATTTTCAGTGAATGTCTATTTGCAGGCAAAGATAAAATAAATTTTGAAAATTAATGACTGGCTCGATTATCCAGCCAGTCATTCCAGTGGTAAATTTTCAAAAAATAGTCTTCTCTTTACCTAAAGATTTAATGGTCAAGCCGACTAAAGACGGCCTCTGTCATAGTCATGGTGATATTGAAAATTGTTCATTTGCAGGCTAAGGAGACAATTTTTTTTTAACTTTACCACTGGAATGACTGCCTTTTTAATTGAGCCAATCATTCCAGTGGTAAATTTTCAAAAAAATGGTGTTCTTTTGGCAGGAAAACTGATATTCAACAAGCAAAAAATTTAGTTTTCTTATCATGTGACTTTATATTATGGATTTATCCTTTAATAATTAAGATTTGTTAAGAAAACTAAATTTGTTGCTTATTGAATATCAGTTTGCTTGCCAAAAGAAATGGCGTAGTTCAGTTAGTGGCACCACACATGCATCGCTCGCATCATATATGTACTAATCTTTATTTACACTGTCTGCTTTACAGAAACATTTACACACGCTTTCTGTCCGATAACACACGCACTATAGAACCAAGGCCTCCTGATGAAGAAACCTGAAAACAGACAAACACATAATTACAGTGCCGCTCTGAAGTAACGCAATGTGGTTCCAAAACAGAATAAAATATATTGTTGAATATTTTGGATTTAATTTGATTCGAGGCCATTGCTGCCCGTTTGCCGCCCAACACAGCAACAGCTTCCAATCAAATTAAGTCCAACATATTTAACAGAACATGTCTTACATCGTGTTCAAAATTGCACTAACATGTTTTTGTTTTGGAAACATGTTCCAAATGTGGGCCAACAACCCCGGGCAGATATCAACCGTTAACCCTTTAACCCTCCAATTTGTAAATTTTCAAAAATAGTCTTCTCTTGGTCTGCAAATGGACATTCCTCAAGACCACGGCAGAATACATTTTTGGCTAATATGAGGGTTAAAGATATAATTTATGATGAAAGGGACATAGCTGTGCTGCTTGGCTGAGATCATTTTCACCAGATTTGGTATATGGTCACTCCTTGTTTTCATATGGTTGGTAGCTTATGCCCAAAGGTGTCAATGCACCCAGTTAGAAGCTAACAGCTCTAAGTCCAAGAAAACAGAGTACCTTTGCTCTGGAGAATTCATTAGAAAAGTTACAAACGTCATAAAGAAAGAAATTCCCCTTTAGGCGCTGGCTGCATTCATTATATTACTCCCACAATTCTTACCATTTAACTCATTCAATGCTCTTTGACCTGCCGTCAAATAACTTAACCATGTAATGGTCAAATTTGCGCAAGAAAATTAAAATATTTGCTTATTGAATGTCTATTAATATGTACATTTCTCAAGACCACTGCAGAAGCCAATTTTGGCTGATATGAACTCGTGTTAAAACCTCAAAGGGCTAAGAATATGCATGATTTAAAAAAGGAAGGATGTGTGGGAGTAAGCATACGGTGTCTGGCATTGATTAAACTTTGTTCTCGCAATGTAGATCTATATTAAATGCAAGATATCATTCTAAGCTATCAAGAGATAATTAGACCGTACACCATTGTGGAGGATGAGCTGAGAGATATTAGACATCAGATTAGTAGGGGGGGGGGGGGGGGTGTGTGTGTGTGTGGGGGGGGGGGGGGGGAGACGCTATACCCAAAGTCCTCAACTGAATGATAAGACATTTTGGTGATGTATTTAATAGAGCTCTGAGCCTTCAAACGTGATCTAAAAGTTAAGTCTGCTGAACAAAGTTTGATTTATTTTTAAAATTGCGATTTTTACGATGTAATTGAGGAAAAATCGGAAAATTGTCAAAAATGTCATGTTTTTAAAAATCTGAAGTGTGTACTTTTCTGTCACATTTTATCAGTACATGAGTACAATTATAATAGATTCACGCCTGCATTCATTGTGTTTATATCCCGCCGTGTCATGCATGTGCCGAATAATTACTCATCACTACACAAAGCACTACAATAAACAAGCTAACAATAGCGAGGTAACACCTTTGTCATTGAGAAAACCAGCTGGTTACTCCGTCGAATCGCCATATAATTTTCTTTCTTTCGCTGCAGACCCTGAGTCTGTCGTGAAATGCCAAGTATATACTTAGTTGCAGAGTGTTAGGCAATCAGTGAACATAATTCCTTTTAATTCTAGAGTTAGCAATTTCAGGCGGTGTAATAATTTTTCCTTTTTGATTCGGTTGTCATGTCTAATTAAAGAAAATAAAGCAACAGCATTCCAGATTGTTTGATTTTGAACTGTGCATTCTGTTGATTACCCGTCAATGTAAATCGTACATTCTGAAAGCAACTATAAACTGCACTATAGGACGAGTTTACGGCGTTACACTCGTACCTACTCAAAGCTACCATCCTATGTATGTGAATTGCGCAGTATCTCCCCGAGTGTTAATATTAGCGTCTTCGCGTTACTCCAGTAATGACCTAAACTCGTCCTACAAAGGGAGGCTATAAGTGGAAGCTGATACATCATGTAATTTATATTTTTTTCTCAGCGACACTTTATCTCAAATTTTGATGAAATAAATAATGTTTATTAAACTATACGCAATATTTAAATCGATCGCGATGTTTCAAAGCAAAAATCGTGCAAGCCTACACTCAAAAGTTATCATTCTGACATGACTCAAAGCTTTAACCATTTCACTGACAAATCCCTGAAAAAAGCATATTCTTTACACTATAAAGCTTATTCTGTTGGATATTTTGAAATTAATTTAACTGGAAGTTGTTGCTGCCTAAGGCAGCAATAGCTTCCAGTCAAATTAATTTCAAAATATTCAACAGTTTTCCTGAACAGTTGCCTTTTTTTTAGTAAACATATTTTATTGTAGTAATAATACAACGGGATTGGGCACCAGTTCTATCAACTTATCTAGGCCCTCTCCCTACATAATCAATAACACAGGAAGATACTAAAACGTATATACACTAGAGAGCGAGAGAGAGAGGGGGAGGGGGAGGGGATTTGGAGATGTTTTATGGTATATTAATTACAATAACATTATTGTTCAATAACGCAATATGATGTTGATATTCTCAACAATAACACGAGCATGATACAAACAATGATAATAAAAAATAAATAAATGAAAAATAAATTACTAGTTCATTTGCATCACTTCTTCCGATATGGATGGAGTCTTGGAAATATGCTTAAGAAAAGTACATCACTCTATAAGACAGACAGAGATATGTCAAAATCTGCCAGTCTGCCTCATAAAACGATGTACCCTAGTCGCTGTATCCTCGTTCACCTCGGCCGAAAGATTGTCGCTTCCATTTAAAATCACTTCCAGTAAACCAAATGGGCCAAATTTAAGTAGGAGGAAACCTGGAGAAAATTGATTTGAAAATGGAGGAATCCAATTTTAACTATGCCCGCCACTCTCTAGCTAAGCTCCACCCACACTTGGCCCATGATCTGTTGGAATCGATCGATCCCTGAACTTGCTGATTGTTGCTGCAACAGCGCCCAGTCAAATTAGTTTCAAAATATTCAACAGCATGTTTATTAAATAGTAGACATAATTCGTACAACAACGCTTAGTCTGTCATCAATTCAACGTTTGTGACAAACGTCGCTACATCATTGATGACATAATTGATTATGACATCACCCTACATGTTACATAGTTGATTATGATGTCATATGACTGACTGAGACACTGAAATCCTCCATTCTGAAGCACAACATCAGGACGCTAATAATTTAAAGTGATATAGATACCTTTTCATGCCAGGTTAGAAGAATTGCACTACTGCCTTCTGAAGGATACTCGAAGCCACGGTAAATGTACTTCATCAAGATGTCAATACTTTTCTGGTCCAGGGACTTGATCACAGGCTCAATCTCTCCACTCTTAAATGATGTCAGGACTCGCAGCATAAGCTGTGCTGTGCGATCCTGAAAAGCATATATGTGTGAGCCTTTAACCCTTTAACACTGGAAGCTGTTTATGAAAACTTCAATTTTCTCTTAGAAAATGTCCATTTGCAGACCAAGAGGACTATTTTTGATAATTTGCAACTAGAATGACTGGTTCTGTTATCGAGCCAGTCATTCCAGTGGTACATTTTTTTAAATAGTCATCTCTAGATCTGCAAATGGGCATTTCTCAAGACCACTGCAGAAGCTGCAAGTGGTAAAGGGTTAATGGTCAAACCATCCAAGACTGGCTTATAAAGAGGTGGTGATAAATGTCCATTTTTAGGCCAATAAACCTTTTTTAAAGTGACCACTGGAATAACTGGCTCAACAATCGAGCCAGTCATTCCAGTGGTAAATTTTCAACCAGAACTGTGGTTTGCAATGCAACCATGAAGCTCGACTTTACGACTTTGAAATGAACTATGAAGCTGGACTTCAAACATGAAATGCTAACCTGGACCATTAGGATTCACCAAGCGGTTATGGAGAAAATGCATTTAAACAATTTGCAGTAAACTTTTCACTAAATTTATGATTTTCACCAAGAAATCGACCCATAAAAATTCTAAATAGATGTTCTGGAGCCTACCTACCGTGATAGGGTCTGTCCAGCCAACTTAAGGTTGAAATCTGTCAAGCGGTTAATGATGAGTAGCGTTTTGACAATTTCTATAAAACCTAAATTTTCATCCCACCCACAAAACATTGAGCAATCAAAATTCTGTAGATAGGTTCTGAAGCCTAGGCCCATAGAGTCACTCCAGCCAAAGTAATTTGAAATCTGCCTAGCGGTTAATGAGTAGTGCTTTGACAATTTCCACCAAATTTTTCAAAAAATCTAAGGTGTTCACCAAAAACTGTTACCAATCAAAATGCTGTATCTAATAAGTTCTGGTAAATTTTTCATAAAATCTAAGGTTTTCACCAAAAAACTTGATCAATCTAGATTCTGCAGCCTAGCCCCATAGGGTCCTGCCAGCCAAAATAAGGTGATCTGCCAAGCGGTTAATAAGGAGTAGCGTTTTGACACTTTCCGGAAATTTGTTCATAAAATCAAAGATCTTCACACACAAAAATTGACCAATCAAAGTTCTGTATATACGATCTGAAGCTGAAAACATTAGGGTCCTTCCAGCCAAATTAAGTTGAAGCCCGCCAACAGGTTAATGAGTAGCGTTTTGACAATTTCTGTTAAATTTTATATAAAAGCTAAGATTTTCACCCAAAAAATCGACCAATCAAAATACTGTATATATGTTCTGAAGCCTACCCCTATAGGGTCGTTCCAGACAAATTAGGTTGAAATCTGCCAAGCGGTTAATGAGTAGTGTTTTTTAAACAAAAGTTGACAGATCGACGATAGATGGTTGCCATGCGTATCAGCGAACTTGACCTTTGACCTTTTGACCACAACGTCATTGTTTGATGTCGTGTCATTATTAGGAAGCATGAGTCCAAGTTTGTTCCAGTATGATTAACCAAACCTGAAATATACACAGAAAAGTTAAACTAAACGGAAGATGTTAATGTTGACAGAACAAGGTTTTCACCACGGTCACAGTAACCGTGACCGTTGATCTTTTGACCCCAACCTCATTGTGTGATTGTCAGGTTCATTATAAGAAGGCATGTGTCCAAGCTTGGGTCAAGTATGACTAACCAAACCCGAGATATAAACAGAAAAGCTGAGTTAAACGGAAAATGTTAATGTTGAGAATATCCAAGGTTTTTACCAGTCACTGACCTTGACATTTTGACCCCAACGCCATCATGAGATGTTATGTCATTATAATTTATAAGGAAGCATGTGCCCAAGTTTTGGTCGAGAATGATTACCGGTAACCAAACCTGAGATATAAACAGAAAAGTTGAGCTAAACGCAAATTGGACGACGCCGCTGGACAACGTGCAGGGTATCGCAGTAACTCGTTTTACTTCGTAATGTCAAGCTAAAAAGTCTTCTCTTGACCAACAAATGGACATTTAATGATCAAACATTTTGATTTTCTCTGCCAATTCCGACCATTACAAAGCTAAACATAGTTTCAAATACATTAATATCAAAATCCCTAGAACAATGAAACTCCAGACACGTAAACTCTTCTCTTTCGCATGTTCACTTTGGAAACATGCTGCATATGGCAAAATGTGGAAATAATAGCTTATGTGAGTTTGAAGTTTAAATCCGTCACTATTTCATAGCAAATTTATCACAGCCATTTAGTAGGATCTCATTCGGCATGTTTGGAACCCATGAACTTTGAGATATAAAGCGAGATGATAAATCTAAGCTTGAGACCCTCCATATATGCATAGTTGCATACACATCTCATATTATATAAACACAAGATTCATCACAATGGATCTGAACCTGCAAGCCATTGGGATTCTAAAGGCGGGACGGGGGGGGGGGGGGGGGGGGGGGGGGGGGGGGGGGGGGGGGGGGGTGTTTGTGAAGGGTGTCTGGGGGGGAGGGGGAGGGGGGGGGGATAAAAATCAAGAAAAATAAATGATATCAACCTAGTCATATTTGATTTATATTTATATCCAATATAGGCAAATTCAATACAGATATTTAAAAAAATTGACAAATTTTAGGGGGTGCACCACAGTACAGGCCTGACCTTTCCAGTTTTAGTAATGCCCCGCCCATCTTGAACTAAGCTCCATCCACATCCTGCTTGTATTGGGATCGACCAATCCATGAACTCCCTGACTATCAATTTCTAGAAAACTATACAGGTAAGCTGTTGAATATTTTGAAACTAATTTGACTGGGTGCAGGTTGCTGCCTGCTAAGTCAAATTAGTTTCAGAATATTCAAAACAATGTTTATTAAATAGTAGACGTACGATTTGTACGTGTCGGACTAGTTTTAAGCGTTTAAGACAGATTATATCGAGTCATCCATGCTGTAATTGATTATGACACCATCCTACACGTCCCGTAGTTGATTATGAAATCATATGATGGATGGACACACTAGAAAGGTCCATTATCAGAATAGCAGCAAGTAGCCAAATGAGCCTTCCTTCTTCCATAAGCTTTGATCCCAATATAGGAATTGTCCTTCGTAACCCCAAGCATAACTTCACATCCAAGTTTGTTGAAAAACCATGGATCATTAGAACATAAGTTATTGTGGCTGACTGACAGAGAAAGACACGCGCGCACGGAGACAGACATGCGTGCACGCACACACACACATGCAGACTACAAATCACTTTGTAAATAAATGTGATGAGATTAACATTCTGATGTAGATTTTAAATATTAAATTAAATTTAAAGATGAACTGGTGTTCATTTTTCAAAAAATTTGTCATACACAGCAACATAATCCACCAACATTGTTGAAAAATGTACACCAGTTTCTTTGCTATTGACACAGTAAACATGGTAAAAGACAAAATATTGATATCAGGTGGTAAGGGTTAACGAAGGCCAAAGGTTATACTTATTGTAACTATTTTCCAAACTGTCATGTATTAAGCTCATAATAGACCTTTCCAGTTTTAGCTATGCCCTGCTCATCTTTATCTAAGCTCCACCCACACCTCGTCCGTGTTGGGATTGATCGATCTCTGAACTCCATGACTATCAATTTCCAGAAAACTATACAGGTAAGCTGTTAAATATTTTGAAACTAATTTGACTAGGTGCTGTTTCTGCCTACGGCAGCAACAGCGTCCAGTCAAATTAGTTTCAAAATATTCAACAGAATATGTATTAAATGGTAAAGACATACAATTCGTACACCGTGTCAGAGTATTAAGTGCTAAAGATGGGCTATATTGAATCATTGATGACGTCACTTAATCGATTATGATGTCATATGACATCATATGATAGATGGATAAAGTTATAACGGTCTATTAGATACCCTCTATTTGTGCTTCTAACCATCACTGTCTGGATCTTAGATCTCAGTTTGTCCAACTAACCTTGGCTGGATTTTAGACATCAATTTGTGCTATAAACCTTCACTGATAGGTTCTTACAAGTCAATTTGTGCTACATAATTTCACTGCCTGGTTCTCAGAGCTCAATTTATGCTATACAATGTTAAGCTTCCCTGACAGGACTAACCTTCACTGTCTGGTTCTTCGATCCAGTTGGTGCACTGGTTAAAATCTGCCTCAGTGCATCGGCGGAACGATTTCTGGGAAAAATGTTAAGTACTGACTACTGAAGAACACATTAAACCATATATCTGACCTCTGTTCAAAATGATATAGATCCATACTTAGCCTCGATGGACCGTGATGAGCGTGTACGGTGATGTCAGTCAATAGTTGCCACCAAAACAGGACTGGCAATTTTGTTATTCAAACTCGTCAGACATGTCAGAGAGCAGTGATAGCAGAGACGTGCTAATAAGCACTGGGTGTACTTTAGGGTCACGATATATTATAGACCAGTAAAATTCTCTGAGATGAGCTGTCAGATAGTGTGTGTTCATTGGCTTATTTCATAACGAATTGGAAAGTTTTTGATACCACTAGAACCATCTTTTCATCAGGATTCTGACAGTGCTGTGGGTATGAACAGGGAAACCTGTGTGTCATGGGATGCCCGCTACGCCAGCAGCGTCAACAACCAGCTCTTGCTTCAAGCAGATCACAGTGCAGAGGCTAATCAGCAGTGCTGTCTACATACCCCCGAACTGGGCTACATAATCGTGGATATAAGGCTAGCAGGATATAAGTAAACTTAAAGTCATAACACCGCCCTTGAGTGGCTTGACTGTGGCAGAGTCATCAGCCATCGGGCTATGCTTCAACAATGGATCTTGTCGAAAACTTACAGCGCAGGCCACTTCTGAGCTGAGTAGTAGCTACCTGGGCTTCAGCTGAATAATGAGGCCAGAAGACCCTATTAATATTACTATTTGAACAATGCCGATATGTAGAGATGTATGGGTGAGTTTATTTCATTTGTCTCAGCAGTTACGGGCATTTCAATTGTCTCCCTTGAGTGATGGAGTTCTTTTCAGTGAAAAAGAAATTCTTTTAATGGCTGGCAAATTATATTGTTCATTAGTTACCAAATGTATTATTATCAATTTAGCACTATACAAATGATAGTGGCTACAAATGAAGAATTAACACAAATCTTCTAAATTTAAATTTTTTTAAATTAGGCCTATATTAAATGCAGGAGATATCACCTCTCTTTCAGGATATGGGAAATGGGGACACTGTGCACACATCGCACAAACAACAACAACCTCTCAACCCTCACTGGCCCCACAGATCCCTGGGCCCGGATTCCCAGAGAAGTGTAAGTTACACTTAAGTCTAAAAAGGCATAAGTGTGGTAGTGAAAAACTGCCCCGGGAAATACTCCAAAAAGCAGGAAATACTGGGAAATACTCAAATTTACTCATCAGAACTGGTAAATTTTAAACTAAATATCTTAGATATATTAATCAGAGGGGCTAATATAGCCCATATCTAATACAGGTTGACATATGAGAACAAATAGGCAATATAGGCACGTCATAGCATATCACCTTTAAATTCTACATAGCAGATACAAAATCCCCCAACAGACCCCCCCCCTTTAGTGGGTTGGTCTGTAGTTTTATTAACCACTATAAAAACATACTTACCATTCAATCACTACTTGCTAAATCAAATATCTGCATTTAGCTATCAGAATAAGATTTTTATGCTCGCTTACATACTCTCTTATGCCTTTATCATCACCATGCATACCTGTAACCAGGCTACTGGTAAGGTAACCACAGCATAAGCCTCAGTATAGACAGGCATCACCAAGGAGTGAGTACAGACTGGTGCCAGTCACTAAGCACGCCCGCGCAACAGATCCCAAATAGGAAACAGATTCACTTTTCTAAATTTAAGTGTCATATATCCTGACTAGATTCTCAAATCATTACCCTGCGGGGTGGCTGAGAACGGGGTCGTAGTGATTGAATGGTAAGTATGTTTTTATAGTGGTTAATAAAACGAGCAGTCTTAATGAAAATGGTGGAGTGTGCTTGGTAAATGGTATTCAGCCGTATTAGATAGAAACAAGATATATCTAAAAAAGGTTGGCGCTGCACTCTGATTTGTAAATAAAAAGGAGGTAAAAGAACTCGGATTTCCATCCTGCTACTAGCATTACCTCAACTAAAAATGAGCAAGCGAAAAGCGAAAAAGGAAACCATTCCTCTAACTTCATGAGCTTAAATGTGAGAAAGATTAATATGATCAGAAGAAGCAATCTCAAAACACCGTTCTCACAAAATCATCTGGCAATAGAGGCCTTAGAGACTGGACTGACTACCTCCTCCTCATACAGAACCCAGAAATGGGATGTACTGGATCTCTTAAAATCAGTACGACACTTGAAAACTTTTAAAGCTCTGAGAGGACACCAGTCTGTCAAACGGAGAAAAGGAAGTTAAAGATTTTCAAATAATTGGCTTAGCTGAGTGAGGGCAAAGGTTTAGCTACTGGAGGACGAATATTGCCTAAACCTATAATGAAACCATAACGAACCTTTGTATCAAAAACACCAGCATTCAACAGACAAAGAAGCGATGATGCCAAAGAAAATCTATAACCTCTTACAGTGTTAGCAGAAATATAAGGAGTCAAAGAGATAAGATAAAATATCTAACACTTGGGAAAATGAAAACAGGATCTGTCAAGAGACCATGGTCTGCACACAATTGTCCACAGATTTTAAGACAGCCTTTGAAAACTCTGCGGGTTGACTCCTTCCTGGCAGAATCGATGATTTCCTGAGAACCCGCAGAAATCTAAATCTCAGGGATCGAACAGACGAAACTCTTCAAAGAAACCGACTGTAAATTCCTGAGACTGAATACGCGTGTCCTTTACTTGAGACAGAAGGTCCGGGGAGACTGGAAGAAGACAAGTGAAGACTACCCGGAGATTGAGGAATTCTGCAGCCCAGATCCACTTTGGCCAAAAGGGAGCTATTAGAAGAACTTCTAAGATCTGATCCCTGACCTTCCTCAAGACCAAAGAAATCAGGAATGTTGGGGAAGACACATAATCTAACATTCCTATCCAGGACTGAAAACAGGGCGTCCACTGCCAATGCCTGATTGACTGTAAAAGTGGGCATGCAAGAGGAAATCCCGGCATTCAGACAGTTCGCAAGAAGATCTATGTGGGAACGATCCCTACGGTTGAAAATTACTTAGACAACCAACCTCTTTAACTGCCACTCTGTACAGGGAATCCCAGACCGTTCCCCCTCCTCATAGGAAGCGTCTGAGAAAATAATCACCTGAGCAGAAAACGACCAACGGAACACCCAACAGAATCAGAAACAACCCTTCCAATAAACTAGAAGTGGAAATAGGGTTTTCTGATTGGAATCTGAAGGTAATAGAGTGAACCGACTGAAGCCACAAGGACATTAAGCACATTAGAAAAGTCTTCTCATCAGCGCCTCCTAGGAATGATACTCTTGATGCTGACCATCAATCCTATCACTCTGAGAAAGTAATTAGCTCTGACCATGGAAGAGGAAGACAGAAATTCCATCCCTACTAAGATGGCTTCCACTCTTAGCTCTAAAGGGAAAAAACAAGACCCCGAGCTACATCGAATAAAAACGCCTAGGTGGGGGAAAAGCAGAGCGGGATTAAACTAGACTTTTAGAGATTTAAAAACCCAACCTAGACTGCATGGCAGCCTGCAGATCTCTGGAATAATACTGATAGAATTAATAAAGACTCTGCTTATACTAGCCAATCGTCTATATAAACGTGAAGGTGAATAGAACGACAGTAAAATATTCCTGCCACGGCTAACCCTAGACGAGTGAAGAAAAAAGGGGGCCATGGACAGATCGAAGGGCAATGCTCGAAAAGCCATACCGAACATGGGAGAACGAATCTCAAGAACTGAAGGCACGAAGGGTGGATAAGAACACGTAAAAAGACGTCCTAAATCTCTATGGAAGAGAACCACAAGCCCGGACTCGCATAAGGAAAAATTGGACAGATTAATGATGGATGGATAGATGACGGCCGACATAAAATAAGTTGGTTGCTGCTGCTTTTTAAAACTAATATTATTGGAAGATGTTGTAGCCTGAGGCAGCAACACCGTCAAGTCAAATTAGTAACAAACTATTCAACAGCTTGCGTGTATGTAATGAGTGATTTCAATCCTGATTTCACAGCTTCATACTTAGTCATATTGGGGTGGGTTGTCGGAGGGACATTTGGCCCAGGCTCAGACTATTCATAGAACGCCTTCAATTTTTGTGTGCGGATGGTGAGATCATCTTTTATGGTTAGAACTCAAAAAGCTTCACACGGCTAAACATCTGCAGTGACCAACCTACTTATTTGAAATCATTAGCCAGTGAATTAGCCTATTTTGGGATTTCATTAGCCAAATCTAGACTTTCTGAGCCTGACAAATAACCTATCAATCTAATCCGTTTTGATCCCACTAGGCTAATAACCAAGTAAGAGATGACCAACAGGTCATGTAAGAAATAAAATATTGGATAGAGTTAGATGTGTCATCATGGTTTAAGAAGAACTGACCTACCAACATACATGGAAAATCATTAGCCAGTGAATTAGCCTATTTTGACATTTTATTAGCCAACCATGAAAATTATTCTTAAAAACGAATTGGTGATGGGCTAGGTCTGTCCCTGCATCACCACGGCCTGTGCTAGGGGATGGGGGGGGGGGGGGATTTTCCCTGCCCCACCCGCCTAAGTTCTCAGCTAAAGATTAATTTTTAATAGAAATGTGCTTCCGGCACCCCTGGGCTGCATCCAGGTTTTTCCTCTCTCATAGTGTATTCCCATAGCGACCCCTAGGATTTTGTCACACCCATAATTCTTGTAAGACGATCAATTAACAATTCCAATTCAAGGTCGAAAAAACTGATTTTCTCGGCATTGTCATTGTGATTAATGTTAATGTTGATAGCTGTCAGATTCAATGTCGTCTGCATGCATCCTCGTACTAGAGATCAGCATTTAGTATGACTAAAAAATTACATCTATCTTCGTGAATCACGCACAAATTAAACATGTAAATGTGAGGGTGTAACGCACACCAGGCGCAACTTACACCTATAATACTTGTGAATACGGGAGCTGACAATTATCACATAACCATTAAATCTGTCCATTACCATGCAGAAATGAGAAACTTAGAAAGGATACTGGGCAAGACATGAATTCACTTCTGATTCACCAGGACCGTGTTCATCACCGTCATCGATAGGCTCATCTTCATATTTGTCTTCGTCATATTCATCCACATTTACTTTCCGAAACTTCGTGGCGCCCGTGTTCTTTGACATGTTCTCTACGGAGTTAGAAAAGGGAACGTAAACTGGGTCTAAAAATCACACCCCGGAAGTGATTTAAACATTAAATGCGGTAGAATGCTGTATTGTCCCGCTACAACAAAAGAACAACGCTAAAAGGTTAACGTTCTCGACTGCTCAGTGAACCGTGTCCACCATGTCTGGAGTTCTACTGATAATAAAACAAGAGATGTAAGACGTGCCACGATAAAAGCGAAACTCCTGGTTGATATATACATTCTACAAGCTAATCGTAGTCGCTTTAATCAGTCTTCTGCACCTGACACATGCCAGCTTTGTCGGCTAACAAAAGAAGACAGAACTCACTTACTCATAACTTGTCCAATGCTGATGGAATCCAGAAAACCGATTCTAGAAGATTTCCGCTCTGTTGTACTCCAGGAGATCGACCCAGTAGCATATGATAGGCTGAATGCTGACCCAGAAAACGTGGCTCAACTAATCTTGGACCACTCCCAACTTTTCACCTGCTCCGATATCAACCTGTCTGCAGAGAACTATCAAAAAGTATCCAGAATCACATGCGCTCTCTGCTATGCTCTTCATTTGAAGTGAACTGACCTGGAAAGGCATCTGTATATAACTAAATCTCCGTGAATTTGTACTTTGTGCACATACACCTTTTTCCGCACTGACTTTTGTCAAGCTGTCACACACAAACTATGTACAGTATGCACACACTTCTCAACACGATTCGAATTGCTTGCCTGAGCTACAGTTCCTGGAAAATTAATATAACCTGGATACTCTTCCAGGAGCGTCAGTGTCGCAACAGATTCAATCCAGCGTGTGCTCGGCAACATCCGTTGCTTCTTCGTGTCTTCCGAACATTAGTTAAATTAATAAAAACTTTAATAATAAACTATTGTGCAACTCAAGTTGCAACTATTCGTTACCCTGCTCATGCCAGGGGTGAGGCCATCGAGGCTGGCGTTCCGAGTACAGATTACAGATTACAGAAAGGCGTCGATCACCAGTGAGTTCAGGAAGGAAAATGTTCGGCGAACGTTCGCCTATTTATGTTGTTGTTGTTGTTGTTGTTGTTTGGATCATCATCCTCTTGATAGGAGCACCCACGTACAGTGGTCCATATAAGTCTATTGACACAAAAGTCTAATTTATTAGTTAGTTAAGGCACACGTAAGGTTAATAGTGTTCCATTCGTCTATGTTACCTACATGCAAGTCTGAGCATAAAGGTCCAAGGCACAAGTCCTATATAGCTGGTATGTGAAGTATTTCGCACATCGCTGTTATGGTAGTAGGTTGATAAGGAAGCACCTACCACAGTGTAGATTATAGCAGAGTCTTCTAGTGAGGTGTTCAATGTTGAGAAGCAGGTCAGGGCAATTTGGCAGGGCGTCTGTAGTGGTCAGAGCAGTACAGTCGATGATGAGTTGTAGTAGGAGGTTGTCATCTCCACAGAGCTGTATCCATACCGCAGGACCCAATGCATCTATAAGCAGTGCCTTTAGTTCTGACAGATAATGTCGTCTATGTGAATGTAAGGTGCCACAGTGCATCAGAAAATGTGAGTAGTCCTCTTCTGCTGATTGACATAGGTGACATATGGAGGTGACACCGTTCCGACTGAACTTGCTAAGTGTAGCTTGAACCAGGTATGTTCCGGTGATTAGACACTTCTTTTAACATCCTTTGTATCATCCTCGACCGATTGTACTGATGGGCGGAGCTTTCCAACTGACAGAATGCTAACATTAAGATTTGCTAATGTGCTTTTCAGACTACATTCGACTTGTAGTATCCCATTACAGTAGTTGTCAACAGCACGGTATACAGATGATTTCCAGGCAGTCTTGGTCGGTGTGCTCTGAATAAGTTCTACTATTGGTGGTAGGTCATACTCAATGATGAGTAGCTTGTTTATGTATGTGAACCAACTTCCCACGTTTTCTGCTTTCAGTACCAGTTGCCGTACAAGGATGTTCACAATGGCCTCATTATGGCTTCTAAGTATGTTTCCTAATGTTGTTAATTGTCTTAGATGCAGTTCGGCTGTAATCGGCCATGCACCAAGTAGTAAATATACGCCACACTTGGCAGTATGCGTTGGAAGTGCTTGGATTTTTCTCAGGATATCAACAAAGAAATTCTCTAGCAGGTCGAGTTGTTTTATCTGCAGAACAAACACCTCCAGACCGTACATTAAGCGTGGGATAACGTATAGTGACAATATGCGGTAGCATCTCTTGGGCGATATTCCATTTGTGCCATGAAGGCCCGTACCAGTGAGGCTATACAGTGTTCTTCTTGCGCATGATATGCGGTCCTGCATGTTAACAGTCTGTTCTTGTGAGAAGGTACAGATTAATCCTAGTTGTGTAGCTGTTGGTGATAGTGGTACATCTATGTGACCGAGGTGCCATTGCATTGTTGAGAGATGTGTTGCAGGTCTATTTGGTTTAAGCTTGTGGATAATTGTCGATTTCTCTGGGTGAATGATACATCATTCTCGAACTGAGTATTGATAGGCTATGTCGAGCATACATTGTAGTTCTTCACTTGAGGTGCTAATAAGGGTTACATCGTCTGCGACTGTTGGGCATCCCGTGTATTTGGTACCTATGAACATCCCAAGCTGTGCTGACTCGAGTTGGTTCAGTAAGCCGTTAATATATACTTTGTATAATCCAGTGGAGAGGATTCCTCCTTGACGAACTCCTTGCTGAATTGGGAATGGCTGACTTAGGCACCTTTCCATTTTACTGTCACTGTTAATCCGGAATACAGGTTATCCATAGTCTGTAGCAGATGAAGATTGATACCCTGTTCGTACAGCTTGCACTCTAGTGATGAATGAACTACGACGTCAAATGCTTTTTGGGTGTCGAGTAATGCAATATATTGAGAACTGCCTTGATCCTTGCATTCATGCATGATTTCTGAGAGTATCAGCCCAGCCATAATGGGGGATAATCCTTTAGTGAAGCCAAATTGTAAGCTTGATTGGGATGTTGGTAGCTGAGATGTGATCTTTCCTAAGATGACATGTTCAAAGATCTTCCCGATTATTGAAGTTACTGTTATACCACAGTAATTGTTTGGATCGGATTGGTCCTTACCACGTTTATGGACAGGTGTTATTATTCCACTTTTGAATATGGCAGGGATCTGTTTTGTGGCTATTATAGTGTTGAACAGTCGCGTTAGGTGAGGAACAATTATGTTACCGGCATTGCGAAAATGTTGTGCAGAGAGAGTAAACTCATCTGGAGACTTTCCGGTGTGAAGTTGCGCAATTGCGGCGGAGATCTCACTAGTTTTGACGATAGGGCATTCCTGATAATTCTGGCTGTAGCTTTGCTGAAGAAGCTTCAAATCTTGACTTGTTTGCTCTTGATAGTCTTGGTCGAATTTTTCATTCTGAGAGATTACTGCAAGGTCCTCATAAAAAGCTGCAAAGCCGCGGCACTGTTCATGTACATTTGTTGTACGTCCCCGTTCAATGGTGAGGGAATCTACTTCATTGCGCTTCGCTCGGACTCTGTTGATGAGTTCAGCCATTATCCTGTCATAGAATGACTTTCGTTCAACCGTGACTTCAGTCCTCTGTTGAGAACGTAGTTGTTTGCTTAGAAGTCTGCGTTCCATATGGAGTTGGTGTTCCGATCCTGGCCTTCCTTCGCCTAGCAGTATTTATGGAGTTCCTTCCCATGCATGAGTAGTTTCATCACTTCAGGCGATGCTTTTCGCTTAGGGTAATTTATTTTGACCTGCTTTGTTGGAACTACTCTTCTTGTAGTATGTGTTATAGCATTGTGGATGCCACTGATGATATCATTCGGGGTAGAGTATTGAGATTTGTTGTTTACTTTGTCCAGTTCCTCTGCCAGTGTGATCTGATATTCACGCTTGTACACTTTTGACCATTCCAATTTGTGAATAGATGCCGATTTTCTCTTAATGCTGGGGAGCCTAGTAACGCTTACTGGAATATCGCTCGATACTGGAACATGTGTAGAAGTGTTATTGGGATGCATACTGCTAATAAGTACGTTTGATAGGTTTTCGGCTTGTGTGCTAAAGAAATAATCGATCTGCAAGCAGTTCCTCCCGTGAATATAGGTTGGTTTGTCTGCAATGTCTGTGTTCGCTAAGGAATTGCTGTAGCAGGGCATCAGACTTATTCCTTTTAGACAATATGGTACCATTAATGTCACCGCACCAGATAATGTGGTGAGAGCTATTGTAATCCTCTATCAGTGTGTGGATGATATCCAACGATTCCGAATACTTGCTCACCGAGTCTGTGTAACCTGATGTGGGCATGTATGAGCTGATCAAAAGATATGGTTTAGGTTCTGAGACAATTTGGACAGCAATGATGCGCTTATTTCCTTCTTTCAGAGGTTTGATGTGGTCGTGTATTTCTCTGTGCCACATGATCGTAACCCCACCATAACCCCTACACCTTTCAAATCTATAGGTAGGTGTGTCAGAGTCAACTGATACAATGTAGTACTGGAAGTCAGGGAAATATTTCTGAATATCATCCTTCTCAAAGTCCCACAGCCAGTGCTCCTGTAGACAGAGGATAGCAGCGGGCTGTGCAATTTCCTGTGCATATGGTGCATTTCCCTTAATGCCTTCTACATTGAAGGTTACCAATCTTAGAAGTCTCTTGATTGTAGTATGCTGGCCTTGTCCAGAGATAGTGGTTGAAGAATTATTTGTGGTTGAGTTTCTGGTGGTCTGGTGCAGCGGCCTTCCACCTCTAAAAAGGCTGTGCTATAGTGTGGTTCTCCTCATTCATTATGTTTGTTGTTGTAACCGTAGGACGCCACGATGAGGAAGACTCTTTGAGTAGCTTTTGAGAAGACGTCTGTTGAGGTACGGCTGGATTTTTAGACATGGCTGGATTTTTAGACACGTTTAACGATGGTCGAGGAATTATTTTTGTGTGTTGAGGCAAAGATGCTATAGTGTGGTTCTCCTCATTTGTTACATTTGTTGTTGTAACCGTAGGTCGCGACGACGAGGAAGACTCTTTGAGTAGCGGCTGAGAACACGTCTGTTGACGTACGGCTGGATTATTTGACACGGCTGGATTTTTTTAACACATTTGACGGTGGTCGCAAAATAATTTTTGTGTGTTGAGGCAAAAGTCTATCCAGAGATGGTGGCTGGAAGCGCGGTGGTTGAGTCGCAGGTTCTGCCCTCCGTTGCCACCCAATTTGCTGTGGTTGATTTGCCTGGCAGCGGGTTTGTATTGGTGGTCGGTGTGTTGCCAACTGATGGTCAGGTATAGCTTGCTGAACTTATAGGCTGCGATGGATGATCTAAGGGTCTTTGTGACAGCTGCCGGTACTCCGGAGGCAGTGGTTGCCTCGACGCCAGAGAAGGTGGAATAATACGCTGGTTCCGCAAGTGGTTAGTGTAAAGTTGATCATATCCAGGCGGTGGGCGGAGATGTAAGGAGCTATGAGGTGGCAATTGTTGATGTACCTGAGGCAATGGTGGCCTTTCTGACTGAGGTGGAGGAACAAAGCCTGAGTTCTGAGATTGGTTGGTGGGCAGTTGATTAAATCCAGGAGGTCGAGGGTCTGGGTAACTATGCACGACCCCTGGGTAATGGAGGTGGTGAGTAAATGGAGAGGATATTGGCTGATACGGCGTTGGCTGAGAGTATACCAGATGAAGAGGATGAGTAGGCAGCACTGTCCGTTGTGCTGGTGGTGGTGGCTGATATGGGTATTGGGGGAAATGTGGTCCATAAGGTGATGGATAATGCTGATATTGAAGGGGTTGTTGACCGTTGGCTAGGTTGGGTTGATTATTTAGTTCATTTAACTTTCTCTCCAGGTGACTTAACTTAGACAGTATGGTTGACTCATGGGAAGCCATGTTTAGCTCTTGACGTTCCATCATAATGTCGAGGCGTTGCTCGAGGAGTTTTATCTGGCTATGGACCATACCTGGCTCCGTTGTCTGACCTGTGCTGGTATTGATGGTGTTTCTAGCACCCGTTGATAGCTGCAGTAATGAAATTGTTCTTTCCTGATCATTGATTTTCTGCTCTAATGTAGAGATGAATAATTTAAGCTGAGCCAGCTGTGCCTCACTATTTGCGCATGCATTTGTGCTCCTAGTGGTTCGTCTGGTAATGTTATTTTGATGTGGTTTTGTTTGCGGCGGATCTAGGCTTCTTGGAATCGTTTCTGGCGAGGTACTATCAACAGATATTACTTCAGGTGATGCTTTATTGCCAGGTTCCATTTCTGATAACACGCTACTGACGGATCCTGGAAGAACGTTGTTGTCAGCTTGCATTTCGGATGAGCACGTTCCTGCCATTTTGCTTTCTCCTACTGGGTGATTTAGAATTTAGTTTTGAGCTACGTTTGCAGAGATCAGACGTGCAGAGGATGCAGTGTTTACGGATCTTGCTTTCGGCGATGATGTGTTCTTAGATCCTGGTTCAAGTGTAGGTATTTTAATGGCATTGGCAGGTACTGTTATTTCGCGAGATGCTATGCTGCTTGATCCTGAGGATGATGACACTGGTATAACTGTATTATATAGCAGGTTGTCAGTACACAGGCTACAGTTATATGGAATATCTTCTGTTATCTGGTTGACTTTTTGTTGATCAAGACCAGCGCATCAATAATGCAACCACAAAGAGCAGCTGTCGCATGGTATTGTGTTGAGCTCTGATAGCTTGGTACAGACTGGACATGTGTACCAGATGGGATCGATAGATGGGTTGTGGAGAGATTCAGCAACTGTGCTGCTAGGCCCTGTGCTAGATTGTAAAGCAGATCCTGATATTTGCAGATTCTGCGCCAAGTTTGCTGGACTTGTTGGTTGAGGGGGGTTTACATCATTTTGTGGAATTCACAGCGTTACGATACTGTTATCTGTCAGGTGATCTGGGCAGTGAT
Organism: Chaetoderma sp. LZ-2023a; assembly: GCA_034401795.1. Classification (NCBI taxonomy): domain Eukaryota; kingdom Metazoa; phylum Mollusca; class Caudofoveata; order Chaetodermatida; family Chaetodermatidae; genus Chaetoderma; species Chaetoderma sp. LZ-2023a. Next base: position 37,420,923 of record CM067362.1, on the reverse strand, counting down.
ATGACTTGGTGCTATTCTCAATATTTCCCAATTCTTCTTGTGACATTCTTGCACATCTATAATGTATCCAGTGGGATCCAGGATCACAGTATGCTGATCGGGTGACACAATTCTTTTTAGACTTACTACAGCGGATATCTGCTGAATCATCTTTACACACTCCTTGAGGGATTTGTCGTGTTGGGCTGTGATCAGTTCGGTCCAGAATCGACTGAAATAGTAATTTAAGCTTTAGATTCCATTCATCCAAGTTTACTTTAGCACCATTGAAGGTTGCTGTACTGACAAGGTGAAGTATTTTTTCTAGATCTATGTTGAAGAAATGACGGGCGGCGGTAGTTGCTCCATTTATCAGTAATTTGCAATTAGTGTGATAGAGGTTTATGGCATATTTGGGTACGCCCGCCTGGCTGTCACCAAGGAAGACCTGATAAGTGACCTGAGTTTCTGGTCGTCTCTCATCATTCGTTGCTTGTGTAGTGATCTTTGCCATATCTTCCGGGTAGGTGGAGTAGAAATGACATGTCGCCTTTCTGATGAGGGTATACATGGCCGCATCCTCTTCGACAACTATACCTCCCCCGGCGGGTGTGACTTTTAAATTTAGTGAGCGATTAGTGGCTGAGATCTGCTTATGTATCGCTTTCGTAATATTGAGTGTGAAATCAGTAATGATATTTGGTTTGTGCGTATTACTTGAGGATAGTGGTGGATTCGTGTTTGCATCAGGATGGGTAAGATCTGCATTGACTTTCCTATGGCTTCCACGTATTTGGCTTTGCTGTTGGGCCTGCATTACTGCATTTTGCTGAGTATGATTCACCATCTTGTTCTAATATCAGGTTCACGAGGCCGTATTGTTATATATGACAATAGGCACTGATCTTAGCTAGCCAAATGCTGATACAACGAAAAACCAGAAATGAAAATATTGTCTTCCTGACAGACTCCCTCTCAGCGCTCCAGGTGCTGGAAAGTGGAAAGGAAAGTACAGATTTAATTCATGAAAATCTTACGCAACTGGGTAAGGAGAACAATGTCAACTTACAGTGGATCCCCTCGCATTGTGGCATATTAGGAAATGACAAAACTGATCAACTGGCTAAGGAAGGGTCAAATAAAGAACAATTCAACTGTGAGGTTGACTTTGAAGAACTGAAGCATATCATTAAAGCCACAAGAACCACCAGCAGGCAGCATAATGATGCAATACACAGCCTCAGTAGGGAGGATCAGACATGTATCTTCAGATTGAGGACTGGTCACAATCGTCTCAATGCACATCTTCACCATCTCAAGATTACAGATTCTGCATTTTGTGAGTGTCAGCAGTCAGAAAAAACATCAGAACATCTCTTGCAGCACTGCCAGCGATATGAACAGGCTAGGAGAAGCTTCTGGCCTATTGAAGTATCTTTTGAAGAGTAGATCAGAGGAGACAGAGCCAGTTTGATGACCACTTCAGTTTTCATGCACCAAATAAGGAAAAACAGTCTAAGATTACTGTCATGAGAAAGATGAACGTAAGAAGAAGATATATGACAATAATAATAATAATAATAATAATAATAATAATAATAATAATAATAATAATAATAATAATAATAAAAATAATAATAATAATGCACCAAGAAATGTTGATACAAATTAGGCCGTATTGTTATATATGACAATAATAATAATAATAATAATAATAATAATAATAATAATAATAATATTAATAATATTAATAATAATAATGTAAACAAGATATGCATGTGTTTTCCCCATTCCCATGTGTGCGTGCATGCGTGCGTGCGTGCATGCGTGTGTAGCTCGCCGGGTAGTGTCGGGCTGTTCCGGGGTATCATGTCGACTCGCCGCGCCACAAGTGCACGACGAGTGATGATGCTGGTTAGTATCCGGTCTCGGGGTGATGGACCTTGTACGAGACTGCCCTGCGGGAAACAAAAACCGGCTCCTAAGGTCGGTGGAACTCAATCATTCCGGTGGGGTCGTGCGACCATCGTCGCGAACGTTAAACACAACGGTCTCATCCCACGAGTTTGTCACCAGTATGCCTGTCCATAGCAATTTTGTGATCTATGGACTTACAAGATTTGATTTGGTGACCTCAAAATATAAGTCTATACAATGAGTTTACCTAAACAATTAAAAATATGCTAGATAAAACTACAATAAGAGCATACGAAAATACGAGACATAGAGACAGGTAGATGAACCTTTAAACATGGGGCTCCCGGAGGTACCACACAGACTCGTAGGTCCGAAGAGGTATCCCCGCAAGGGAGGCTTCCATACACGAGACGTAACTAGTTAACGTAATATAGGTTATTATACCTCTAAGCTGAAAGGAAGAAGGTTATCGCAGACGAAAAGTGATGTGCCTCACGCGGGCACTACCAATGCAAGTTTTGGGTGAGGAGTAATATCCTGGCATGGACCGTTGTCGCTGAATCCTTGCGAGAGGCAAGTGCCTCATGCGGGCCTCTGTCTCGGGAAGGTGTCGCCACTGCTTAAAGTGGAAGAAGAAAGGTAGGTAAAAATGGGCCTACCCTAATATTTCAATCAAAAGTGCTTTAGAAAGAAAAGACCATACCTAGTGAGAATATGACTATAGGGATGCGCACTGCTTTGCGTGAAGACGGGACGGAGGATTCCCAAAGGATTCCCTTGTCACCATCTTATGTAGTTCTCGGCTTGCTGTATTAGTAGTTGTCGCTTTATTTCGGTGGGCCTTCTGCTTTGCTTAATTCCTTTTAGTTGTTTTTAGAACGAGAATTAGTTTAGGCTGCAACTGGCTGATATCTACCTAGCTATTAGACACAGCTGTCACGGAGAACAGATGCTCGAGACAGCGCTCAGACATGTTACGTAGCAGGATCTCCGAACTGAATAAGAATCCGGACATCCCACCCCGTAACCACATAAAACATTACCAGACATGGGTTACATTTCACAAAAGCATTATTATACCATTTCTCCTACCTTTTAGGCATGGCCGCCAGATCTGGCGAGTCATCCATCAAAGAACATCCCATCTCTACATCTGTAGACTCACATATTCTGGCCGTAAAGGCCTCACCGCAAATTTGTGTTCCGAATGTAGCTGTTAGTATTCATGAACAATTATCAGAAGTTCCAAATTACTCCAGTACGTAGGGAGTCTACAAAATTGTTTTTACTGCGGTGTGTTGACTACTGGTAGCTACGGGAACGGGACGGAAACTGAAGTAATATGCGTAATATCTGTCGATTGTAGCTAGTACAGGCACTGCGCATCATCACTGGTGGAATGAGATCAACACCAATAGAAAAAATAGAGCAGACAACTGGCATCCCCCCACTTAGCAAAGGAAGGGAATGCAAAGCACTGATCCAAGCTGCAAAGTTCAAATCGTTCAGCAACCACCCGATGAAGATCAGGCAAGCACAGCAAGTTTTGTGAAAGAGACAAAAGCAATTCAAAGGAACCACCAAGAAATGTTGCCAGCACAAATAGAAGACCCAAACCACACCCTTGATCCTCCACCCTGGGAAAACAAACTAGAGAGCATAGCTATTCGCACCACAGCACCTCATCTCACAACCAAAGATGAACACAGTGATGTGAGCAAGAAGGCCCTGACCCTAGCCATGCTGGAAGAAATGTACCCTCAGGAGACATGCATAAGGATCTACACAGATGGATCAGCCAAAGATGCAATAAGGAGCGGAGATGCCGGACTGCAAATACAGTATCCAAACGGACAACATGAGTCAGCTGCAATACCGACGGGCAAACACTGCACAAACTACAGAGCTGAAGTCGAAGCACTGGTTCATGCAGCTAATACCATCAGCAGAACAGCAGACCCTATTGCACAGATTGTCTTTTTATCTGATGCCCGCTCAGTCCTTGAGGCTATCACCAAAGGTAAGCTGCCACAACTTGAAGAAGCACTACAAACCATCAAATGCTTTCGGATAGCATTGCAGTGGATCCCCTCACACTGTGGAGTCCAAGGAAATGAGGAAGCAGACAAGATGGCAAATGTGGATGCAGAAGAGAATCAGACAGAAAACATGGTTACCCATACAGAGATGAAGACTATCATCAAGTCACTCTATAGAGCACCTCAATCAGAAGATGCCTACCATCATCTCTCGAGGCCAGAGCAAGTGACCATCTTTCGTCTCAGAACTGGACACAACAGACTAAACCAACACATGTACAGGCAGTTCCACTTTACGACATCGCCCGCTTGTCCTTGTGGAGAAGCAGAACATACCACAGGGCACATACTTCAATGTTGCAGTACGTATCAGCTGCTGAGAGAAGAGATCTGGCCTTTGTCAACCTCTTTTCTTGAAAAGCTGTATGGGCGTGTGGAAGAACTGCAGAAAACCACAGATTTCATCTTGAGAACGGCTCTCCAAGTGTGATACCAGCGATCGAAGAGAAGAAGATCAGAAGTTCCAAATTACTCCAGTACGTAGGGAGTCTACAAAATTGTTTTTACTGCGGTGTGTTGGCTACTGGTAGCTACGGGAACGCGACGGAAACTGAAGTCATATGCGTAATATCTGTCGATCGTAGCTAGTACAGCTTCAACCTGTTCGGCCCCTGGCCGAGGATGCTCTCGATCACTGGATCGCTTCTCCTTTTATATTCCTCGCGATGTCACAGGTGCAGGCTCCAACCAATCATCGTTCGAGCAACATCCAATCAGCGCGTAGCTAATAATAGCGCAGTCAAACGTTCTAGAACATTCTAAAAGCTTTGCGTTCACGTGGTTATGATGCCACAGCAATATTTTGAAGATAATCATGAAGAGTTCTTATAACTGGATAACTCAGCCAATTTTCAACCAATTTTGAAATGGCTTACAGATTTGAAAAGCCCGTTGAATTCTGGTCTTGATTAATGCCAGATTTAACGCGAACAGGCAATCAATAAGGATTACAGGGTACCATCTCGGTACACTAAAAGTGCCATCCTATCTAGGTCGTAACTATGCGCTCCATATAAACAGCGTCCTAGCGCGCATGCACATCATGCGTTTTAACGAACTTAGTCGTTTTTCGACACGCTATCTCCCCCATAGGCCTATATACGCCTATGGCTCTACCCAGAGGGGCGTGTTCAGGAAACGAATCCAGGATGGGCGGCGCGTACCCAGCTCAGCTGGTACGGCCGGCATCCGACCAGTCGATCCGAACTACACTACCCCCTCCTAGTTTGGCATCCGTTGCACGGATGTACACTAGGCAGGAATTATACTTCCCGGGTAGGCGCGTGGCCAGAGAGGAGTAGTGACGCATTAGACGCGTATTCAAGAGACACAGCACATAGGGGTGCCAAGAGGAGAAGGGCATACTTTTAGTTTTTAATTTTGACATGGAATTATTTTTCCAGGCCTTTCTTCTTTTCTTTGTTTTATTACTAATATTACGGTGCATGCTGTAGCTTTATTTAGTAGATGATTCTAAACAATATCTCGCATGGGTGTTCTCTTTGAGTGCGGATAATCATGATCTCCGCAAAGAACACCAAAGCTCCAACGTACCACAATTTAAATTTGTAAATATATATACAAATATAATAAGAAGAAGACAAGGTATATCTAGACCATGTAACATACCCTTACGAGGTATTTATTTATTAATCACACCATATTACTTGCGCACCCCGGATAAATAAAGGGATACGCAACATGTATCACTTAGCATTATCATTACACAAGATATCTATTTGCGGCCCATTATTGCGGGTCCGCAACGGTCTGCTTTCGCTGGCCTCATATCCATCCTGATGTCTGAGACAGGAAGAAAAATAATAAGAAAAATAAGATATATATAATAATAATAACATAAGAATTGGTTTAGCAGGCAGCCTCAGAGTAGCTGAGACTGCATGACGGGATTGTGACGTTATTGCAATGTGGAATGTTGTATTCTTTATGTCGCACATGACATTTTTACAACCTCGGAGTCCGCAGTGCTCATTTCGTGTGAGACACAACCGGGCACTGAAGTGTGCGGCTGTGTCAGATAACCGTAGTCATCCTAAGGACGTGATTCAATTGATCTAACATATATAATAAGAAGAAAAGTTTTTCTTTAAATAAAGTAATAATTAATACATTTCCACGAATCGCCTATTGATATTTCTGCTGAATTACATATGATCACACTTCTGCAGCAACATTTCCCCATTGAGTCTGGGTCTCGCAACTGACAGTGATGGGTCGCGGTGGATGTCATTGCTGAGATGCTTTCACTATTATTATTATTATTATTGGCACTGTCTGAAACATCCGAAGTGATGGTGGCGGAAATATGCGCATCCATTATGTCTCTCACAGTTACCGCTGGTTCCAATATATTCGTCCATATAGCAGCGGTGGTACTAGTGGTGCCATTGTTGCTGATGCGGTGGTGATGGTCGCTGTCGTGGTGGTCGCTGTCGTGGTGGTCGCTGTCGCTGTTGTGGTGATGGCGGCAAGCTGTACCGTAGGCTGAAGTCGTCGTGCGGATACGGATACGGCGGGAGACGACATCTTCCGAAACTTAGCATACTTTAGTAGACAAATTGCGGTGATGTTAGGCACTGCCTGGATATTCTGTGTTTGGGCGATCCGTCTCTTTCCCGCATATGGACGTTCCGGTGTGGTTCCCTTTCTGATTGTGGGGTCAGAAAGGCGAGGAGGCGGATGCTGAATAACATGGGTCGGAGATACGCTTATTGTCACAGTCTGCGATGGTCCTGGTCCTTCGTCTATGGAAAGTTCTGGTGGAGATGGAGACTGCGGGTAACATGGAATGTCAATTTCCGCAGGTGTCGTAATTACCACTGAAATCGCTTGACTGGCTAACACTGTTTGAGATACTACGGTGGTGGATGTTGTGACTGTAGCCGGATGGCTAATAACTGATGCAGATTTTCGCTTCTTACTCTGCTTCAGGTCCGGTGTGGATGAAGTGACAGGTACGGGCGTAACACTTCCAGATGCGTCTGCAGGCAGGATTTTACGTCTGGCTGTCGGTACATTGTTTACTGTAGCTGTGGGAAGACGATGGCTAATGGGATATCTACGAGTAATGTTCTTCGTGCGGGCTATTTTCTCAGTCGGGAGAACATTAACCGGGAGCCGAGATTCGAAGCGGGAGGCTAAAACGGCACGATCCTCGTTCTTTTCCCCAGGAACTAACGTCACTTCCAACACACGGTGATGATAACGGAGCACGTGTGTCACCCCGTAGCGAGTAGCGGTGTAGAGATACTGGACGTCACACAAAAGGCTGACTGGAAAAGATGATCCTTATTAACATGAAGGGTGCGGTCGGATTTCCTAGTGAAAGTTCTGGTACAAGGCTCTCCGCTAGCTAACAATGAGTTATACGGGAACCGCTTTGGAACTGGTACCGATTCTTCTTCAGATGAATCCGACAATGCTAAATCTTCAAGGAGTGACATCTTGTTCCCGCATGGTAATTAGTTGCAGGAACTTTATTCAAAACCTAATGCCCTATCTCTTCATGGTTTATACTTTCCAGGCCAAATATAATAATAAAATAATAAGAAAAACAGCAGAATTTTGTTTGTGACACAAAAGAAGCCTAATGCTATGTTCTTCCCTGGTGTCGAGTTTTGATGGGAAGACAAAGTTTCAGAGCGCGCTTCTTCCTTTTATGCTATTTGGTGACGTCACAGGCGGCGGATGACCACACCTAAAGGTTTTAACAGGTGATTCGGCCATCCTTATATGAATGTTTTCTCGTTTTCTGGCCTGGACGTCATAGGATTAATTCCTCCCATATAAAGGGAGTACTTTTAATTATAGGAAGAATGGCTCGTTAAACCTGTCTTTATTTTGCACATTTAACAGCCTCCGATCAACATGAAAACGTGGTACTATTTTTTCTTGGCGGAGCCTCACCTTTTAATTAGTGTGAGGCGGTTCTCCAGGTTGGATGCTTATAAACTTGCCTATTTAATTTCAGGCTGGAGCGCCCGATGGGGTGTGTGGGAGCCAGGTGACGTCAGCGGTAATCTCCTGGACTCACCCTCGCCACTCCTCCATCACGCTGTGGTAGTCACGTTTTTTGGGCGGCTCTTTTGTTTAAAGCATTTAATCCAACTTATTGAAATAGCAGTAAATGTCACGTGGCTCTAAAAAGCATGTGGTTGATCGGAAATGCTGTCTATGTCGACGGCCAAAATGCTGTTGCTGAGGTCTAGTCTATTGCAGAGGCGAGAGATAGAAATATATATGTTACATCAAGATCTTTATATTGTCCGGTATTTGCACGAGTTCTTTAACATGCGTCTTAAGTTTATAAGCAAGTTTATAAGCTGCCTGTCATAAAAAACATAATCTTTATTTGAAGTTTATCAAATGTCAAACAAAGCATAATGAACAGAAATTCAAGAAATACAGAAACAAGTTGGACCAAATAATCAAAACAGCAAAAAAAACTTAGTACCATAACAAATTTGAACTATGCAAGAATGACATAAATGAAACATGGAAAATAATTAAATCACTTTTGAATAAAAATAACCGCAAAGCACAACAAACACAATTTCTTTATAATAACAAGATAATAACTGATGATTTAGAAATTGCAACAGGATTCAATGACTATTTTGTTAATATAGGTCCAACACTTTCAGATAAAATCAATTCAACATCCTCTAATAAATATAGTGATTATCTCACAGGTGACTATCAATCCTCTTTTTTCGCTAACCCGGTCACAAATGAAGAAATTTTTATCATTCTTAACAAACTAAATCCTGCAAAAAGTGCTGGCTTGGATGGTTTCAAGTGGAGTATTTTCAAACACTGCACGTTAGCGCTACTAATACCCCTTAACCACATCTGTAACTTATCTTTCACTCAAGGCATATTTCCATCAAAATTAAAAGCAGCACGAGTAACACCTATATACAAAGCAAAGGATTCATCTAATTTCACAAACTATAGACCTGTCTCAATACTTCCACTTTTCTCCAAATTAATGGAACGACTTATGTACAATCGGCTTATCAGCTACTTAGATAAAAAGTCAATCCTCTATACATCACAATACGGATTCCGTGAAAAACATTCAACAATACTAGCACTAATTGAAATGACAGAAAAAATAATAGAATCAATTGAAAAGAAAAAGCACATAATAGGCATTTTTTTGGATCTTTCAAAAGCTTTCGACACTATCAATCATAAAATCCTACTAGAAAAACTTGCCTATTATGGAATCCGAGGAAGTGCACTCATCTGGTTTGAAAGTTATCTAAGTGACATAACGCAATGTGTGCAATTCAATGCAACTTGCTCTGAAAATAGGAGACTAACTTGCGGTGTCCCTCAGGGGTCCATCCTTGGCTCTCTGCTGTTCCTCTTGTATATGAACGATCTGCCTAACATATGCAAACATATGTCACTAATACTATTTGCTGATGACACCAATGCATTTTGCTCTGATGAAGACATAGCTACATTATATAAAAATGTAAATAAGGAAATGGAAGAAATTACTAACTGGGTTTCACTAAATAAATTATCACTAAATGTGGATAAAACAAACTATATGTTATTTTCAAAATCTAGAGAATTAATAAATAAAGAGGGTCCACAATTGTACATTAGCAATAAGGAAATTGAAGAGGCCCCTTATGCAAAGTTCCTAGGAGTATATTTAGATAAAAACTTGACCTGGGCCAAACAGATCGAAACAGTTACTGCAAAAGTAGCAAGAGGAATAGGTGTCATCCAAAGACTAAAACCATATATGACACAGGCCACAGTTAAAACACTGTACAGCACCTTGATCCTCCTGCACCTCACTTACTGCAACGCTGTTTGGACTAACACCTACAAAAACAGAATATCCAAAATTCAGTCTCCAAAAAAAAGCATCAAACTATTTTCTAGGCCAGCAGAGGGCCAAAACATGTTCAAAGCAGAAAAATTGCTCACCGACATAGGAAAATCTCAAATGCTAACTATTGTCAAAAACTTCCACCAAGACACTTTACCCAAATCTATAGCCCCCTTCTTTATAAACAATATTAACATCCACCAACATAACACTAGAAGCAGACATAAACTACATGAGCAATACACACGGACAGACATAGGAAAACACCGAATATCATTTGCAGCCACTAAACTATGGAACAACATAACACAGGAAACACGTGAGAAAATTCTATCAACAAAATTCTGCAAGAAAACAATAAAAAAAACACTTGATTAACACATACTAGTATTATCGAACTCATGCAGTACAGCTAAAAAATGGCCCGACTCATCTACAAAACAAGGTAAAGAATGCTACTACTACTACTACTACTACTACTACTACTACTACTACTACTACTACTACTACTAGAATTATGACTAGATGACTCCACTTGCTATTATATCCAATAATAATTTCAATTACCATAGTAACAAACTACAGGACGAGCAGGAGAATGAGCACCCATCCCCTCCATCCCCCTTCCCTTGTCCAAGGATGCTCCCCATTAGCCAGCATCCTGTAAACAGTATATCATCATTATAAGTAAAAGTACCCTCCCCCAAAAATATATAAATCTTTATTGTTGTATCTATAATCATAGACATCCATGTATATTATTGAACTTGAGTATGCGCGAGTACTTTAACATGCATCTTAGTAGGTGTCTGTAATAGGTAGTTCTCAGCCCATGTTGATTATAGATTGGAACGCAAGGTAGAGAATTTTTTTAATTCCCTTTGTAATTTTACTGTCAGATTTTTGATGCCACTCTACTGGCCCGTGTGCTAATGATTTGTAGCACGGTAGAGCAGTTGTGCTTTTAATCAAAAATTTAACAGTAAAGTTGTAAGTAATTTTAATGTGTGGTTTAAACAGTTCTATTCATGTGGTAGATCAATGTTACTGACCCCGTCAAGATAGCTGTGTTTTCCGAGCGGGAGGGCTGGCCAAGCATTCTCCTCAATGGGTAGAACTAGCTCCTGTCCCGGCCTAGACCAAACATATTAGTACCATTTTTATAATGGTTAAATTACAGTACAACTCGCAAAAATGTGTGACTCAGTTATTACAATTACAATGCCATCATTCGGAGATTGTGAATACAGTCAACCTGAGTGTCTGTGTTTCTGTCATGTTGGTGATTTGAATCTGATACACATGACTGGTTTTCTGTGAATGGTACTTGCGCTGTGGTGAAGGTGATGTGTTTATGGCTGCCAGGTGCGGGAGGTGGGAGGGAAAGGCGGCGTGAATGTCAACTTTATCGAACCCTGAGGGTATTTTACTCTGTAATGGCTGAGCCCGTGGGCGGGACAGCGTTACTTTAGAGTGAAGATGACCTGTCGGATGCTGTCGCAACTTTGATCAATCCATTGTCGAATTCAACTTCTCGGTAGCAAAATCCTACTCATGACTGATGACAATGCGGGCATCTTGCTCTCTTAATAATATCGACTGTTATTACGTGTAGATGAAGTATGTAGTTTAGCTGGTTCCGTATGACATCTGGAAAAAGGGGGAGGGGGAGGATCATTGGACAAACTTCCTCCCGTGATGCATACTGTAGATGGCTGTAGTGCATTCCTGATATCCATATTGAAGATTTCGGTTTTCTTCTTCTTACTAACAGGTCGGTGGTCCCGCTTCGCTACCGGTAAGTTTATGATGTAAGGTTGCTGCGACAACCACTTGCCGGCGGTGGAGAAGGAACGTGGCAGTCTAGCTCGCCTCGTCGAGAAGATGGTGAGTGACGATATTTATGAAGACTGCTGGGCCTGATCTGACGTCGTGGTATACCAGGTAAGGACTGAAGGTTGCCTTCAGCTCAGGCTAGATTCCTACACTAATTTTAATCAACCGACAAACTACTGACTTACATAAACGTAAGTTAAATAGATTTATTGAAACTTATAAATAATATACGAATTCTAAGCAAGAGCAAGATCGCTCAATAATCCAACTAGTACAATTACATGTACGGAACGAACTAATAGTCTACACTAATTTGAGGTTTGATCAGAGCTTCCTTGCTCGCACGATAACTGAACATCAGCAGGATGTCCAGGATTCACGGTGGTGAATTGAATAACTTTCTATACCTGAAAGTTAATCTTTTATAGGACTCAGAATCTCTAATTCTGAGGTTCTATACATATCGTAATAATAAGATTCTTCCTGAATCTTTTCAAATGATTCCTCCAGGTACGTCATAAGCACACCTTGATTGGCCCGGACAATCAGTCCACCAATCAACTTCTGCTTATTCCTTCCTAGAAGTTTCTACCTAATAAATGTTGGTCGTTCTGACCAATCAACGATCCCTTCATTTCGATGTCGGCTACAAAAACTATTCTACATAATTCTTTGTTACAGAGTTTGATCGACGCTCATTGATTATGACGTCATCCTGACCAATCAAACTCTGTGCTATTCTTCTATGGAGATGCTTCCTCTCATAGACAAAGCGGTGCTGACTGGTTCTGATTTGATGCGATCTGTCAGCTAACTAACAACATTACGGAATGTGTTGTTGTTGCATGCCATTGTATGAGTGACATATAGTTGATATACAAATTTCGATTACGTTATTAATTCCTACAGGACGCTACAATGCCCATGTCCTGTCCATTGCCTATGATGGATAAGCCTGTAGGATGCTAGAGTTAATAGGCACATGAGCTGTATGATCTCACTGCCAGCTGGTGTTGTTCTATTCTCATGTAAGAATCTAGAATGCCTACGTCATCAACTAAGTCCGTTTGTCACGTTCGATTCCAATGATTCTTATACATTGATTATTTTCTAAACTATCGATTCAACCAACTGCTGAATATTATAAAAGTGTGTGCCGACTGAACAGCAACAACTTTCACCCAAACTATTTCCAAATACACATCAACTCAGAACCGTGGGATATATTCTGATCAATTCGGCTATTTCAAATATTATTCTACAACTACATCCATTTAGTTTCAGTGTGCTATATTAGCACTCCATCTATTTATCGGAAATATAGATGGCCAATATTTATCAACAATATCAGCAGCACTTGCTGATGTAATTATTAAGCTATATATTAAAACATAAATGTCATCCAGTCCATTAGCTCACCTGGTATTTTCAAAGTATAATTTCTTTCGGGACTTACTCGAAAATATAAGACATCCCGCGGGGTCATGACTCCCACAAGACAATCCCATATTTACACATGCCCATCAACCAAAGTTAATTAACCGTCTCTTAAGGCCTTAAGAGAGTGTTAATTAACTCGTTGTGTTCCATCTACAACCAAAACTACACTATACCAGGGCTATCTAGACTAAACACCAGCAAAATAAAACAATACGGTAAAACGGTCGCAATACTACAGTAAATCAGTAAACATTCAATATAGTAAATCAAGAAAACAGTCAATACGATCAGTACAGTAAACTCAAATAAACAGTCGAAATAAAACAGTGCAATCATTAACTCGACTAAATGAAACAGTAAAATACACATTTAAATCAACCAGTTAAATAAACAGACAATGAAGTAAACAAAGTCTATATATATCTTCATACTCCACTGACGATATATCGTTGCAGGTACCAGAGGTGGTAACTGCATGAATGTCTACATCTACCCAGTCATCTGTTGTGGGGTCCATAGCACCATGGTTCACGTTAGGCCACGAACCCCCGTTAGGCGTGACCATCGGACGCAATGCTGCAGACTGTTGCACCCGGCGAGGCTGGGAAGATCCAGACGTCGGAATCCGTGCCGCACATGGCTTTCGTGAAAAGCACATCCACATGCGGAGCAGGATCCCACATTTATAGAGCACAAATAAAATAATAATAAATACGACGACAGAAGCCGTCGAGTATGAAAACAAGGACCGCACATTGATACCGTCGACCATCGCTGGGTCGATTTCCGATAGTGGTGCTAGTGGTACGTACTTTGTCTTACGTAAATGGTCCCATTTCTGGATTTTAAGATGGTTTATGACCAAAGATTGGTTTAACACTCCAGCCACATCCAATCTTGGGACGTCGACGGCAAGACTAATTCGACTATAAGTCCGACTATAAGACTGTATAGGCTCGAATCGCCATCCTTTCCCACTATAATCGCATCCACTCGACATCAATGCATACAGACCACTCACTACGTCACACCTGTCCATCAATCGTCCTCCACAGTGTACCTCGATAGTCTCACCGAAGGTTTGCAACACAACACCAATTTTTTTGTGGCGAACAATTTACTAGACGTTTCATTAGCTTTTGACAGCTTGACCCAGTCCAGAGACTAACATAATGTCATAATGTCGCTACGGTCCGTATTTCCACTCACCTCTGGCAAAATTATGATAATCGTCCGAAAATCGTCCATTTATAGGCACCCATTTTGCGGTAGATAACATCACTACCCATGGGTAGTATAACCACAATTGCATCTTAACAACAGATAAAACGGAGGCGGTGATGTGCAACATTCTAGTTACGGTTGCATAGTCATCTACCGTAATAGATTTACTCAATATGGTTCTATCCCTTCCATAGACTACATGTACGAAAACTACTACTAACACGAAAATTCTAAACAGATTCATTATTGAATTTTGAACGTACACGTCGCTATTATACAAGTGCGATGTTACCAGTAGCAGCAATTAAGCAGAGATTAAAATATCTCGAGCTATGCCGCCTTATAACGGCTTCAATACGACTCACAAAGTCATCATACGCAGACCATCCAAATGCACCAATCCTCACGCGCTTACTGTCTGAGCTGAACTCAGGAGCGTGACTGCACTTGCTCAGATCATAGGAGTGCGATGGAAGGGTTTCCATTGGCTCGTTGGCAGGTGTGTGTGTGTGTGCGTGCGTGCGTGGGCACGGTGCGGGCGGGCAGGCGGGTGGGTGGGTGGGTGTGTGTGTGTGTGTGTGTGTGTGTGTGTGGATGGGTGTGGGTGGGTGTGGGTGGGTGGTTAGGTGGGTGCGTGTGTGTGTTAATTGTCTATTGTCTTAAATGTATATATGTAAATATTATATTATCTTCACTATCACTGAATTACATGTTTATTATATGTTAAATGTAAGGGGTCCACCGCTGTATAGGCTCAGCCTTTGGTGGACTGCCTGTTGTGTAAATGTAAAATCTATGCGTTCTATGAAAATAAATAATTTTGAATCTTGAATCTTGAGCTTAGTTTAGTTTCAGAACGCAGGCATACACTGCCTTTATGTTCTGCTCCATCTCCATTTCTTTAGCACATCTGTGTCCTCAAATTTGTTTGCCTAACTATGTTGTATACATGCAAGTTATTTACATACAAGTTATATACATACGTATAACTATGTACCGTGCTAAGTATTTACACATTACTATTTTATACAATTGTAAATATTGTGGATTGGCGCGATTCCGTGCTCAGCTCCTATATAAACTATGCATTACAAATTCTCCAATCCTTATGTATAAGCCTATGGGTTTGTGTGGTTCCACACCAAACCCCTACATAAACCGTGGACTGACTTATTTATCTTTTTAAATTGTTTAAATTACAGGTTGGCACGGTTCCACACGCAACTCCTATTAACTATCTTATCTCTATATAAATTGTGGATTGGCGCGGTTCCGCACACAACTCCCGTATAACTATGTACCATGCTAAGTATTTACACCTCACTATTATATACAATTGCATATATTGTGGATTGGCGCGATTCCGCGCTCAGCACCTATATGAACTATACACTACACATTCTCCAATCCTTATGTATAAGCTTATGGGGTTGTGCGGTTCCGCACCCAATCCCTACATAAACTGTGGACTGACCTATTTATCTTTTTAAATTGTATAAATTACATGGCAATTACAGGTTGGCACGGTTCCGCACGCAACTCCTATTACCTATACTGTACACGCTTACATTTCTTTAACTTTTATTAAGTGTGGGTTGGTGCGATTCCGCACACATCCTCTACATGAATATAATCTTTACAGCCAATTCTTTACAAATTATTTCGGGTGTTGGTGCGGTTCCGCACCAAACCCCTACCTGATTATCTACTCGTGTCAACCGGAATACTGAGCCTCATGATTGTACTTCATTTCGAGATCCACCCAGAATTTATACAGCCGGCACTCAAAACACTTTAGGCTAGGTGCCATTGCTACTTCCTCAGGCAGGCCATTCCAGACATCTGTTACACGGTTTATGAATGTGTACTTCCTGATATCGAGTCTGGAGAATGACTTGGTCAACTTGAAGCTGTGCCCCCTTGTGACCACATTACTAAATGTTAGCATATCTCTGGCAACCCTATTGTCATATCTTCCATGGACAATCTTGTATAGTTCGATGACATCTCCCCTCAGTCGCCGGTACTTCAGAGTAGGTAAATTCAGTCTTCAAAGCTTTTCCTCGTATGATGGCCCTTTAAGGGCTGGAACACACCTGGTGGCTCTCCTCTGCACATTTTCAATCATGTCGATGTCACATTTCTTATAAGGAGACCATACACTGCCAGCATACTCCAGTTGTGACCTCACCAATGCTTTGCATAGTAAGGTAAAGCTCTCCTCGTCTATGTACTCATATGTTCTTCGGATGGTTGCCATGATGCCAGTTGCTTTGTTTACCTTAATCCTCATATGGTTCCTGAAGTTGACATGCCGGTCTACTACTATGTGAATATCCTTCTCCTCCTCCACCGATTCCAACTCTACAGGCTCTCCTTGACTATTATACAGACATCACGTGATAGTTATGAGGGTTAACTTTTTGTCAGATCCGATGCATTATGATGTCATATTTATTACGTCATAATGAATATCAGGGTCTCGGAAACAGTCTACAAGCATACACATATTTGTTGAAGACTAACATACCACTACGATCGCTAAGAACGCATTGATATGCGTTATTTATGGCTACATAGACAATCAATGTGTCTCAATTGTCGATGTTGTATATTTTGCCGCCATCTTTGTTTTCATGGCAAATTATGGCGAGTCACCTATAAAGTTGTTCACCTAGCCACAAAACGTTTGCCACGATCATCCGGCGAACAGTCCGTTCAGGAGGGCAAACGTGACCTAACAATTGTTCGGTGAACAGAAAATATTCGCTCTCCTGAATGGACCCCAGGTACGCCCATGCGCAAGGTATGGGGTGGGTGGGGTGCCAGACTATTGTAAATCAAATCAAATCATCATCATCATCATATATCAAGTTCAAGTTCAAATTCATTTATTTTGATATAAAATGTACAGTACAGTTTGTAATTACACAACAGGTGGTCCACCAAAGGCTAATTACATCATTATCTCATTTTATTTAAATTTAGTTTGGAGTGGTTTATTATTATATAGGACTTTTGTATGCTACTGAGGGTGGGGTGGGGGGGGGTGTGGCAGGAAAGAACTCATCATTGTAATATAAAGTTGAGATAGTTGGAGTTGTTAAGAAACGACTGATGCATTAATCATGTGTGGGCTATATAAGTGTAGTAGTGAAAGTAAACTGTACAGTCTGTTTATGTTTAGACTTATTACTTCAATTATTAGGTTATGTTGGTTTATCTATAGTGGTGGTGGTGGTGGTGGTGATGATGGTGGAATGTCTTAGGTTTGTATTATCTTTAATTAGCAGAGATTCTGTGACCATCAGGTATAAATATATTAATTTACTATTTGTTGATCATAGATTCCCTGGCAATCTTCTTAAAGGATTTCTGGTTTAATATACTATCGCATATTTTTGTACTGGTGCTGTTCCATAGTTTTGTGGCTGTTATTGTAATTTGTCATTTTCCTATTCTGTTCGTGTAAATTGAGTGTGTAGATTGTGTTTTGTCCTAGTGTTGTGTTTGTGAATGTTGGTGCTTAGTGTGAAATTGGAGGCTATGGATTGTGGTAATGTATTGTGGTGAAACTCCTTTACAATGGTATACATCTGTAGTTTGCTATGTCCGTTAGTTTTAACAGCTTTTCTGACTTGAATATATTCTGGCCCTTTGCTGGTTTAGAAAAGAGTTTTAGTGCCTTTTTCTGTAGGCTTTGTAGTTTTGTTAGATTGCTTTAGTGTGTATTCGTCCAGATAGCATTCAGTAGGTGAGATGAGGAAGAACAAGGGCGCAGTATAGAGTTGCAATTGTAGCTGGTGTCATGTGTAAGGTTTTAGTCTTTGTATGACACCTATGCCTCTTGCCACCTTTGCTGTTACCATCTCGATTTGTTTGGCCCTGGTCAAATGTTTTTCTAAATATACTCCCAAAAATTTGGCAAATTCCTCGATTTCTTTGTTGTTCATGTAGATTTTTGGAATTTCATCTTTTTTTAGTTTGAGATTTGTAAATAACATAATTTGTTTTGTCAACATTCAACGATAATTTGTTTATTGAAAACCAGTTAATAATTTCTTCAATTTCCTTATTTGCTTTTTTGTATAAGGTGCCTATGTTGTCATCGCAACAAAAAGCATTTGTGTCATCAGCGAACAGTATTAATGACATGTGCTTTCATATGTTAGGTAGATCATTCATGTAAAGAAGGAACTGCAGAGGACCGAGAATAGATCCCTGAGGAGCATCACAAGTTAATTGCCTGTTTTCAGAGTATATCTCATTATATTGTACGCATTGTGTTCTTTTACTTAAGTAGTTCTGAAACCAGGTTGGTGCACTGCCTCTTATACCACAATAGGCAAGCTTTTCTAGTAAGATCTGGTGGTTGATAGTGTGAAACCTATTGAAAGGGTCCAAGAAGATGCCTATTAAACTTTGTTTTTTTCCCAGTGATTCAGTAATTTTTTTCTGTCATTTCGGCTATTGCATGCATTGTTGAATGTTTCTCACGAAATCCATATTGCGATTTGTATAAAATTGACTTTTTGTCCAGGTAATGTGTCAGTCGATTGTACATTAGGCGCTCTAGTAACTTGGAGAAAAGTGGAAGTATGGAGACTGGCCTGTAGTTTGAGAAGTTAGTACAATCCATGGCTTTATAAATTGGTGTAACACGTGCTATTTTTTAGTTTTGATTGGAAAATGCCTTGTGCTAGGGATAAGTTGCAAATGTGACCGAGTGGGACCAGGATATCCATAACACAGGTTTTATAAATGCAGCATTTAAAACTATCGATTCCGGCACTTTTGGCTGGGTTGAGTGTGTTTAGAATGTTAAAGATCTCTTCAGTGTTAGTAGGGTTGACGGAGAATGATGATTGATAGCTGCCTGCAATGTAATCAGACATTTTTTCCTTGGATGTTGATTGGATTTTGTTCGAAAGTTCTGGTCCTATATTTACGAAATAATCATTGAATACATTGGCAATTTCAAATTTATCTGTAATGACCTTATTCTTGTGAAGAATTTGTGTCTGTTGTGCTTTAGTGGTCTTGTTTAAAAGTGATTTAATGGTTTTCCATGTTTTTATGTCATTTTAGACTGTTCAAATTTCTTGTGATAATATGTTTTCTTAGCTGTTTTTTTTATTTGGTCTAATCTATTTCTATATTTTTTAAACTGAATTTCATTGTATTTAGTTTGGCACTTGATAAATGTTAAGTAAAGCTGCTGTTTTGTATGACAGGCAGCTATTAATCGATTTGTAAGCCACGGTTTAGTTGGGTTGTGCTTTTATTTTTTACCTTCTTTCATTGGAAAGCTTTGTTAAAAAATAGTCGTGCAGATGTCATGAAATTTGTTGACAGTAATCTCTGCATTAACATTTTTCCTGCTTGAATTGTTTCTGGTATGTTTGTTGTTTTTCTATGGGAAATATAGGTAAATGATCTGAGATATCAGTCACTAAAATTCCGACATGAGTTTTACTGATATTGCGATTAATATTATTGCAGAAAATGTTGTCAATGACGGTCACCGTAGATTCTGTTATTCTAGTTGGTTTGGTTATTGTCGGATAGTAAGAGGAGGTATTTAATAAGTTATACATTTTGATAAAAATATATTTTGAATTGGAAGCTCAGCGAAACAGCTGAATTATAATTAACCCTTCACATGTCGCATGACCAATGGCGGTATCTTAAGGCAATAGAAAAATATTTTACAATTGAGGACAAATTTATTTTTGAACAATACCCCTGTTAAAGTTGCATATCAAGCTCAAGTTCAAATTCATTTATTTTGATATAAAATGTACAATTTGTAATTACAATACAGGTAATCCATCAAAGGCAGAGCCTATATAGACGGTGGACCCCTATATAGAACTATATATATATATATATATATATATATATATATATATATATATATATATATATATATATATATATATATATATATAAATTATACATGAAGGTCTGATACTATAAAATATATGACATAATTAGTTCAGGTTTAACTTAGTCCTAAAAGACAAACATGCCCCATTATTATTATTATTATTTTTATTATTATTATTATTATTATTATTATTATTATTATTATTATTATTTGTTTTATTCACACTAAAATGCTTTAAAATAAATTTATTAAAATTGTAGACTTTTAGAGGATTAAATTGTGTGCCTATATGAATGAAACAAGATAAATCTTAACATATATGGCGATACTTTTTTTAAGTTGTGAAATCGAATTAGAGACACGAGTACATAGTTCAGCTTCTAGAATAAAAATATTATGTTAATTTTTATGGAATGAAATCATCAAATGTTAAGGTGCACATTCACACCAAAATGTTCTAAGATAACATTTACAAATGGGCCAAATTGGTTATTCGTTACATCCACACATGTAAGCCTATATAAATCTCATTGATGATGATGTCCATACAATGGACCTGTCCAGTTTTAGATATGCCATGCCCATCTCTAGCTAAGCTTCAGCCACACCTCGCTCGTGTTGGGATCGACCGGTCCCTGAACTCCATGACTATCAGTTTCCAGAAAACTATACAGGTAAACTGTTAAATATTTCGAAACTAATTTGACTGGGTGCTGTTGCTCGGGCAGCAACAGCGCCAAGACAAATTAATTTCAAAATATTCGACAGAATGTGTATTAAATGGTAACGACAATTCATACAACATGTCGGACTATTAAGCTTTAAAGCCTGACTTAAAATTAATGAGGGTCTCAAAACTACATAAGAATCCCATACCTCTTTAATACTTCTGAAGAAATAAGTTGTTGTCATGGCGGCGTATCCGCTATATAGTTGAATTATATAGGGCCTACAATTTTCCTGGCATCACTCTTCTTGCGGTGTCTTTTTAACCCCTTCATGGTGAAGCCACCAAAAAACCACAGCCAATGCAGTGGTCTTGAAAACAGTGAATGTCAATTTGCAGGCCAAGAGAATACTATTTTCAAATTCTTTGAACATGTACCACTTGAATGGCCAGTGGCCGAGTGCATAACATGATCGTAAGACTACGTCCGACGTATCTCCGTATGTAATATATGGAGATATGTTGGGTGTAGTATTACGATCATTTTATGCACTGGGCAACAGTCATTAGTGTTAAATTTTCAAAATAGTCTCCTACGGAAATAAGTCAACATCTTGATTTCCTTGATAAAATTGAGCCATTAAGACGTTAAAATTTGCAGATGCAGTGTTAAATACTATATCTTTTTTTTTTTAAAACCCCATGATTTGCTCATTTTGCTGACACCACCTCCACTTGACAAAGCACACATTGGGAGTGTAAAAAGACCAACAATCAAAATCACATGATCCTCCAAAACACCTTAACGCCCATTCAGACTTCATGCGTGCAACAACTCAGTCCACCCGCACCCTAATTGATAAGGCACTTGTAGCTAAAGTCTGTATAGCATAGAGTTAGAATATCTAATGGAGGGATTCGACCTAACACCCAAGTATCTGACATAATAATCACATGCATCTCAATTTAGCTGATGTCATTCTCATAATTTCACATAGGCTACCTTGCTTCATCATGAACATCGAATCGTTCGTCAAGTGTACGAATTGTATATATGTTTGATCGACTTACTAGACAGGTAAGATGTTAAATATTGTGAAAGTAATTTGACAGGGCAGACTCAAGTCAAATTAGTTTCAAAATATTCGAGCTTACCTGTATAGTTACCTTGAAAATTAGACTCTGGGAATTCATGTTTAAAAGTGATTCCAATAAGTGTAAATAGCAGCAGCTTTCAGCAACATTGTTTTCAAAATAGACATCCTTGAACCATTTTCAATAACGTTAATGGAGCGATTTTCCGCACTTAGGTTGATGACTGTGTGGGGGCGTGTGGGGGCCCTAATGCCAATTTTGCGGCTAAAAACTAAAACACAACAGCAACAGCTTTAGTCAACGTTATTTCCAAGATAGATGTGCTTGACCTTACGCTGGCCAGGCAGAAGAAATATATCAACAACACGGGGACAAATTTGTCCTTTTATCCAGCATATAACTGTTGGCTTTTACAGCATATAATCCTATGATGTGCACCTGTAGTTTCCAAGATATTCGTAGTAAGCATCGTAGGAGGGCTCAAACTAACAATAGAGACATGATTTCGTGGCTTTATCATGCCAAATATTGAATGTATGACTCTAAATTGGATTGCCACGAGTCCAATATTAAATACCCGCCACGGCCACGAGTCCATCCACGAGCCCTAACTGACTTTCACGAGTCAGACTTCTGCGAGATGGACTAGTTATGATCATATTATTAGATGAGCCCTCTCAGCTCCTAGGTCCTTCTCACATACGGTCTCCTCGAGTACAACTGGCTGGTCACTTTCCTGCATGCTGTATTGGAATTAATCGTTAGATCTGCCTAGGTGCATAACTTTGCATTTAGTTGCCTTAAAATGGAGCTGCCATGTATCTGACCAGTTTTTTAAAGCTATTCAAATCTTTTTGGAGCGCATCATGGTCAGTTCTGGAGTTAACTCGCGTGAACAGCTTGGTGTCATCTGCAAAGAGCTTGATCATGCTTTCTACTACTCCTGGCATGTCATTAATGAAGCAGAGATAAGGGTCTGGCATCTTAACGCACTCCAGCGCCGATGTTGTCGCTGGGGCTATAGCTAATCGTTGGCGCCGAGGCGTACTGTATAATAGCATTGTAGCATAATAGCCTATTGTAAACGGCTGTAGGAGCGATATCAGACGCTCTGAGTGCTCTGAGTATTTAATAGCATACAGCTCAAATCGAACAAAATTCATTTTCTCCCCCTCCCCCCCCCCCCCCCCAGATCCAAAGAGCCACTGCATGCACGCACGCGCACACGCATACACACACGCATACACACATGCATGATTACCGGCAAAACACAAACATAAAGACAAATTATACAAGTATTTATATGTCGGAACATTTACGACCACAGCTTATCAACACGCATGAATAAGACTGATGTGGCGTAATTAACGCTTGGCAAATTTTATAATCATTTTATATGACCACAGCTTATCAACACGCATGAATAAGACTGATGTGGCATAATTAACGCTTAATGTACTCGTTATTATACATTATATATATACATTATGTACATCGACATCTGAAACAGACACTAAACACGCAAACACGCATACACCCCAAATTGGATTGGGTCGGGACATGGAATAAAGACCAACAAAATAATATACAAATATTTACAAACAATACTTTATTGCTTTGTAACATAATCAAACTGAAATTAAAATTTTGATATACCTGATTATATACAACACTATGCAACAATATATTAGTTTATTTCTTACAAACAGACAAAAGACAAAATGAGAACTATTAGTGAATATGTTGAAAAGCCGAATGCAATATTGGCTTCCAGTCAAATCATTTTCAAAATATTTTAAAGCCATTTGACTACCCGATGTTGTGATGACGTTGTTTTGACGTTGAATCAATGTTGTAATTATGTCATAACGTAATTTCAAGAGTGATTCAACGTCGAAACAACATCTGCTAGTATATATCTATTTACAGTGGCCACAGAACCACACTTCTTCTTTGGTACTCTTTTAAGACCCGCACATGGCAAATGTAGCCATCGCAAACAAGTCGCAAGCGATGGATATTGTCACTTCTTGAATTTGAATACTACAACTCTCACAAACCCAAATTGCCGTTTGTCTTTTAATAGCGACCGTCGTTGTTACAACACTCCAGGCATCATCGTTGAACACATCATGGACAACACACACGGTGATATACATTCCGGACGAGTTTCGACGACTTCCTCCATTAAAATGACGCCTGATAGTGCTCTCTTTGTATCCTCTTGGCCTACCAACCATGATGGTATCTTTCGGTTTTTTTCTAGTACAGGCAGATCGTGAAATGCTTTTGGTTGGTTACGTTTATGCAATTCCGTTTATAAGTACAGTTACCGCCGAAGATGTTGACGTTGCTGGTATTACTGTATCGATGTACTTCACATCGGTTATCAACTGGCCATTCGCATTTAACACCATACATGGAATGTGTTTTTGTTGGCGTCTGAATGTGTTTTGATTTGAAACACTGCTTTTTATTTCTGTGACCAATCGAAAAGCGAAAACGTGATTAGTTGGTCCCATTTTATTCAACCAATAGATATCGCGTGCCTTGTCATGGTGTAGCTGTTCTGCAGCTTGTGTATTGATATGCCCGGCTAACTCAGTCACGAGTGTTGACTGTCGTAAATATTCCTTTTCCTCTTTACAGTTTTCTTGATGAAACCAGTCAAACAAGTTGTACTTCTCTGCCGCCCCTGTGACTGGATGTATGATGCTGTCAGTTGTTTCTTTAGGTCGATCATCAAGCAGGAAAGGCATGCGCATGCTCAGGTCACCACTTTTTGCCGCCGCAATATTGGCTTCAGTCACTTCGGCAACGCGCCCATCATTTGGATGGAATAGACCATAGAGTGACCGATAGGCATAATTAAATTCTGATTTACTCAGGGACTTGCTTCGCAGACCACACAACATGTCAAGTTTGCTTCCTTGTGCTTTCACGCCAAGTACGTGACACAAACGTCGCACAGTATTGAGCTTTTCATCCTCGAGGAGATGCGTGATGATTTCTTCCGGTATGGGTTCATGATCTTCTGGATCTGTTCGTTTAACTTTCTCGTATTCTGTGTTAAACAACATGTTGCTTTTCCTCGTGTACTCGCCAATATATGGTGCCCAGCCCTGGTAACTTGGTTTGATGTTGTATGGACTAGGTTTACCTTTTAAAAAGCACCGCGATATCATCTCCGTCTCAATCGTCGTCCAAAACACATCCGCATCGACAACAGGCTCAGGAGATTCAGGAACTGACACTTCGTTAACTGTCGTAAATAAATAAAACCAAAATTAAGTAACTAAAACAAATAAATAAATAAATAAATAAATAAATAAATAAATATATAAATAAATAAATAAATAAATAAATAAATAAATAAATAAAAAAATAAAAATAAATAAAATAAAATAAAATAAAATAAAATAAAATAAAATAAAATAAAATAAAATAAAATAAATAATCAATAAGTAAATAAATAAATAAATAAATAAATAAATAAATAAATAAATAAATAAATAAATAAATAAATAATCTATAAATAAATAAATAAATAATCAATAATAAATAAATAACTAATCAAATAATTAAACAATAAATCAATAAGTACATAAATAATGTCTGACGGAACTTTGTGACGGCACCTTCTTTGAAAACCTTAATCCCTTTTCATACAACCAACCGGCGATTCTGTCCCTGTCAAGCCATTGAAAGTCTTAATCACTTAGCGTAATGTGCTGTTGGGCTTTGATTGTCGCTCAAAATCGCAATGGTTTCAACGGTAAATGATCAAAGAGGAAAATTAATCCTTTTAACATTATTTAATCGCATTAAGAGTCCAGGGGGTGGGGGTGGGGGGGGGGTGGAGGGTTGTTACATAAACATCGCTAATCATTTGTTAGTTTACTTGTGCGATTGCGCTTGCGTTCACCAACGAGTATACATACTAAGACAACACTTGTGATCATAGGTTAAGGTTTTCAGCATATTGATGATAGTAAAATGAGTTTCATGAGTTTCAACGTATACGTTCAATTAATATTCAGCAATTAATTGTTGTTGAAAATACTTCAATATAATATAATATGTGCAATTAAATGTTGCTGAAAAATATAAGCATTTTTAGCAACATTTAATTGCTGAATATTAATTGAATGTATTTTTCGGGTTAGCATTCAGCTATAAAGTTGAATATTTTGAAACTAATTTGACTGGGAGTAAAGACATCCTTTTGAAATTTCTTAGTATCCAGCGTAAATAGTAACTCTCGCGAGAACACGAATGGGGTTTGCGTGTTAATTATCAATATCCTACCGACTCCAATCTGGGAATCGCTTGGAGCCGAGTACTCGACTGCAATACTATATCCCCCGACACCTATTACCTGGCTCCTCACCGCCGATGCGCCAGCGACGACGTACAAAATCACGTTGGCGGGGGAGCGCGGTAAGATATCAGACGTTGTTGGAAGCAGATGGAACGTGCTGGTCCAAGCATGCTGCCCTGTGGTATTCCGCTTAACACTGGAGTCCAATAAGCTACCTCCGAGTTAGACGTCGCAAAGAATTATGGGTAATGTCAAAGGTTAAAGCACATAAACAAATCTCTCGAGTCTGACAGCTCTGCGGTTATGAATGCTGCGCTACGAATTTTCCTCCTCATCCATGCATGTTTTATGGTGTTCTTATGTGTGAACTTCTTAGCGACAGCTTGATATGGAATTATATCAAGATATTTATGCAGCAGAATTAGAAAATCAAATAATATTTACGCAACTGGAGGCGGAAAACAACCCGGTCAAGCACATTCGCCCCGGTGCCAATTCGACCCATTTTTCGCTGTTCCGATTAGAAGTGGATTCACACTAGTGTATTTTGCATAAATTCAATAAATAAATGTAGTTATTATATATATTGTGGGTGGGTGAGTTGGTGAGTGAGTGAGTGAGTGAGTGAGTGAGTGAGTGAGTGAGTGAGTGAGTGAGTGAGTTGGTCGGTCTCTGAGTCGGTCGGTCTCTGAGTCGGTCGGTTTGTGAGTCGGTTGGTCGGTGGGCCAGCCAGCCAGTCATGTACTCTATTGGTTAGTCGATCACTCACTCATGCATTTAGGCTGAACGAAGTTGGCTTTTAAATTTTCGAGATGCTTGCCATATATACATAGGCGTAGGGGAGGGGTGGGGGCGTTAGCAACCCTTCAGATTTTTTCTCTCAGTGTATTCTCCATAGCGCCCATTAGGTTTTGGTCACACCCATATAGTTTAGCGCCATCAACCTCCACCCCCCCCCCCCCTACCCCCAACCCACCCCACCACGTCAAAGTACGTTCCTACACACCTATGAATGTAGGTGCTATATATGATATGTGATATAAATTTTCAAAAGGTTATAGCAGCCAACTACTATTGGGGGGGGGGGGGGGATGGGTTAAAACATACAGCCAAACATGAGGGTTTTTTTAAACGATTTAATAACAAATATTTACGTTCTTGACACCCCGGCCGTGGCTAATTTATTTATTATATATATATATATATATATATATATATATATATATATATATATATATATATATATATATATATATATATATAGATAACAAATAATAGTTACAAACTGTTGATTTTGTAGGTTTTAATCAATATGGGTATGAAATAAAAAAAAGTATTATATAATACCCGGTGACAGTCGCTGGAATTAAACAGCAGTACTACATATTATATAGGCTAACTATATAGGGCATATACGAAAATAGGGTATTTCGTGCGATTCGTGTTAGCCATATGAAATTTCTTTTATAAACACGCAGTGATTATTACGTAAGAATATTATCTTTATGAAGGGAGATGTTTGTAAAAAGTTTATTTAGCTGAAAACGCTGTAAAAGCTATGTGATTATTGCTAAGCGAAGGCACACAAAGTGGTTTGTTTATGTGCTTTGACCTTTGACCAGATGTTTTCTGCACATGCGCATTCGGAACTCCGAGATAGCTTATTGGAGCATGATGATGTAAGCTGGTACCCGACTCCAATTGCTCATAATCGCAATAGTGAAGCCGGTAACGGCTACAGAGTCCACGGCGCTGATTGGCTAATGTAGATAAGTCGCATACGTGTAAGCAAAGACCAGTGACAAGAAACTCTTTTTCAAGCTAATTCGTCGGCAGCGCAATACTGACTGAACTTAGAGTCCATGAGACACTCTTCCCTAAGGACGAGATTCTAGATGGGTGGTTCTCTCACTTCAAGCAGCTGGGAACACCTAATATTTCTGTAAATGCCACCAGAAAAGCTGAAGTCGAGTTCGACGAAATTATTCTACAGGACATATGTCGCCTCGAGCCAGATCTTCCTCCATTCACATACCTAGAGGTTGAGCATGCTGTCAATCGCCGTAATAGTGGGAAAGCCTCAGACTCTGACAGGATTACAGCTGAACATCTGAAATAAGGAGGACACATGGTTATACTTCTGCTCACACACATTCTCAATGCCATTGCACGGTTGAAAGTTATCCCAACTGTCCTGAAAGCAGGCATACTGACTCCAGTGTACAAAAAGAAGGGTGATCACAACTTGGCTACATCGTACAGGGGCATAACCGTCACATCCTCAGTATGTAAGATGCTAGAGATGATCCTAAAGCTATGTATCCAGCAAACAATCCTTGATGCTCAACACCCACTTCAATATGGATTCACTGCTAAGATATCTCCAATGTATAGTGCTCTGCTGCTACAGGAGGCTTGTATTGAATCCAGATCCAAAAACCTAGACTCGTATGTCGCACTTCTAGATGCCAAAACTGCATTTGACGTGGTCAATCATGCTAGCCTTGCACGAAAGCTATATTTCGCAGGGATCGATGGTGCTCTCTGGACTCTCATTATGGATCTGCATAGAAATGCCTCAACAAAGGTCAAATGGTCAGGCGAATATTCCAGCGAGCTCCCATTCCTTCAAGGTGTAAGACAAGGTGGGATCCTCTCTACGGACCTTTATAAGCTTTATATCAATGATCTGCTGAATCATCTGGACTCGACAGATAACAATGTTAGAATCGGTACCATATCGTGTCCTTCTCCAACATGTGCAGATGATGTCAGCCTCATTGCAAACGACGAATTCCAAATGCAGACACTGCTAGACATTGCGCACCATTACAGTACCCATGAATTCTATGAGCTTCAACCCACTAAATGTGCTCTCCTGTCTGACTGTAAATCTCCGAAACCAGCAGTCTTACTGAACGGCAAAGAGTTGTCAACTCCAGGACAGGCTTCCCATCTAGGTATACAGCGAACAGATCATCTATCGAGTGCCAAGGTATCAGTGGAGGAAAACATAAAAAGGCCAGAAGAGCGGCATATTCACTGATGGGTGCTGGGTTGCATGGCATCAATGGGATAACGCCAACTGTCTCTCTGCATCTCCTCGAGATCTACGTACTCCCGATCCTCTTGCACGGCATGGACGTTCTACTTCCAAATAAAACAGAGCTGCAACTGATGGAGAAATATTTCCACAGAACGCTCATTCAGATCCTTGGGTTACCAGAAAGAGTAGCATATCCATCACCATATCTTCTCCTTGGCACACTGCATATTGAAGGACGTATCGACTCACAGAAGCTTACTCTCTTCAGAAACATCATATCAGATCCAGCAAGCATTCTCTTCCGTATCGCAGTCCGTCAAACTATCATGAAAGGATTCTTCCAAAACAGTTGGTTCGCTGAGATACGCAGCATTCTAGCTAAATACAATTTACCATCCATTCACGACCTTATTGAAAACCCACCTGACAAAGGACCCTGGAAGAGGATCGTAAAGACACGCGTAAATGAGCTATGGTCCACCAAACTACATCAGCAATCACAGTTATATTCGACACTGCAGTATCTTCACGCGTACCCAGCCAGCTGTATGACTCCGCATCCATCTGTTGAATCACTAACTACATGTCCTCGCGATACCCGCACTCTCTCTGTACGTTTGCGGCTCCTAACGGGCTGCTACATCCTGCAATCGAATAGAGCCAAGTTCAACAAGCACACGGTTAATCCTACCTGCCTCCTGTGTCATGATGGACCAGAAGACAGCACACATTTCCTGTCCACGTGCAGTGCCATGGAAGACGCTAGGCGAAAATACCTGCCTTTAATCCAGACGAACCTGTGTGATATGTGTACTCCGCTAACTCATCATATTTGGACTCATAGCAAATCAATAACCTCGTTCCTTCTGGATCCATCCATCTACCTGACAAGCGTGAGGGAGTCCGGCCCCTGCCTTACCAGAATAGAAGCTCTGATTCGACAGTATCTATACACACTAAACCATATACGAACAGTTAAGACAAATGAGATTGACCTGAATCGTGTACGTGAGCCGGTGGTCTTTTATACTCCAATCGGAGGTTCTCCTGTACATAGGAGGGATCTACGTAAACTGAACTGAACTGTAAGACCGAATATTTCTATTGGTTGTCAATTTCTAACCTGGTACCCGACTCCAATTGCTCATAATCACAATAGTGGAGCCGGTAGGGGCTACAGAGTCCACGGCGCTGATTGGCTAACTTTGATAAGCCGCATACGCGTAAGACCGAATATTTATATTGGCTCTCTATTTTTAGACCGGAGAGCACCAAAACAAACGAGTGGAATGTAAAATAACTCCGTTTACATTTTAATCAGCTGATTATGAATACGGAAATACATCGCGTAAAACGACACTTATTCAGTCCATCTTATGAAATGCAAACAAACATGTTTTGGCAAAATTGTGCATCTGTAGCGAATTGTCAGATTCAAGCTGCTGAAATGCATTTCTGTAAACGTGTTCTAAGATTCCGGGAAATGTCAACTTCCCGCTGTTGGACGTACAATACGGCTCAGAAATAACTTATATTGTTTCCAAAACAAGATAAAATGTACAGTTGAATATTTTGGACTTAATTTGATTGGAAGCCAGTGCTGCGAAAATATTCACGTTTTGGAACTATATTAACCTATTTATGAGCTGGAAAGGGTTGGGGTGGGGGAGAATATCAGTCTTCCACTGTTGTAGGTTGTTAATTTTTTTTCATCTGTGCATTTACCTAGTTTGTCAAGGGCCCAGCACCACATAGCCTTAGTCTTTGGTGGATGCCTGTTTTGAACTATTAAATTATTTATCTATATGAAAGTAAAGACTCTTGAATCTAGTTAAAACACAATATTCAACATAATGTTTTTCATCCAGAATAATTTGTTTAGCCTGATATTCTTTATGATGTACAATAATTAATATTATATTGAGTATTTTGACACCAATTTGACTGAGCTGCTGCTGCCATAGATTACAAATATTTAACAGGCTTCCTGTATAATTGTCTTGAAATTGAGACATTGAGGGTTAAACTGGTATTACTATCTATCAGCTCAAAATGTCCATGTACCTTGTACAACCAACAACCTCGTATTACCATGAGGAATATGTTGTATGGTTTTTGGGTTTTGAATGAGTTAATGACTTGAATATACCTGTTAATCACCGAACAGTGCCAAAATAGCTTCTGCAGTGGTCTTGAGAAATGGCTGTACACCAGGAGACTATTTTTTAAAGTTAAACACTGATCGATTGGCTGGTGCGACAGCAGAATCAGTCATTACAGTGGTAAACTTTAAAAAAAAAAATAGTCTCATCGTGGCCTGTAAATGAACAAACAAGTGCCATTTCATTATTCCAGCATTTTTTCAAAAAGTGTGGAGATAGAAAATCTGCTGTCTAAGAAGTAAATCACAACTTAATTCACTGGAATGAAAAATTTTATATAAGATTTCAATGATCAGCTCGAAAGTCAGGAAATCTGACCAATATATTTCATGCTGTACCCCTATACTAAATGAGAAAATGCTGTCACACAAAACAATAATGACTTCGGTGACATGGTCATGTTTCACATTTAGTAACATATCCATCTGAGGTGAGGACTCTCATCTGCACCAAAAAAAAATTAATAAAAACAGTGGAAACAATATTCAATTTCACTCTGTATGACAATGACAGTGTATGCGCATGGTATTTCAATAGGCAAACTATTTTAAAAACAATTTCACTGAAACCTGCTGTTCCATAGAGAGGGGCAAACACCTGTCAATCAGGTTATTTTCAAGATATTCTACAATCTTCATATCATCTCTCTTAAAAGCAGATTTATTTGCAATCAGAGTGAGCAAGACCAAAACACTCCTTGCTTCTTTATTAATTCAGTCACATTATTTGATTTAAAACTTGCCCTGTAGGTGGGGCTTAGAATACACCTTCCGTATCCTCTGCGTGTCATAAGAGGCGACTAAAGGAGGTACGGGTGAGGTAACCCTGACAGAAACCTCGAGTGCTGAAGACGGAGGTTCCAGGCCGCACGGCGCACTCTAATAAACCATGGATCCACATACTTAACGCTTATGATCATGTCGATAGTCACTTACAGGACTGGCGGTATGATCAGCGAACGAAAAGAAGAAGAAAGAATTTGATTTAAGGATATAGCTGCACAAACCACAAGACCTACATGTAAATCACTTTCAGACAAATTATTTTCAAAATATTTAGTTTTCTGCAGATCTCAGTTCTGGCTCACCTGGTCTGAAAAGCATGAGAGGCCAAATGAGCTTATTCTATGGCAATATATTTGGTCTAAATAGCTCAATAAATAAAACAATAGGCAATGTTTGTTTGCATGTCGTTAAATTTTTTGAAAAACCTTTAACCATTCTACCAGTAGCAAATTCTGAGTTTGGAATAGAGGCCCTTGCCTATTTGGATCACTAAGTCACACCATCATCCACTTCATGCAAAGCTTACTGGCTGAATGTGTTATTATTGGTGACCATTCAAATTTAAGAAAATTTACCGTTTACATATATTCTTAATAAACTAGGCCAGATTGATCTACTGGTAAATGTTTTTCCCAGATATATGTGTGTGAAAAGTCAGCTAAGCTAAAGCAAACTCAACGTTATCGACCAATCACAGTTGAGCTTTTGTTACATGTAGTTGATGGTCTTGACAGTGAAAACAGTGATATATAGATTTTTATCTTTGAGCCAATGTCCATGATTATCAATTCTTTTGTTTTGCATGGAAATTATCTTATTTTGGATACAAATTCTTTCATTTCTAACCTAAATGGTCAAGTTTATGTCAAAATTTTCAATTTTGAACTTAGATATCCATGCTTTGTACAGAAATGTTTGTATTTTCAGCCAATGGTAATAGTTCTGCCTTTGTACCAAGATTTTCATGTTTCTAAATAAAAATTATGCATTTTAGTCAAAAATTTTCATATTTCCTCTCCAAATTGTTGCTGTTAATGGTTGGGATTGGTTAAGAAAATTGCAATTTTACTTAGTGAATGTCCATTTGCAGTCCAAGAAATAATATTCTTTGAAATTTAACACTGGTATGACTGACACAGGTATTACTGTGATAAATTCTTGAAAATACCAATACCACTACTAGGGCTGGTTTTTGCCGGCTTAATTACTATTAAAGGGTTTAGACTCGGCTATCTTAGTTGATGAATTTTCACAGTGAACATGGCGATAATACAGGTATTGGGCCTGTTGAATAGGAATTTGACATTATTGGCCAGTGGCCATCATTTCATATCAAAGTTTTGCCATTTTGGGACTACCGGTAAATTCTTAAATTTTTTACCTAAAATATTCATGTTTCCTGATAAAATGTTCATATTTGGAACATAGATATTAATTCTTCATACAGAAATGTGTGTATCTTCAGCCTAAATTGTCTTACTTTTGCATTTTGCAGCTGCTTTTTAGTCCAAACTTTCTTGTATCCTGTCCAAGACTTTGCATGTTTCTGACCAGATTCTTCATATTTCCAGCTTAAATTCTCAGATTACTGGTCATTTGAAATTTCTTTTAGCATTTTGAACCCAGATATTCTTATTAACTGTGAAAATCTATAGATTTCTTGGTAAACATTTGCTTATAATCCCAAATTCACAGATTTCAGTACCAAATTTTTGCATTTTCACACATATTCCTTCATTTTTGGTCAAAACTTTCTAATTTCTTGTTAAATTTTAAACACTGGCTAATATTTGACGAAACGGTACATTACAGATTTAACATTTTGAGCCCAGATACACATATTAACTGCCAAAATTTATATATTTCTCTAAACTTTTGCTTTTAACACAAAATTTACAAATTTCAGCAAGAAATGTGTGCAATTCAGCACAAATTTCTGCATTTAAGTACACATTTCCATGATTCCATCCATAATCTGTGTTTGAAACCCAATTTTAAATGTTTCTTATACAGATACTGATATCCTAGGAGAGTGATACAGGCCCACCATGCCCATTGTGCCTCTTGGTTTCAAAGTCTACTTTGATCTATGGCAGTCTGGTATCATTTTTCAAGATCACTGAGACCACTCTTAAATTATGGTTTGTTTGTAGTATTAAACCCTATAGTATAATATATTTTGGATATAAGCATACATAACCAAAATATTAATTTGGTTACCCCAAATAAACAATAATTTAAGTGTGGCCTGAAATTAATCTCATTTAAACCAAAATGCCCTTGTTTCAGGCTGAAAGCTTTTATATTTCTGACTTAAATTTTCATAATACTAGCCTGAATTTTTGTAAAATCTTCACATTTCCATTTAAATCTCTGTTATTTCAAAACCAGATTCTCATTTAACTGTCAAAATGTTTACATTTCTGTGTAACTTTTCTGTTAATCACAAATTTGCACATTTCAGGCCAACATATTTGTATTTTCAAACTAAATTTACATGTAAATATTGACATAATTAACAACAACTTTAATTTCAACAATAACCTTTCACAGGTTAAACCAGCTACAGTTTACAGGTATTTGATAAAGTAAGCAGTAAATGTAAGTCCTTTTTATATATTTAGATTTGCTACTTGTGAAAAATAAGTGATCCAAATGGATCAATCTGGATTTACCATTAATAAATGAGTTATCTGTTACTGATCCAAAGGCCTACAAGTACATGATCACAGGATCAGTGGTTCACGTGTAGATCATAGTTATTTACCTGGAGAGTTAACATCAATCATGGTTTTAATGGTTGGTCAATGGTGAAAATCAGATAAATCATTATTATATGTATTATGGCAATGAAACTGATTTTAAAAAGGGCATCCATCATTCCATGGTGCCTTATATATACTGGAGTGAATGTTGCATGGGGTGGATGTGGGTGGTGGGGTGGGGGGGGGGAGGAGCTCTGGGGTGCCCCTCATTATCCAAATTATATTAACCCAATGGTGCAGAAATGTGACCATATGATCCAAGGACACAAATAATATTATTGTAAGATGCTGTGACGGCCTCTACAATTCCAGTAATTTTAGTTTCAAAATATTCAACATAATGTGTTGGAATCATGATACAGAAAGTAATCAATGAATCAAATTTTCGCAGGAAACACCCCTGCCGGAACGATTTTCATTTGCCTCCACCAATCAGCCACCTTCACCCCAATACCACCCACCCTCCCCATTACCCTTAGTGGTAGGCCACGCTGATTTTGAAGGAAATACTAGTATACTTTATACAATTTATACAAGTATTCCCGTAAAATAAACTCTAGAAGAGTCACATAACAAGTAAATATGTAGCCTGGGCCTTCTACTATTAGAAGTAGCTAACTATTTAGTGGTACTAAGCGATGAACGGAAACTGGTAACAAAATTTGGAAGTGTGCCTACTGCTATACTTCAAGAAAATAATCTAGATTAATAGCGGGACTTTTTTAATTTGGGGCAATAGTCTTTAGTGAAAAATCCCATTTTAGTTATGTTGTGTAACGAAATGAGTAAGATAAGACCATACTAATACCCAAAGCGGTGTTGTTACAAGGGTTAAATAGCTGTCATTTCGCTTTGAAGCGTCTGCTGTCGTATGGATTTCCCCTATCTGTGTAATGACGTCATGTACGTAAATCGCGTACAAAGATGGCAGCCGTTACCTGGCCCCATATCCTGAGCCAGAGAATCGTCAGCGAGGGTATGAGGAGTCGGGTACCAGCCTACATGATGATGATACGGAACCTAATGAAATCTAGTTTATGTTTACTTATGCATTCTACCAGCGACCGAACAATCTTGGTTATCCACTTTTCGGAGATCTCCTTCGATTCGAGATCGAGAAAATTATTCTCGTAGAAGCCACGCCTCTATTTTTAGATTGGTCTGGCAGTACACTGGGAGCAGTGCCAAGAATGCAGGTGAATATTCTGTTGGGATAATTTCCCAGCAGAAAAAATTAGGACGTTGTTAATCTACTACTCACGAAAACTGGTAACTTTTGAATGTTTTCGATTGGGCTAGTGTTGTTATTAACACTAGTGTCGGGTTGAATTCGTCCGCGCGAGTTTAGCAGAGTTTAACCTAACAAAACTACAATGTCTACAGAAAATGGCACTAAAACTCTTTTCTAAACCATCAAAGGGACAGAATATATTGATAATATTCAAGTTCAATTTCAAGTCAGAAAAGCTATTGAAACTAAAGGACATAGGCAAACTACAGATGTAGTGTACACCATACAACAATACATTACCACAATCCATAGCTACAATATCACACTAAGCACCGACATCCACAAACACAACACTAGGACAAAACACAATTTACACACTCAATCTACACGAACAGAAATAGGAAAATGACAAATTACAATAGCAGCCACAAAACTATCGAATAGCACCAGTACAAAAATACGCGATAGTATATTAAACCTGAAATCCTTTAAGAAGATTGTCAGGGAATCTATGATCGACAAATACTAAATTAATATGTTTATACCTGATGGTCACAGATTCTCTGCTAATTAATAATAATACAAGCCTAAGACATTCCACCACCACTATAGATAAACTAACCTAACCTAATAATTGAAGTAAGAAGTCTAAACACAAACATACTTCACAGTTTACTTTCACTACTACTACACCTAAATAGCCCACATACGATCAACGCATCTATCGATTCTTAACAACTCTAACTATCTCAACTTTATATTACAGTGATGAGCTCTTCCCTGCCCCCCCCCCCCACCCCACCCTCAGTAGCATACAAAAGTCCTATATAATAATAAACCACTCCAAACTAAATTTTAATAAAATGAGGCAATGATGTAATTAGGGAGTATATGTATAATATATGTTTCCTTAAGTCAGTAAATATGTATGAGTGTATTTAAATATTAATGCCATAAATATGTGTTTGAATGTCGTGTGTTTTATGTTTGTGCACATAGCGGCATATATCTATGTAAACATCAAAGAAGGGACAGCCCTGCCCACCCACCACTTAATGGAAGACATATGTATTAAATACATGTATATATGACATATATATCAAAGTTTATGTCCGAACTCCACAAAACAAACCAAAATCGTCCTGGACTTCCTATTATTGGCCCTGATATCTCTAAAAACAATGATTTTAACCAAATTATATGTATTTGAACCATTTTGGACCTTCATGTTTCTTGTTTAGACTCCCAATAGCATTACCCAAAAAGTCCCAGTCTTCCTGTATTTAGAAGTTTGTTGAAACCCTGGTATGTGTGTATGTATGTGTATGTATGTATGTATTGTACATTATAAGTCTGAGGCGAGACTCATATCCTTTCTAACCGAAAATCTGTATGGCTAATAAAATCCCCAAATAGGTTAATTTACTGGCTAATAATCCCAGAAAGGTAGTCAAGTCCCTGTATAAGTTTTCATATCAAGGTAGCTTTTCAGCATTCTGTCACTGTGCCACTGTCTTGTGTGTCATCTATATGTTATTGTATAAATGTTTTTTAATGTGTGTAAGGAGTCCATCACTCAATAGGCCATACCTTTGATGGACTTCCTGTTTAGATTATATTTACATGTATAGAAAAAACCATGAAATAAAGCAACTTTGAACTTTAGTTTAATAACAATGGTGATAATGCAGGTTCGAGTCCATCCGGTATTAACACAGTGAAGGCCCATAACTTGCGTTATCATGTCATAATGATAATAATGTCGTCATAATTGAATCAAAGTGACGTCACAACAACAGTTGTTAATATGAAAATAGGCGACATCATCAATCTCTCCCCCTACCAGGCTTTTTCCGTATGGCGTTAGCAATAGAAGGGGGGGGGGGGGAGAGATTGACGATATAGTCAAATAGGCTTGCCTATA
Organism: Chaetoderma sp. LZ-2023a; assembly: GCA_034401795.1. Taxonomy (NCBI): domain Eukaryota; kingdom Metazoa; phylum Mollusca; class Caudofoveata; order Chaetodermatida; family Chaetodermatidae; genus Chaetoderma; species Chaetoderma sp. LZ-2023a. The sequence goes on along the minus strand of CM067362.1, from coordinate 37,382,667 downwards.
AGCGAATGCAGACACCATTTATTGCTTAAATAAATAGGACGAATTTGTATAGGGTCGAAATGGCCTAAATACGTATGCCCATGTATAGTACATTCAAAGCTAATTTTTCATCATGCGTGGAGGATATTCTGGTAAATCCAGTCCACGATAGCCACAACAATGCGTCTGCCCCTTGTCAGTGAGATCTGCCAGCAATATTGCATCTTTTACCGGGGCTTGCACCATTAACTAGTTGCGCCAGTCCAATAACGTTATAAAATTTGTACAGACGTATCGCGGTGCTCCTCGCTATTTGGGGAAATACAAATAAGTCCATAGTAACTATAACGTCATAATGAAATGTCGTCCGCTAGAATTTTTAGATCGCGTTTATCCAGACAAGTTACAAAAAACGAGAATTAATGCATGTCTGCCAGTAACTACATGAATGTGCATCCCATCTGGGTATGAATCGCGTGGTACCCAGCCTTAAATTCCTTGCTATCACCGCTAAATACATACAACATTGACAACAGCGACTTTCCACGGACATGAGCATTAAAAATAATACGAGACAGTCAACCAAACATATTGCAGTTATAGACGCATAAATAGGAATAAATAAAGTTTGTATCTCGTCTGCATCGGACGATTTAACCGTTTTAAATTCTGAACTAAATGTACGCTATTTCATGATAACAATATCACACAAATTTCGGACATTGAAAATACGCAGTAGGTTGCCCTAAAATAACTAGGGGGAACATATGCATAATGAAGAACCATATCCCATAATGCAACGGGGGGCCCATGAAGAAACTACAAAAGCTATATCATAAGCCGAAACCGGAAGCAAAAAAAGCTCGTGACCGGAAACAAAGTTTTCTCAGCCGCATGGTATATGTATTTTAGCCTGGTTCCCTGTCTCATTTTCTGTTGATTTTTCCTCATAACACGTACGTACATGTTATCTATATGCGCTCACTTCGTTCGCGATGGCTTCGCGCGAACACACTGCATTCGCTATTACACCACAAAAACATCTATACCATTCAATCATTACTTGCTAAATCAACTACTCTGCATTTAGCCACCAGAATAAGATTTTTATGCTTGCTTACAAACCCCCATATTCCTATTCCATTTCTATGTATAGCCCTCAACAAGGCTACTGGTAGGGTACACCCCTAGCATATGACCTGATAGAGACTGGTACGAGTACACGCTCACACCTTGGTGACACCTGTCACTAAGCACGGTCGCGCATTCGCATAGGAGCCCAAATAGGAAACAGATTTACTTTTCAAATATTCTGCAAGCAGTACAGTCTATAAATATTCCAGCTAAGTTTTTATAGCTTTGTGCTGAGTTCAGCCTACTTATTTGAGAGTGCTTCAATCCATGATTATGCCTAATATCAAGCCTATCCTCCCTAATTTATGTTTATCGAGTATTTTGTGGTTTTTATTGCATTGTATACTGTGTATATATGTGTTACCGGTTTTCGTGGTGGTATCCTGTTTTCGTAGTAAACAAAATGCCTAAGTCATCATCATCATTTCTAAACCCTCAATTAACCTCTTTATATTCACGTATTTCTAGAATCAAGTCTTTTAGTGCATTTCATTTTATATCCCTAAGAAAGTTTGAAATCTAGTTGGTCTTTTCATTATGGATATTTGAATTTCAATTTTCTCGCTTTCTCTAAGCAGACGCTTGTCTTTCCTTTTGTCAGACTCATTAATTTAGAGAAGTTCTCTTAAGTTTTCGAAGCTGTATGCTTCATTCTCTATTTTTATTTCGTTTTTAGGAGTCTGTCAAATCACTCAAGAAGGTGAAATGCACGTATGCGAAGGATGGTCGTCGACTGTTTCTAAAGCATATTTTAAGGATTTTGTAGTGAAAGCCGCATTGCCCATTGATCGCTTCCCCTCCGTTGCTACCAAATCTAAAGTTGTATCTTTTGCAAGCATTTCTGTGTCTTCTACGCCAGCAACGGAGTGGGTGGGTGGGGGGGGGGGGAGGGTGCTCTTCTAATTCTGATGCCGTTTTAGCTCTGCAAGATTTTTGACAAAGTCATTAGATGAGCAAATTTCGTTTGCTATTCGCGCGGCTAGAGATGTTTCATCCGAGTCAGACGATAACCAGAAGGTTAGCGGTCGTGTCCACAAATTGAGGAAGCCTACTTCCCTCACATCCAGGCAAGAGATTTGGTCCCCGAAACCGAAATCCAAAGACACGAAAAAGAAGCCCTAAAGGTGAACTCACGCAGTTCACCGGGCAAAACCCACCTAAGTCTTGAGGAGAGGCATTACCCTCAAGTAGTGGTGTCGGCGACAGAAGTCCCCGATTCAAACTCCTATGCCAATGTCAAGTTTTTTTGAAATTCCTGTTGCCAGGAATGTTAAAAGGTCACCTGTTTCTTTCTTATTGAAGTCAGGAAGTTCGGTAACTTCTGGTTTGTCAAGCACTTCCGGTTTGTGCTTAGTAGATTTGGGTCTACAAGACCCAGGGCTACTTCCGGTTTCTGTTTCCTTTCCTCTTCCGCTTCCTGTTTTTATTCTTCCGGTTTTCATATTTTCAGTTCCTATGCTACTTCTGTTTTTAGCTCACCTGGCCTGAAAGGCCAAGTGAGCTTATGTCGTGGCGACCGTCCGTCGTGTGTCCGTCACCCGTCCATCAACCTTTCCTTTAAACGACTTCTCAAGAACCGCTTGACCAATTAAAATTATATTTGGCAGGAAGCATCCTTACGGCATAGGGATCCAAGTTTGTTCAAAGGAAGCCGATCGTCCAATTAGGCCGGCGGCCATCTTGGATTTTGGCCAATTTTTAGAAACGTCTTTAAAAATCTTCTCCTAAACCTCTTGAGGGATTGAAGGAAACATCATGAAATATGATCTAGGGCAAGAGCTTAACCAAATTTGTTCAAGGGAACTTAATTGGTCAAATAGTTCGGCGGCCATCTTGGTTGACCTACTTTTAGCGAAAATAACTTCTCAAGAACCGCTGAAGGGATCGGGCCGAAATTTGGCAGATATGATTATGGACTAAGGGCCAGTAAAGTTTGTTGAAGAGAAGTTGATCCGTCAAAAAAACATGGCCACCGTGGGCCAATCAAAATATAGCATGTTTGGCGGCCATATTGGATTTTTTTATTTGAAGGATTTTGAGGCCGAAATTGGTTTTATATAGGTTTTTGGCTATTCTGATATCAAATTAGAAATTTTCGAAACTGTCGGATGAACGGTTTGCCGGCCATCTTGGATGATTTTCCCGCCAAAAGCTCCCATGCTAAAGCAATGGGAAATTAAAAATATCTTTTTCTCGAGAACTACTGGGCCGATTTCGATTATATTTGGCATGAAGCATCCTTAAGGCATAGGGATCCAAGTTTGTTCAAGGAAACTCGATTGGCCATTTTGGCCGGCGACCATCTTGGATTTTGGCTGATTTTTAGAAATATCTTTAAAAATCTCCTCCCAAACCATTTGAGGGATTAATTCAAAACTCACGAAATATTATCTAGGGTAAATGCTGAATCAAATTTGCTCAAGGGAACCTGATTGACCAAATGGTTCAGCGGCAATCTTAGATGACCTAGTTTTCACAAAAACGACTTCCCCAGAACCGCTGAAGTGATCAGGCCGAAATCTGTGCTATATAATTAGCAACTAAGGGTGATTAATGTTTGTTCAAGAGAAGTTAATTCATCAAAACACATGGCCGCGGTGGACCAATCAAAATATAACGTGTTTGGCAGCCATATTGGATTTTTTTATTTGATGGATTTTGAGGCTGAAACTCGTTTTATATAGGTTTTTGTGTATTCTGATCTCAAATTTGCAATTTTCAAAACTGTCGGATAAACGGTTTGGCAGCCATCTTGGATCATTTTCCCGCCAAAAGCTCCCATACTAAAGCAATGGGAAATTTAAAATGTCTTCTTCTTGAGAACTACTGGGCCTATTTGAATTATGTTTGGCAGGAAGCATCCTTATGGCATAGAGATTTCATTTTGTTCAGTCGAAGCCGATCGACCAATTTGACCGGTGGCCATCTTGGATTTTGGCCGATTTTTGGAAGTGTCTTTAAAAATCTCGTTCTCCGAAATGGCTTTGGGGATCGATTCAAAACTTATGAAACCTTATCTAGGCAAAGAGGTAAGCCAAGTTTGTTGAAGACAACTTGATTGACCGAATGGTTCGGCAGCCATCTTGGATGGCCTAGTTTTCCAGAAAACGACTTCTCCAGAACCCCTGAATGGATCAGGCCAAAATTTGGGTAATATGATTAGGGAATAAGTGCCATTAAAGTTTGTTCAAGGGAAGTTGCTCCATCAAAAACATGGCCGCCGTGGGCCAATCAAAATGTAGCGTGTTTGGCGGACTTACTGGATTTTTTTTATTTGATGGATTTTGAGGCCAAAATCGGTTCTATATGTGTTTTTTGGGTATTCTGAGCTCAAATTTCAATTTTCAAAACTGTCAGATAAACGGTTTGGCGGCCATCTTGGATAATTTTCTCGTCAAATGCTCCCATGCTAAAGCAATGGGAAATTTAAAATGTCTTCTCGAGAACTACCAGGCCGATTTCAATTATATTATATTTGGCAGGATGCATCCTTAGGGCATAAAGATCCAAGTTTGTTCAAATGAACCCGATCGGCCAATTTTCCCAGTGGCCATTTTGGATTTCGGGCAATTTCAGGAAATGTCTAAAAATCTTATCCGAAACCACTTGGGGAATCTTCATCTAGGCCAAGAGATAAGCCAAGTTTGTTCAAGAGGACTTGATTGACCAAATGGTTCGCCGACCATCTTGGATGACCTGGTTTTCATGAAAATGACTCCTCCAGAACCGCTGAAGGGATCAGGCCAAAATTTGACCCATTAAAATTTGTTGAAGGGAAGTTGATCCATCCAAAAAACATGGGCGCCGTTGGGCAATCAAAGTGTAGTGTGTTTGGTGGCCATATTGCACTTGCAAAATGTCCACAAACTCCTTTAAAAGACTGCTAAACCACCCACCAACAATTTTGACAAAAATTGATGGTGCTTCAGGTGAGCGACACAGGCCCCTTGGGCCTCTTGTTTTACTGTACATCCAGGTCTGTAGGTAATTTCGAATGGTCTCACTCAGCCGATAAGTTGGTCTATTCTACGTATTATCTCTAGATACGTAGTTTGTCCTTTCATCCAACTTTAGATGGCCAGTTGATGTTGTTTTTATATATGTATAGTGGGGGGATGTGTGCTGGTGCGATGGATGGGTGGGAGTTCGGAGGCCTGTGGTTTTTGCTCTATCGCTTTTATATTTTTATTGACCTTGTTCTGGCATCTTTTCTGTGTCTCATTTATTATGTTGAAAGATTTCAGAAGTTCATAGCTAGAGTCATGTAGCTGTCTGTGGACACATTTTTTACAAGGAAATTTAGACCCAGGATTTAATCCCTCTGCATAGTTTTCAGCGGCAGCAGGAATTCTTCATCATCTATCAATTCAGACAATATATCCAACTGCCGAGTACCTGTTTGCCATGAAGCTCATTCTTGTTTGCATAGCAACAGGAGCTACATGCTTTTTTGCAGTTGGAATCTTAAAGTTTTCTAAGTCTCTGTGATTGTGATAGCTGTGCACGCTCTCTAAGGATTATTCGGATTACCATGGAAGGAGCCGATGATAACCAGGTCATATATTTCCATGTTATTCTATAGTTAAAAGACTTAGGTCTTCAAAATTTCGTCTGTGTCGCATGTTCCAATTTCTGACCCCGAATCTGGGACGTGTGTTAACAACGAAATATGCCAGATTGATGGCCTTCCTTTAACCCCATCAGGCGATTGGCAGATATGAAATAAGGTGTTGGCTTTACAGTGTTTAACACAAAAATCGGCTGATGTTCTCTGTAAGATCCGAGCGGGTGACGTCACACCCGAGTTGTCTCAGATTTTTATGTGAAGAAAATGTTTCATTAATTCGTGCATCTGATTCTGGGTGCTGCGTACTGTATTGGTACCAGAAAAACTTTGGAATTTTCAAGTTTTTCGTGTTGTCACGATCTGTTTGCAATGATCGGGGGTTTCAAAATTCTTGATTAGATGTGTGTTTGCTGTTTTAACATTTAATTTATGATCAAACTATTTGAAAATTATTTGTCTGCCTTCCATTCCTGTTTCGTTCCGCTTGCTTATGTAGGTTTGTGCTTATTTATAGGCCAAGCCAGCTCCGCCATCATGTGACGAGTGCCATACATTTGTGAGGGTTCTGTTCAAGGACCATGTCTGCTTTCGTTGTACAAGTTGTAATCTTGATAGTAGGTGTAACATTTGTGCAGTGTGGTCGTCAGACATGATGGTCAAGTTCCTTGCCCAGAAGGACTTGGCAGGGTCTGACAGAGTTGTAGGGCAGTCTCTTCCCGTGCTTGGTACGGACCCTGTCCTTGGACAGGGTTCTGGACTGGCCACCGAGGGAGCCGTGTTGTACGTCTCCCTGGCAGTCCCGTCGGGCTCCGGCCTGAGGAGTTCTGTCTCTGCGGCCACCTCTGGGTGGGCCAGTAGCGGTGGCCGGTCAGTCAGGCATGGGAGCCGTCCATCAGGCATGGGAGGACGGCTCCAGTGTTTCCTCGCCTGGTGACGACTCTTTGGAGTCTGAAGCTGAGGAGGAGAGATTGCTGCGGCCTGAGATGCTGCGGGTGGAGAGCATGGAGGTCGATTCCGTCCTGGACGGACCCGCCTTCCATCTCTCTGGCTTGGGCACCTGTCTGGATACCCGTCCCAAGGGAACCAGACAAGTTAGAAGCCATTCAAAACGAAGTGTCAGGTTTGCTTCTGAAGGGAGCAATAAAACCAGCAAACCAGAACATTCCAGGCTTCTATTCAAACATGTTCCTTGTCCCCAAGAGCACAGGCGGATGGAGATCCGTACTCAATCTCAGGCCATTAAATTGGTTTATCCATACGCCTCGGTTTCAGATGGAAACTCCGAGGTCGGTAATGGCAGGATTGAGGAAGGGAATGTGGTGTGTATCGATCGATCTGAAAGATGCAGATTTACACATTCCAATGAACAGGAGTTGTCACAGGTTTCTGAGATTTGCGTTTCAGAATCAAGTGTGGGAGTTTGTAGTCCTCCCATTTGGCCTGTCGACAGCTCCACAGGTTTTCACCAGAATGGTCCTTGCGGTGACAGCGTTTCTCAGAAGAGAGAACGTGGCGCTTCACACCTACATAGACGATTGGCTTATCAAGGCAGACACGCCAGCCAAGTTAGAGGTGGATACTGCTCTGACTGAAGTTACCTTCAGATCTAGGCTGGATAGTCAACAAGGAGTTGAGTGGGAGTTGACACCCACTCAACAGTTTGTTTATTTGGGGATGCGATTCGATCTCGAGGAAGGCAGGGTTTACCTCTCAGAGCCAAGAGTGGTGTCTCTGTTAGCCATCCTCAAGAGTTTTCGATTGGGAAACCCCATTCAGGCGAGGCGGTTTCTTCAGATGCTGGGCATGATGGTCTCCATGGAGCAGGTAATCCCGTACGCTGCTCTGATGCGAAGACCTATCCAGTTGTATCAGATGTCTCTGTGGAAACAGAGAACAGAACCCCTGTCAAAGCTGGTGCCAGTTTTGAAGCCAATAATGTCGCATCTTGTATGGTGGAAAAAGCATCAGAATCTCCTAGTAGGAGTTTCGCTGCACCTACTCCGCTTCCAGCTGTTCATGTATACGGATGCTTCGCTGGGGGGGGGGTCTGGGTGCCTGCCTGGGAGAACACCAGGTTTCGGGCACATGGACTCTCCAAGAGAGCCAGTTGCATATCAACCTGTTGGAAATGATGGCAGTGGAGCTGGCGTTGGAAAAGTTTCTTCCAAAAGGTGATATTGATATGGTCGGACAACTCGACAGTAGTATCATACATAAATCGCCAAGGCGGGACCAAGTCGCCCACACTGTGTATGAAGGTGTGGCACTTGAATCAATGGTGCAGGAATTACTCAGTTGTTTTGAAAGTAGCTCACATTCGTGGGCGATTGATCATTTTGGCGGATGCTTTGTCTCGCAGAAAAAGAATTCTGCCAACAGAATGGTCTCTCAACCCTCCAGTTCTTCACAGGATCTTCGAGCATTGGGGAAAACCCAACGTGGACTTGTTCGCCACAAAGGAAAATGCTCAAATCATGACTTAGGTCTTGCCGATTCCAGATCCAAATGCCGTCGATACAGATGCTCTGGCGATAAGCTGGAGAGGGATGCACGCTTACGCATATCCGTCCACCATTTTTCTGCCGAAGATTTTGGTGAAGATCAGGGTGGAGCCGTGCCTGGTCCTGCTAATAGCGCCGTATTGACCAAGCAGGGCGTGGTTCACGGATCTTCTGGATTTGCTGGTGGACAATCCAGTGCAATTACCCGAGATTCCGAACATAATCTCCCAGGCCAAGGGACGATTCTTACACAAGCATCCCGAAATGTTCAAATTGACTGCGTGGATGTTATCGAACAACATTCCACGTCGGAAGGTTTTTCTCAACAAGCTGCGAAATTCATCGTAGCGGCGAGAAGGAGGTCATCCTTCAAGTCATATAACCACAAGGTTAACAAATTTGCAGACTGGTGTGAAGGAAAGGGTATTGATACCTTTCAATCAACTATTCAGCAAATAGCAGACTTTCTCTGTGAGCTGTTCTATTCAGGATTAGCTCCTGTCACAATTGCTGGATACAAGTCAGCTTTGGCATCAGTTATCCCTTGTCTAGCCAACAGGGATAGTCCAGAGGTGGCCCAATTAAACGTGATGTTGAAGGGAATGAGCAATCTCCGACCGAGACAACCGGTAGTCATTCCAGCCTGGAGTCTATCTTTAGTACTTAATGTACTTGCCAAGCACCCTTTTCTGGTCTAAAGGATTTGACTCTAAAGGTGGTCTTTTTATTGGGAGCTTCCTCAGCAATAAGGCGCAGTGAGATCCATGCGCTTTCAGTAGAGAGGGACCGATTTATTGTCTCCGGAGAGGATCTGCGTCTACTGCCAACGGCAGAGTTTATGTCAAAGAATCAATCTTTGAAATATCCCGGCAAACCGATCATTATACCGAAACTAACTAGGTTTGATCGTGATGCCAGTCTCTGGTGCCCAGTCCGTGCTTTGACTAAGTACAAAAATGGACAGACTCATTGCAGTCGAATGATAGACATCTGTGGGTCTGCCATAAAAAGCCTTATGGCGCTGCATCCATGGATTCTATCTCTCGTTGGGTGGTGGAATGCATCCAAACTACCCACGAGATTGCGACTGGGCACCAGGTGCAATGCGCAAGGGCACATGATGTCAGAGGAATAGCCGTCTCGACCGCCCTTTACAATGGTGTTCCGTTAGAGGACATCAGAGGACATCATGGCCATTGCACAATGCCACTGTGACTCCTCATTCATGGATTACTATATGAGGGATGTGTCAGACTCTGCCAATCCACTCGCCTTACCTGTTTTGAAACGATAGTTTAAAAATGGCCACACTGATCTGCTCCCTTTTTGTACTTGAAAAAGCTAAATTTAAGGAACAGACATGGTCTGGCAAGTAGATTACAACCAAATTGTGTGACGGATGGTCGAACAAGTGCTTGGTTGAAGGCTCCATGTCTGAAATCCAATAATCATAAGGTAATTCAAGTTTGAGAGTTTTTTGTATTATGTTTATATATCATGATCATTCATATTATATATTCATGCTCATTCCCAGGCTAATATATGCAGTAAGAGCAGTTAACCCTCTTAGCATATTCGTGTTTCAGGCGAGATGCACGTTCGTGAGTTCTCTCCCATTTTCTTAGGAGAAAAAAGGGGTGGGGATGGGTGTGGCGGTGATGCGAATGTGATTCGGTCCCTAAACTTGATGATCCTTTTAGGTCTCCGTATGTCAAGATTACGTCTAAGATCTTTCTCCAAGGGCAAAAGAAGCAATTGATGGCTTGCCCCTTCCCACCAGGTTACTGTTTAAATCTGGTGTTGTTAGAAGTAATAGAATGGTGAGTATTGATCGAAGGAGAACGAAGGAAATTTCAATTTCCCTTTCTCTGAGATCTAACAATACTCACCATTCTATTACAGACCCTATTCTCTTGTTTGGTAGCTATGCAAACAATATGAGCCTCACTGGCAGATGGGTACCCGTTTGTTGGGACCAGGTACCCGGTTCCAGGAGCCGGTAAAGCTTACTAAGTCTAGATTCCTAGAGCCAGCTATCAGGAGTAATAGAATGGTGAGTATTGTTAGATCTCGGAGAAAGGGAAATTTAAATTTCCTTCATTCTCACGTTAAGGCTCACGATGTTAGGGAAATGGCTACCTCTTTCGCTCTTTTCGCTGGCTCATCTTTAGACGAAGTAATGCAGGTCGCAGGATGGAAATCTGAGTCAACTTTTACCTCTTTTTATTTAAAGGATCAGAGTGCAGCGGCCTCCTTTTTTTTAGAAATATCATGATTTTAACTAAAAAAGCTGAAGACCATTTACCAAGCACATCCCACCATTTTCGTTAAGACTGTGTCCATAAGAAATGGTGAGAGTTTATCTTGTTTTATTAATTTCTTTATGTTTAACGTTTTTCTTGTTTGATAATCATTGCGTGATCGAGTTAGATGCACCATTATGTTATGTTATTAACGTTTGGGTAAGTTTTGTTGGATTTTTATCCTGCTTATGGATTCTCAAATCTCCACCCATCAAGGGCTTACAGTGGGGCACTGACCAATTCTACGGGTTTAGCAAGTAGTGATTGAACGGTCACGATTTTTTTGTGGTGTAATAACAACCCCCCCCCCCACCAACAGACCCCCCTTGCGGGTTGGTCTGTAGTTTTATTAACCACTATAAAACATACTTACCGTTCAATCACTACGACCCGGCCTCAACTACCCCGTGTGGGAATGATTTGAGAATCTATACAGATATGTGGCACTTAAATTTAGAAAAGTGAATCTGTTTCCTATTTGGGCCCTATTGCGGCATGCACGGGCATGCTTAGTGACAGGTGTCACCAAGGAGTGAGTACAGACTGGTGCCAGTCTCTATCAGGGCATATGCTGGTGGTGTACCCTACCAGTAGCCTGAATAAGGGTATAATGAATCGGAATAGGCATATGGGGGTATGTAAGCGAGCATAAAAATCTTATTCTGGTGGCTAAATGCAGAGTAATTGATTTAGCAGGTAGTGATTGAATGGTAAGTATGTTTTATAGTGGTTAATAAAACTACAGACCAACCCGCAAAGGGGTTTCTGTTGGGGGATTTACGCCGGTCTTCGAGCGATGGCCATTGAAGATGTTTCAGCAAGTTGCTTACACTTGATCTGTTGTGTAATCTGCTAAGTATGTATCGAGCGGCTCGTCTTTGGACCTTATATAGCCGATGAATTTCGCTCTGGTGGTAGGGGTCCCAAATGGTGCTAGCATATTCTAGAGTGTGTCAGACTAGAGTTTTGTAGGCATTAGTTTTGATGCTCATAAATGCTATGTTAAGATTTCTCCTTTGGAAACCGAGGTTCCTGTTGGCTTTGTTGCAGATGTTGCTGATTCATTCCACTGTTCACATAGATCAGTTGTTATAGTGACAACAAAATATTTTGGCAGATTTTACGGCCTCTAGCAGATGATCGTGCAAAATGTACTGCAGTATGTACTGGTGTATGAATGGATGGTGTTTTATGCTGATATTTAACACATTGCACTTTTCAGGATGGAATTTCATCAGCCAGTTTTCCTATTTTGCTAGCTTGCCTAAATCTGCTTGACGCTCTCTTGCATCTGAGTCTGACGATATTGTGAGGTATACGATAGTGTCATCAGCGAACAGTCGCACTTTGTATTTTAGGCCTTCTGAGATGTCGTTGATATAGAAAAGGATGAGGCCTGGTCATAGTACTGATCCTTGTGGGACTCCAAAATCGACATCAATATAGCTAGATTTTTTCCTGTCAACAACATCTGACTGCGATCAGCCAGAAAGGAACCTGTGTATCCACCTGTTTGTTTTGCCTCGGATACCATAGTGATCAGGCTTGTGGACTAAGAGGCTGTGGCTACCCTTATCGAATGCTTTAGAGAAGTCCATTATGACACAGGCTGTTTGCCGTTGTCCTGTTTTATGTGTTATACAATTTGTAGTGACGTATCGTGGCGCTCCTTGCGATTGGGTGTAATACACACAACAACGTTCATAGTAACAATGACCTCATAGTTAAATATCGTCCGCTAGAATTTTAAAATCATGTTTATCAAGACATAGGCTACAAAAAACCCGGGAATTAATGCATGGATGCGAGTAAATACATGAATGCACATTCCATCCGGATGCGAATGGCATGGTACCCAGCCTTAAATTTCCTCCTTATATTAAATGCTTAAATTCCGTAAGCGGTGTAGGCTGCCATACCAAGCTCATAAGTAGTTTTGTGGATGGGCATATATAAAGGTTCACATTACTAAGATCATTTCATATGTTAAAGATTCCACAGACTACATTAACAGCCAAAGAACAATCCCTGTTACTCACAGTGGATGTACTATATTCCGAGCCAGTCATTCTAGTAGTAAAATTCCAAAAATGGACTTTCTTTGCCTGCAAATGGACATTTGATTTTCTTGACCAAATTTGACCCCATAAAGGGTTAAACTAGATTTCATATCAAAGCTGAAGCTCATTATATATCTGTTATCTATGGTCTTCAAATGGAAAGCCTGTTGTCAGTGGTGATGCCGACGTCCTTGCTTTAAACATGTTAAACCTTTAACCCTCAAATGTGTTCAAGAAAATTTCAATTTTATAGAAAATGCCCATTTTCAGACCAAGAAAAGACTATTTTTGAAAATTTGGCGCTGGAATAAATGGCTCGCTCATCGAGCCAGTCATTCCAGTGGTAGGTTTTCAAAAATAGTCTTTTCTTGGTCTGCAAATGGGCATTTTCTATAAAATTGAAATTTTTGGCTGATATGAGTGTTATAGGGTTAATCTCTGTGTCCATGTTTCTTCACTCGTCTGCCCTCAGTAACTACTCAAAGATGAATGATGATTGTGAGTCTAAGAGTGCAGCAGTACTACTCACAATCATCAGCTTGCATTTATGTGGGTGAAAAAAAGCATACAGTCATCAGATCATTCTTCAGATCTTGCTGCATTTACCTCTGATCTTTATCACATTTGGTGTGGCGGTAAACCTTTGTATCATCTGTATGTACACATGTATGTCAGGGCCCACACTACCCATTCACCACAAGTTTCACCGACACAAATTTTCTAGGGAAATGGCGAAAAAAAATGTAGAATGGCTAATTCAAAGGTGAAAGATGTAGGCTGATCATAAAATTTTAAGTATGTGTATTTTTCAATTTCTGGGAAATTTTGATGTGGGCACTTTCACACTAAGGATTGAGTAAAAATTCTCACAGGGATTGAAAAATAAAGTTTATAGAATGTGTTAAATTGATTTATTTCTGTAAAGAATGATTATTGGCAATTCCATTCCACACAAAATGAACAGTAACACCGTAAACATATTTCTGTTAAAGCCAGTTGTATCTGGATATCTCACGATTCTTAGTCTATTGACCATCCAAACATGATATATTGTAAAACATGCTATTACTCATATGAAAATGGGTATTTAGGATTAAATTGTTTAATACAATAATAACTTAAATAAATCATATACTTTCAAGATCTAACATGGCCAATTCCTGGAAATTTTGATGTGCCCAGGATGGGCAGCGCCGGGCCCCACACCCACCACTCCTCAGTGTCCGCCCGGCACTCTGGACAGATTCTCATCTTTTAACCCCTCAAAATGCAGGAAATGCCTTCTCAGAGCATCTAGTTTTCAAACGGACCCGTGGGCCCCCTGTCTCCATAAAGCACTGCTGTACCTTGCTTAAATCAGTGCAGTAATATCAATACTGCTGATTCAGTATGGCCTTTGCCACCAACTACATGCTATGTTATATGTTATGACACTTAAAACAAAGTTGGAGTGGATTATTAAGATTCTGTGACAAACAACATTTTTCTGTAATGGAAATGACATTTTTAACATAAGATATATATTTAACTCTAAAATAATTATTACAAGCTTATATCCAGGTCTTCCGGTATGGATCTGATATAATAATGTTTATGCTGTATTTCAAGAAAATGCCAGAAATTTCTGGACGTGGCTCAATATTTTTCGGTTTAAAATTTAGAATGGAACACTTAGACTGATTTGATAATCACCTTGTCTAGTTTGAGTCAGTAATAACTGTAGTTAGACAGCGGTTGAGTCATTCAGTAATTTAATTCTAAACATCTATGTCTGAATGTTTATGTATATATTTGTGATACATGTATGTATTACCGAAGATACATACATGTGTTATCGTAAAAGGTATCATTAACTTCTACCTAAGCAGTGTACTGGAGATGACAATTTATTTAACATACATTGGTTATTGAAGAGTGAAGACTTATGACATGAAATGTTTTCAGTTTCTATCGATAATTTATTTACATGACTGTATACCTATTACACTTCTTGTAATACAGTTACGCCTTTCATAAGTAGCAAACTTTAAGAATAAAGTCGTTTCTAACGATTTATTTGCTTTGTTGAGAAGTTCATCTGATGACCACAGAAGTTAAGTAGATGCGCTACAAATCGAGAAATTTATTTGATTGCTACCAGATACAAAACATTAGTAAAGGTTATTTGAGTATAAATTACCTATTATATTTAAATTTTCTTAGGACAGTGATAAGTAAGTATCAGCTGTTAAACTTTAGTCCTGGAGATGACATTTAACACAGGCGTCAGAGTGGTTTCCGGATGATAACTCCGTTACTGTTTGTCAGATCAGATTGAAACTCCATAGGGTGGTTGGACTAGGTCTGGGGAAGAAACCTATCGAAATCGACGATGATCCACAATCCAAGATGGCCGGTGGCCAGCTTGAAAATTGGTTTCCAGATGATAACTCCATTACCATTTATCGGATCACTTTGAAACTTCATAGAGTGGTTGGACTAGGTCTGGGGAAGAAACCTATCAAAAACGACGATGATCCGAAATCCAAGATGGCTGCCAGCCACCAGCGACCATCTTGAATGTTGGTTTCCGGATGATAACTCCGTTACCGTTTATCGGACTGCTTTGAAACTTCATAGGGTGGTTGAACTATGTCTGGGGAAGAAACCTATCAAATTTGATGATGATCCAAAATCTAAGATGGCCGCCAGTCACCGGCGGCCATCTTGAAAATCAGTTTTTGGATGATAACTCCTTAACTGTTTGTCGTATCGCTTTGAAACTTCATAGGGTAGTTGAACCAGCTCAGAGGAAGAAACATATCGAAAAAATCAGCGATGATCCAAAATCCAAGATGGCTGCCAGCCACTGGCAGGCATCTTGAAAATTGGTTTCCGGATGATAACTCCTTAACCGTTTATCGGATCGCTTTGACACTTCATAAGGATGACTGGTCTGGGTCTGAGGAAGAAATACATATTTTCTGATAGCTCTCATTCATTGGTTTGTCATCATGGCGGGGTAATATGCGCCGTTTGTGAAGTTCTTGTTATAAAATGTCTACAATCTCTTAAAATAGTAGCTACCAGCAACCTAGTCTTATAAAACATGTACTATGGGCCTGATGTTCCCTGCATACTAGTTGACATGAGCAAGCTTTGCACTACTTAGCACAGGCTATATGTACTGGAGATGACATACTTTAACAGTTCAACTGGTGCAACTTTATTTTACAATATTAACGATATGCAAATTAGCTCAATGCTGAAATTTGGCATGGTTCAAGTGTACTATTATAGCTAGTTTATGCAAATTAACCATTTCGTGACGAAACCGACCAAAACTGGCCTCGGTAGTGGTTTTGAGTAATGTCCATTTACAGGCCAAGAGGAGACTATTTTTATGCTCCCCGAAAAAAAATTTCCAGGGATCATATAGTCACCGTTCCGTCCGTCCGTTCACCATATGATATATACGTTTGTCCGAGGCATAGTTTCAAGACTTTTTCGCATATGGTCACCAAACCAGGTATGTGGATGCAGCTTAGGGAGAAGGTGTGCGGGAGTATGAAAAGTAGGTCAAAAGTATATCATGCTGACCTACTTTTCATGGTCGACTGAATATCACGGAAAATGTTTGTCCATGCCATAGTTTCAAGACTTTTGCACATATGGTCACCAAACTTGGTATGTGAATGCATCTTAGCGAGAAGGTGTGCGGAGTATGAAAAGCAGGTCAAAGGTGGGTCATGCTGACCTACTTTTCCTGGTCGACTGAATATCACAGAAAATGTTTGTCCGTGCCATAGTTTCAAGACTTTTGCACATGTGCTCACCAAACTTGGTATGTGGATGCATCTTAGGGAAAAGGTGTGCAGATTATCAAAAGTAGGTCATGCTGACCTACTTTTCATGGTTGATTGAATATCACAGAAAATGCTTGTCCGGACTATAGTTTCAAGACTCGCATATGGTCATCAAACTTGGTATGTGGATACATCTTATGGAAAAGGTTGCGGAGTATTAAAAAGTAGGTCATGCTGACATACTTTTCATTGTCGACTGAATATCATAGAAAATGTTGTCCGGGCCATAGTTTCAAGACTTTGTGGATGCAGCTTAGAGAGAAGGTGTGCGGGAGTATGAAAAGTAGGTCAAAAGTGTATCATGCTGACCTACTTTTCATGGTCGACTGAATATCACAGAAAATGTTTGTCCATGCCATAGTTTCAAGACTTTTGGACATATGGTCACCAAACTTGGTATGTGAATGCATCTTAGCGAGAAGGTGTGCGGAGTATGAAAAGCAGGTCAAAGGTAGGTCATGCTGACCTACTTTTCCTGGTCGACTGAATATCACAGAAAATGTTTGTCCGTGCCATAGTTTCAAGACCTTTGCACATGTGCTCACCAAACCTGGTATGTGGATGCATCTTAGGGTGAAGGTGTACAGGGTATCAAAAGTAAGTCATGCTGACGTACTTTTCATGGTCGATTGAATATAACAGAAAATGTTTGTCCGGGCTATAGTTTCAAGATTTCACATATGGTCACCAAACTTGGTATGTGGATACATCTTATGGAAAAGGTTGCGGAGTATCAAAAGTAGGTCATGCTGACCTACTTTTCATGGTCGACTGAATATCACAGAAAATGTTTCTCCGAGCCATAGTTTCAAGACTTTTTCACATATGTTCACCAAACTTGGTATTGATTATTACAGAAAATATCTCTGTTCATTTTGAACATAGTTTTTATATGTATTTTTCATATGGTGCCAAGCAAAGTCTAAGTGTGTTTATTTAGAGAAACTTAGATTTTGCTTTTATTAAGCTATCCTTAACAAATTGTTCGTTAGCAGGCCTGTGCTGTAACATTTCGTATGGTAACCCATCACAGGTTGCCTTATAGGGCCTATGGTAACCTAAAATAGGGTTGCCTTACAACTGAACAAGGAAACCTATGGTAACCCCTGGGAACCTGTTTTAGTTTAATGATCACACTAAAGAATACATTTAATGTTAGTATTCAACTGTCATGCCTGTTGTTGGACTAATCAATTTTTGGAACAATAAACAGTGTTACTGTCTTATTTATACTGTAACCATTTACTGACTACTACCATGATGTACCATAATCTATGATGACTAGAATTATATATGAGACACTCAACCTTCACCTGAGTGACAACGGTTTTTGATGCATTTATCATACAGCAGCCTGAGAAACAACTTCACAAACTGAGAAACACCTTTACAAAATGTGAAACAGTATGGCTTAGTAAGAGCTTAAACTTGAGCAAATTTAATTACACAGAAACTAGTACCGGGTTAACAATCCATTATTAGAATGTTAAATGAATTCTGACAAACATAACCTAAGACTGTCATATGATCATATATATGAAAGAATTAAGAGTCAATCACATAACGCGTGTTTCAGAACAACTATACCAGAAAATCAGTGTTGAATATTTTGAAACAAATTTGACAGCAACCTGATACTATGAAGTTCCAGCAACATTTTCCAGTCAATTTGGTTTCTAAATATTCAAAGTATATGACTCAATGGCATTAACCTGCTCTTGTATTATTAAGAAAATAATTATATAGTGGGTTTCAGAACACCTACTGTAATAGTACAATTGAAAATAAAACATGTTTACAGTTCCTTTCATACATGTACATGATGATGAGACTACTAATATTATATAACATGGGTAATACCAGCCTACATCACTGACACAGTTGAATAAGACAATCCCTATCCAGAGCATTTACCCAGTCCATTTACCAGACAAGCAGCAAGACCATCTTATTCAATGGGCAAAAGGGGCACTTGCCATAGGCCCACTTAAGCACTTGCACTAGGGGAACAACCCACATATGTGACAAAAATGATAAAACTCATATTATCAAGTGTTTTAATCCCTTTTGTGCCTATGTCAGGCCAGACCGGATCTTGCAGTTGTCTTGAGAAATACCGATTTGAAGACCAAGCGAAGACAATTTACAACTGGAATGACGGAGTGACTCGATAATCGACCCAGTCGTTCCAGTGGTAAATTTTCCAAAATAGTCTTCTCTTGGTCTGTAAATCAACATTTTCTATGAGAAAATTAAAATATTCGTTTACCAAATTATAGGCATTAAATTAATTTGCCCTGGGCCCACACCCATAAGACGACAGGCAGTGAAACCAGACATAAATTATTGCTTCTGAGGTAGTGTAGAGGTATGTCCACATACTCTCTTGGTCAGCTAATGGCCATTCATTGAATGTCCATTTGCATGCCAAGAGAATACTATTTTTGAAATTTTGCCACTGGAATGACTGGTTCGGTTATTGAGCCAGTCATTCCTGTGATACAATTTCAAAAAGAGTATTCTCTTGGCATGCAAATGGACTTTCCTCAAGACCACTACACAGGCCGGTTTTGGCTGGCTTCGTCGTGAAAGAGTTAAAATCAGCTATATCGTCAATCTATCTCCTAACGAAAACTGGTAAATTTAGCGTTAAAATCAGTTTTCATTGTCTTAAGTACTTATTATATATACAAATTTATATTTCAGAAGTTGCCCTGAGCACATTTCACTCATGATTCTGATTTTATGTCTATGTTGACAATCAACAGACAGAGATCATACATGACACTACAAACTGTCCTTGAATTTATGAACAATCACACCATGATACAACTCGGTTGCCATAGAAATTGCTGATATTTTTTTCCTAATTATCATATGGAAGCCCAGCCATATACGTAAAAATATGGGTAGTAATTAATACTTATATGCCTATCAGGATATGATTGTATTGATCACTGAGGAAAACTTAGTATGATACTGTACATACAAGGAGCTTTTATTATAAACCAGTCATTCTTATTCTAAGTCACAGATATTATTTTCAAAGTAGAACTGAGCCAATCTGTTACTCAACTATTGACCTCATAATCAATTACATCACATTATAGATTGATGTCACCAGTCACTATTATAATTGACAGAGAATACTAACTCTTATAGTAGTCTGTCAGTAAGTATTAATTATGTCTTTGCAATTTAATAAACATTCTGTTGATTGGTTTGAGGCTGAGTTTGTTTCAAAGTATTCACCAAGTTAGCTGTATAGTTACCATGAAATTGAGATTCTGGGACAAATCTTGGAGCAGAGCTTAGCTAGAGATGGGTGGGGAATAACTAAAAGTGGATTCATCCATTGTGATATAAGTACTGTAATATTTCTCAAGTAAGTTTTCAAAAAACAGATTGAGTTTTTGTTTTGTATCCATTCATTCGTTCCATTTCCTGATAAAGAAGAATATTTTGGAAAATTTACCCCTGAAATTACAAGCTCGATAACCGAGCCAGTCATTCAGTGTTAAGTCTCCAAAAACAATATTCCCTTGGTCTGCAAATGTACGTTTTCTCTGCCAAAATATTGGTGTTTGTATGACAACACTCATAGGTAACATCTTTCCAGCTTGCAACAATTTCAGGGTTCATACACCATGGGCACAATAAAATTTCATACTTTTTCCAAACATATTTCAAAATTCCAGACCCACTATAAGAATTAGTGACTAATGACCCAATATTTATAAATATCCTAATACTCTCCTCCCACCCCACCCACAAACCCCACTACAAAAACAAAGAATTGAATATCTTACATTGGTGTGGCTTATCTAGTTGAGCAACCCTCCCCAGCCCACCCACCACCACCTTGAAAGCAACGGCTTCCAGTCATATTATTTTCAAAATATTAAAAAGAATATGCTTTAATTCCTAAAGAATTCCACCTGTATCAAAGAACTACCGTCTTAATGGCCCCAAAAACAACAGGGGTTGAAATGTTTATAAAATTTATAGATTTTTTGTAACTGTCACAAAATATTTGTACTTGTACAAGCAGTTTACGTTTCTAATATAAAACAATAACCTGCAAGTCCGCCACAATAAAATGCGTAACCAGCTCTAAGGCATTTAGTAGCTAGCTTGACGCTTCTTAACTTGTACGCTTTAAACTGACAATTTACTGCAAATGCGATTTACTGGAAATAAGAGTTACTACGCACCAGTTTTCCTGACAGATAGTCCTGTTTTCTCGGTCGCTCCAAAGCAATGAACCACTTAAATATCGGGTGGTATTACTATCGGAACCTTCCAATAATAATATATTGGGTCATATAACCCCTCAAAGTGGGCACTAACATATTGCTTTACTGAGTTTAAAAGCGGCACAGTGACTAGATTTTTCGTTCGCCATTAGCCGTCAATATTAATCGCGAGAGTCGCACAGAGATTGGTTAAAATAAATCATGTGATTAATTCATTATGAATGACAACGAGGCACCGTGATCACAATTTTCCTACGATAGTAATTTTCATTCATTCATTTGTCGCTGACAGCTGTGACGTAGGTTGGTTAGAGCAGGCTGCCAACTACGCCACACAATGAAGTCCAGTCTGCTCACATCTGTACCATCCGCCTTTTTAGATAGGTGTCTTACAGGCTTCAGTTATGGCATCGTGGATATACTGATGACAGGGCTGACATCCGAGATCTAATATTTACACTATCAAAGCGTATTCGCGACTGAGCTCCCGATACATGGCCTGACACTCAGCGTGAGTTCTTTTACGTCCCTGATAGCACAGACACCACACGAGACGGGTCCGACGGCTTTACGTCCCCTCCGAAGGACGTGTCATGTGAATGACATATGGAATGGCACAGGTTTTTACACCTTGATCACATGCCTGATCAGGGGATCGAACCCGGCTCTTTTGGATTGGAATTCCAAGCATGTGCGGCACACCGGTTTTGCCAACCGAGCCAATGTCAATCAGACTATGAGTGCGCATAATTATCGATTATTATTAACTACGACTGCGCAGTCACGCGAGACATTTCTCATTACTGGTGAATTAGCAGACTTCCCCTCTATGCTGATTCGTGACAATTTTTATTGTTGAAATTAGTAACCGGGATCGCGGCATTCTGTAAGAATGGAATGTTTACGTTTTTGGAAGCGTTTATTTACGAAAATCCAGTTGGATTCCCTTATCTTTCAATTTCGGGAATATCATGAGAATCGGAGTCCCGGATTCCCGTAATACGACAATCTCATGATTTCATGATCAGCGAGACATTACATTGACGAAACATGCCTGCAAATTTGGTTATAAATGGACACATAGTTTTAATACAACAAACCAAACTTCACTGTTGCTAAACTTTTTTGGCTCAGTATATATATATATAAATATATATATATATATATATTATATATATATATATATATATATATATATATATATATATATATATATATATATATATATATATATATATACATATATATATATATATATATATATATATATATATACACACACACACACAACTTTTTTGGCTCGGTATATATATATATATATATATATATATATATATATATATATATATATATATATATATATATATATATATACTAGTATTTGTGGCACCATTCAGTAGTTCGTCCATGCCTCCATATGTTCGTGTATCTGTGTCTGAGCCACAGTTACAAACCTTTCCCGTAAGCTTATGCCTTCGGGGTTATCCATTCAGTTTCTCTGCAGAGTATGCCTTCGGGGAGCATACATCAATTTATTGATTTGCCTTGTTGAAATTTTACCACTGAAATGACTGGCTCAGTAACCGAGCCAGTCAATACAGTGGTAAATTTGCAAAAATAGTCTTCTCTTGGCCTGCAAATGAGCATTCATTAAGTAAATATTTTAATTTTTCAAAGAAATTTAGTCATTTAGGTGTTAATAAGCATGTTTTGGTGCAAAGGATTGCTTCCACATGAGGCATGTACTGGAGATGATATAGATAGAATGAACATTCTCCTTCGATCAATACTCGCCATTCTGTTACTTCTGATATACAGCTGGCCCTGACAGCGGCTCTAGGATTATAGACTTAGAAAGCTTTACCGACTCCTGGGAACCGGGTACTCGGCTCCCAACTGCCGAGTACCCGTTTACCATAGAGCTCATTCTTGTTTGCATAGCAACAAGAGCAATACATGCTTTCTGCATTAAGGATTTTAGTGGGTTTTTTGTGAAACAAAAGATCTAAGTCTTTAATCTGTGATAGTTTGTGTGTTCGTGAAAGGATAACTAAGGACTATGGAGAATACCGCCGAAGATAACCAGGTTGTATCGTTCTTTATTATCCATAGTTAAAAGACTTAGGTCTCTAAATTTCGTTGTGTCGCATGTTCCAATTTCTGACCCCATAGAATCTGGGACGTGTGCTAACAACGATATATGCCAGACGATCGCCTTCTTTAAACCCCAACAGGCGATCGGCAGATATGAAAATAGGTGTTTGCTACGGTATTTCTAACACGAATATCGGCTGACGTCGTTCTCCGTAGGATCCGAGCGGGTGACGTCACACCCGGTCGCTCGGATGTTTATGTGAAGAAAAATTTTTCATTAATTCGCGCATCTTGTTCTGGGTGCTGCGTACTAAAAATGGTACCGGAAACTTTAGAATGATCAAGTTTACGTGCGATCACGATCAGTTTGCAATGATCGGTTGTTTCAAAATTCTTGAGTAGATGCGTGGTCTGCGGTTTTACCGTGTGATACAGCAGTTTGTTATACATTTTGTTGTTTTCTTCACATATTGTGCTGCTTTCGTTAGGAGTATAATTTATATTGATTAGTAAATATACCCCGAATGCTATGCGATATGATCCCTGGAGCCGTTACACATCCTGGAGGATCTATTATGGGTGTGTTTGATGCCGGCCGCGTTCTTGTCGTCATAATCAATGCGATCGTTGTTGTAACGTGGCGGGGTGGGGTGCGGGGAGGTTACGGTTAATTTATGAGTCAAAATTATATGAAAATTAATTGTCTGCCTTCCATCCGGGTCTCGTTCCGCTTGTTTATTGTAGGTTTGTGCTTATTTTATAGGCCAAGCCAGCCCCGCCATCATGTGACGAATGCCATAAGTTTGTCCGTGTAGTGTTCAAGGACCATGCTTGTTTTAGGTGTTCCTTGTGTAATATAGATCATAGGTGTAATGTTTGTGCAGTGTGGTCCGTCGAGATGATGGTTAAGTTCCTTGCCCAGAAGGACTTGGCTGGGTCTGACGCGGGGTCAGGCGGTCCGAGACGAAATCGTGGAGCGCCTGGTTCGGTCGGTGGGGGTGCTCCACGTCCCCAGCTGGAGGTGGCGGAGATGGCACCGCCGGCGTGGTTTGGTCTGGCTATGCAGGGTTTTCTGCATAGCGTTCTTCCCACGCTGGTGTCGTCCCTGCTACCAAAGGTTGGGGGGCAGTTTCTCCCCATGCCTGGTACGGATCCTGTCCTCGGACAGGATTCTGGACTGGTTACCGAGGGGGCTGTCTCGTACGGCCCCCTGGCAGTCCCGTCTGGCTTCGGCCAGACGGGTTCTGTCTCTCTGCGGCCACCTCCGGGTGGTCCAGTAGCGGTGGCCGGTCCGTCAGGTGTGGGAGCCGTCCGCCAGGACGGCTCCACGGTTGACTCGCCTAGTGACGGCTCTTCGGAGTCTGAAGACGATGAGGCCGAGGAGGAGAGGTTGCTGCGGCCCGTGAAGCCGCAGGTGGAGAATATGGAGGTTGATTCCGTCCTGGACGGAACCGGCCTCCATTTGTCTGGTTTACCGCAAGCCAGGTCAGCGGCTCCGCCTGCGGCTGAGGCCAATCCGTTACCGTGCACCGGTTCCGGGCGGCTTGGTTTGTCACCAGCCGTCACGGGAATGGGTGTGCCGGGCCAGGCGTGGTACTCACCTATCTCGCCTGGTCCGGCAGCCGGACGTGGGGTGCCGTTGGCGCCCGTGTCCGGCTACGGTTCTGCGACTGTTACGGGTCCGTACGGTTTTCCGTGCGGACCTACCCCATGGACTGGAGTGTTTCATGGGGTGGCGGCGGAACCGTGTGGTAGCGGAGTGCCTGGCGTGTCAGCCGTGGCTCCTTGCCGGGAAGCCGTGGCTGGCAGACCCGTGAGCACGTCAATGGGTGACGTGTTTGCGGGGGTGCCTTCGTCGGAGGTAGATTGGTCGGATGCTCTGGCATGGCTAGCCAGGGTTGACCCGTCTGGTTTCGGCCACGGCCGATGAAGATGCGCCCCGTCCGTCGGTTGCGTCGATTAGGACGGGGATTTTGCCCGCGGCCCGGATCCAGTCAGTGGGACTGGATCCACGGTTCATAGATTTGTTGGATGCTATTTATAGCAAACAACTAATGACCAAGGGTCAGCTCCCTGCGGCCTCCAGGGAGGTGCGGGCAAGATGTTGTATTCCGCGGGGGGAATACGACAGGTATGGTGTAGTCCCGTCGGTCACGGAGGATGACCGATGGGTACTGGGAGTCCAGAGTGCCGGGTCGGGTGGCCCCGGTCCGGCACTAGTGGATAAATCTCAAGTACACCAGGAAGAAGTCCTGTCCCTATGTGATGAGGGTGTGAGGGCAGCGATGAGCGCTGTCAATCATTCTTATCGTCTCCTTCAGTCGGTGTGGGCTGAAGCGGGGGCAGGCCACCCTGTGCCACCTGTGGCGCTTTCATGTGTTAATGACGGCTTGGTGCTGTCGATGGACGCATTGGCAAGGGTGCAAGCGCGAGTGACGAAGTCCAGGACGCAAATGGTCATTGACCATATGCGTCCGGCTACGGCAGTCAGGGAGCGTCTTCTTGGGACGCCCCTGACAGGGCCTAGTATCTTCGGTGGCCAAGCGCGGGCCATCTTAGAGGACACCGCCAGTATCGCGCAGAATCGGTTAGCGGTAAACCTACAGCTAGAGCTAGTGCGGCAAGCGCACGCAATAGGGGCTGTGCGGAAACCGCTAACGGGACAGCCTTCAAAGAAGCAGAAGAAGCATAAGGGCAAGGCGAAAGCCAGGCCTGTTGCGACTTCTGCTTCAGCTGGGTTTTCGGAGCCGCCGGCGGCGAAGAAGCCCAGGAAGGTTGTAGAGGCGCCTACCCTCCCCAATGTTGCTCCTGACCGCCCTAGGGGTGGGAAGGGCAAGGGGAAGGGTAAGGGTAAGGCCTCAAAGGGTGGACAGAAGGGGCCGAAGCGTACCTGAGGGTACGAAAGCTCCCTTCATATCCGCCTGGACCGCGCCTGTGCGACAGGAACAGCGGTGCCAGTTATACCCGTCGTGCCTAGAACGAAATGGTTCTCACTCTCTCTCGTTAAGAAAGGGGGGGGGGGGCGGACTGCGAGCCGGACAACCCCGTTAGACGTCGAGGCGTCTATGGTGGGTGGAAGGCTCATGCGTTTCGTCGAGGCCTGGCGAGGTGTGACGTCAGACAGTCTGGTCCTGGGATGGTTATCCCAGAGTTACATGCCGGGGTGGTGGGACTTTCCACCACAAAATCTGTCTTTGGCACCTGTCTGGACAACCGTACCAAGGGAGCCAGACAAGTTAGAAGCCGTTCAAAGGGAAGTGTCGGGTTTGCTTCTGAAGGGAGCAATAAAACCAGCAAACCGAAACACTCCAGGCTTCTATTCAAACATGTTCCTTGTCCCCAAGAGCACAGGGGGATGGAGACCCATACTCAATCTCAGGCCATTAAATTGGTTTATCCATACGCCTCGGTTCCAGATGGAAACGCCGAGGTCGGTAATGGCGGGATTGAGGAAAGGAATGTGGTGTGTATCGATCGATCTGAAAGATGCATATTTCCACATTCCTATGAATCGGAGTTGGCACAGGTTTCTGAGATTTGCGTTTCAGAATCAAGTATGGGAGTTTACAGTTCTCCAGTTTGGCCTGTCGACAGCTCCGAGGGTTTTCACAAGAGTGGTCCTTGCGGTGACAGCGTTTCTCAGAAAAGAGAACGTGGCGCTACACACCTACATAGACGACTGGCTGCTCACGGCAGACTCGCCAACCAGGTTGAACGTGGATACTGCTCTGACTCTGAAGTTACTTTCAGATCTAGGCTGGATAGTCAACAAGGAGAAATCCGAGTTGACGCCCACTCAACATTTCGTTTATTTGGGGATGCGATTCGACTTCGAGCCCAGAGTGGTGTCTCTGTTAGCCATCCTCAGGAGTTTTCGAGTGGGAAACCACATTCAGGCGAGGCGGTTCCTTCAGATGCTGGGCATGATGGTCTCCATGGAGCAGGTTATCCCGTACGCTGCTCTAATGCGAAGGCCTATCCAGTTGTATCTGATGTCTCTGTGGAAACAGAGAACAGAACCCCTGTCAAAGCTGGTGCCAGTTTTGAAGCCAATAATGTCGCATCTTGTATGGTGGAAAAAGCATCAGAGCCTCCGAGTAGGAGTTTCGCTGCACCAACTCCGCTTCCAGCTGTTCATGTATACGGATGCTTCGCTGGGGGTGGGGGTGGGGGTGGGGGGGGGGGCGGGGTGCCTGCCTGGGAGAACACCAGGTTTCGGGCACATGGACTCTCCAAGAGAGCCAGTTGCATATCAACCTGTTGGAAATGATGGCAGTGGAGCTGGCGTTGGAAAGGTTTCTTCCAAAAGGTGATATTGATATGGTCGGACAACTCGACAGTAGTATCATACATAAATCGCCAAGGCGGGACCAAGTCGCCCACACTGTGTATGAAGGTGTGGCACTTGAATCAATGGTGCAGGAATTACTCAGTTGTTTTAAAAGTAGCTCACATTCGTGGGCGATTGATCATTTTGCCGGATGCTTTGTCTCGCAGACAAAGAATTCTGCCAACAGAATGGTCTCTCAACCCTCCAGTTCTTCACAGGATCTTCGAGCATTGGGGCAAACCCAACGTGGACTTGTTCGCCACAAAGGAAAATGCTCAAATCATGACTTAGGTCTTGCCGATTCCAGATCCAAATGCCGTCGATACAGATGCTCTGGCGATTAGCTGGGCAGGGATGCACGCTTACGCATATCCGTCCACCATTTTTCTGCCGAAGATTTTGGTGAAGATCATGGTGGAGCCATGCCTGGTCCTGCTAATAGCGCCGTATTAACCAAGCAGGGCGTGGTTCACGGATCTTCTGGATTTGCTGGTGGACAATCCAGTGCAGTTACCCGAGATTCCGAACATAATCTCCCAGGCCAAGGGACGATTCTTACACAAGCATCCCGAAATGTTCAAATTGACTGCGTGGATGTTATCGAACAACATTCCACGTCGGAAGGTTTTTCTCAACAAGCTGCGAAATTCATCGCAGCTGCGAGAAGGAGGTCATCCTTCAAGTCATATAACCACAAGGTTAAACAAATTTGCAGACTGGTGTGAAGGAAAGGGTATTGATACCGTTCAATCAACTATTCAGCAAATAGCAGACTTTCTCTGTGAGCTGTTCTATTCAGGATTAGCTCCTGTCACAATTGCTGGATACAAGTCAGCTTTGGCATCAGTTATCCCTTGTCTAGCCAACAGGGATAGTCCAGAGGTGGCCCAGTTAAACATGATGGTGAAGGGAATGACCAATCTCCGACGAGACAACCGGTAGTCATTCCAGCCTGGAGTCTATCTTTAGTACTTAATGTACTTGCCAAGCACCCTTTTCTGGTCTAAAGGATTTGACTCTAAAGGTGGTCTTTTTATTGGGAGCTTCCTCAGCAATAAGGCGCAGTGAGATCCATGCGCTTTCAGCAGAGAGGGACCGATTTATTGTCTCCGGAGAGGATCTGCGTCTACTGCCAACGGCAGAGTTTATGTCAAAGAATCAATCTTTGAAATATCCCGGCAAACCGATCATTATACCGAAACTAACTAGGTTTGATCGTGATGCCAGTCTCTGGTGCCCAGTCCGTGCTTTGACTAAGTACAAAAATGGACAGACTCATTGCGGTCGAATGATAGACATCTGTGGGTCTGCCATAAAAAGCCTTATGGCGCTGCATCCATGGATTCTATCTCTCGTTGGGTGGTGGAATGCATCCAAACTACCCACGAGATTGCGACTGGGCACGAGGTGCAATGCGCAAGGGCACATGATGTCAGAAGAATAGCCGTCTCGACCGCCCTTTACAATGGTGTTCCGTTAGAGGGCATCAGAGGACATCATGGCCGTTGCACAATGGCACTGTGACTCCTCATTCATGGATTACTATATGAGGGATGTGTCAGACTCTGCCAATCCACTCGCCTTACCTGTTTTGAAACGATAGTTTAAAAATGGCCACACTGATCTGCTCCCTTTTTTGTACTTGAAAAAGCTAAATTTAAGGAACAGACATGGTCTGGCAAGTAGATTACAACCAAATTGTGTGACGGATGGTCGAACAAGTGCTTGGTTGAAGGCTCTATGTCTAAAATCCAATAATCATAAGGTAATTCAAGTTTGAGAGTTTTTTGTATTATGTTTATATATCATGATCATTCATATTATATATTCATGCTCATTCCCAGGCTAATATATGCAGTAAGAGCAGTTAACCCTCTTAGCATATTCGTGTTTCAGGCGAGATGCACGTTCGTGAGTTCTCTCCCATTTTCTTAGGAGAAAAAAGGGGTGGGGATGGGTGTGGCGGTGATGCGAATGTGATTCGGTCCCTAAACTTGATGGTCCTTTTAGGTCTCCATATGTCAAGATTAAGTCTAAGATCTTTCTCCAAGGGCAAAAGAAGCAATTGATGGCTTGCCCCTTCCCACCAGGTTACTGTTTAAATCTGGTGTTGTTAGAAGTAATAGAATGGTGAGTATTTATCGAAGGAGAACGAAGGAAATTTCAATTTCCCTTTCTCTGAGATCTAACAATACTCACCAGAACCCCTGTCAAAACTGGTGCCGGTTTTGGAGCCGATAATATCGCATCTTCAATGGTGGAAACAGCGTCAGAATCTCCTATTAGGGGTTTCGCTGCACCTACCCCACCCCCAGCTGTCCGTCTACACGGATGCATCGCTGGAAGGGTGGGGTGCCTGCCTGGGAGAACACCAGGTCTCGGGCACATGGACTCTCCCGGAGAGTCAGCTGCATATCAATCTGTTGGAAATGATGGCAGTGGAACTGGCGTTGGAAGAGTTCCTTCCGATGATCAGGGACAAGGTGATATTGAGGTCGGACAATTCGACAGTAGTATCATATATAAATCGCCAAGGCGGGACCAGGTCGCCCACTCTGTGCATCAGGGTGTGGCACTTGATTCAATGGTGCAGGAATTACTCGGTTGTTTTGAAAGCAGCTCATATTCCTGGCCGATTGAACATTCTGGCGGATGCTTTGTCTCGCAGACAGAAAATCTTGCCAACAGAATGGTCCCTCAACCCTCCAGTTCTGCGACGGATCTTCGAGCATTGGGGCAAACCCAACGTGGACTTGTTCGCCACAAAGGAAAATGCTCAAATCATGACATATGTCTCGCCGATTCCAGATCCAAATGCCGTCGATACAGACGCTCTGGCGATAAGCTGGAGAGGGATGCACGCTTATGCGTACCCACCCACCATTCTTCTACCGAAGGTATTGGTGAAGGTCAGGGAGGAACCGTGTCTGGTCCTGCTAATAGCGCCGTATTGGCCGAGCAGGGCGTGGTTCACGGATCTTCTAGATCTGCTGGTGGAAAATCCTGTGCAGTTGCCCGAGATTCCGAACATAATCTCCCAGGCCAAGGGACGCTTCCTACACGAGCGTCCCGAAATGTTCAAATTGACTGCGTGGATGTTGTCAAACAACGTTCCACGTCGGAAGGCTTTTCTCGACAGGCTGCTGATTTCATCGCGGCTGCGAGAAGGAGGTCAACCTTCAAGTCATATAACAACAAGGTTAACAGATTTGCAGACTAGTGTGAAGAAAAGGGTATTGATACCTTTCAATCCACTATTCAGCAAATAGCAGACTTTCTCTGTGAGCTGTTCTTTTCAGGACTAGCTCCCGTCACAGTTGCTGGATACAAGTCAGCTTTGGCATCAGTTATCCCTTGTCTAGCCAACAGGGATAGTCCAGAGGTGGCCCAGTTAAATGTGATGTTGAAGGGAATGAGCAATCTCCGCCCGAGACAACCGGTAGTCATTCCAGCCTGGAGTCTATCTTTAGTGCTTACTGTACTGGCCAAGCACCCTTTCGAACCGTTGCGTTCGGCTAGTCTAAAGCATTTGACTCTAAAGGCGGTCTTTCTATTGGCAGCTTCCTCAGCTAGAAGGCGCAGTGAGATCCATGCGCTTTCGGCAGAGAGGAACCGATTTATTGTTTCTGGAGAAGGTCTGCGTCTTCTGCCAAGAGCAGAGTTTATGTCAAAGAACCAATCTTTGAGATATCCCGGCAAACCGATCATTATACCGAAGTTAACAAGGTTTGATCGTGATGCCAGTATCTTGTGCCCGGTCCGTGCTTTGACTAAGTACAAGAAACGGACGGACTTGTTACGGTCGAACGATAGACATCTGTGGATCTGCCATAAAAAGCCTTATGGCGCCGCATCCATGGATACTATCTCTCGTTGGGTGGTCGAATGCATTCAGACTACTCACGAGATGGCGACTGGGCACCAGGTGCAAGGCGTAAGGGCACACGATGTCAGAGGAATAGCCGCCTCGACCGCCCTTTACAATGGTGTTCCGTTAGAGGACATCATGGCCGTTGCACAATGGCGCTGTGAGTCCTCATTTACGGATTACTATATGAGGGATGTGTCAGACTCGGCCAATCCACTCGCTTTAACTGTTTTGAAACGATAGTTAGTGACCACACTGCTTTTCCCCTTTTTTCACTTTGGTAAGAAAAGAACCTAAAGCAGGCATGGTCAGGCGAGAGGATGTCAACCAGATTGTGTCACTGATGGCCGAACCGGTGAATGGTTGGAGGCGGTACGTCTGAAGTCCTGTTATCATAAGGTAATTCAATAAGTGAGAGTTTTTTGTATTATGTATATGTATCATGTTCATTCATCTTATATATTCATGCTCATTCCCAGGCTAATACATGGAATATGCAGGGAGTAGTTAACCCTCTTGGCATATTGGTGTTTTCAGGCGAGATACATGTTCGTTAGTTCTCTCCCTTTTCTTAGGAGGAAAAAGGGGGGGGGAGCTGTGACGCGAATGTGATTCGGTTCCGTGAACTTGACGGTCCTTTTAGGTCTCTGTTAGTCAGGTTTGAAGTCTAAAATCTTTCTCCAAGGGGCAAAATTAGCATTTATGGCTTGCCCCTTCCCACCAGGTTACTGATTAAATCTGGTGTATATCAGAAGTAACAGAATGGTGAGTATTGATCGAAGGAGAATGCAGGAAATGTCAATTTCCCTTTCTCCGAGATCTAACAATACTCACCATTCTGTTACGGACCCAGCCTCCCAGCCCCATGGAGGCAAGCCATAGTTTTCTCTTGTTTGGTGGCTATGCAAACAATATGAGCTCTATGGTAAACGGGTACTCGGCAGTTGGGAGCCGAGTACCCGGTTCCCAGGAGTCGGTAAAGCTTTCTAAGTCTATAATCCTAGAGCTGCTGTCAGGGCCAGCTGTATATCAGAAGTAACAGAATGGTGAGTATTGTTAGATCTCGGAGAAAGGGAAATTGACATTTCCTGCATTTTAACAGTTATATGATGATAGTAAAAAAGTTGTAAAACCAGCTATATATGAGATAGAGCGATAAAATTTGAAGTGACAGACCGAGGACAAACAAATGGATTTCAAAAAGCTTTAGATTTTCAGCTTAATTTTGGGAAAAATTTCCATTATTTTCCAGAATTCTTTTTTGAAAAATCGGAAAATTTTCCACATGTCTTAGATGTAGTTTTTCGTATTTGTTAAAAGGAAACAAGTTAAATACTTAATTAGAATTATTCTTTTCAAATCAGTGAACAAACGACATCATGTGTATTATTCATATTAAATTACAAAATATTAAGGGATAAATTAAAATGGTTGAAAAGCTGGTGGAATGAAAGCTGGTGGTCAGAACTCCAGTTTTAAAGAACTGTTAGAAGAAAGGCTGGTGTGCATTTTGAAAACAATTTGACTGAAAGTTGTTGCTGTCTTACATGTAGGCCCTGTAAGCATTATTAACCCTTTTAATGCTGCAATCACAGAAAACTGAATTGCAAGACAATGATACTAGCAAACCGTTGAATATTTTGAAACTAATTTGACTGGAAGCTGTTGCTGCAGCAACAGCTCCCAGTCAAATTAGTTTCAAAATATTCAACAGAATATTAATTTATCATAATCAACCTTGGTGTATACATTGCATTGTTAGGTTTATTCATATGTAAATGTAACAAAAGTAGGTCACACCTGTTTCTATAATTCAATATGATCAAGTCTTAATCCCCAACAAGTATTGGACTCATTGGAATATTAGTATTAACATAAAACATGTTGCTGGTGCACGTTTTCTATTAATTAGTTTACGTTAAAAATAATTCTAAGAATAAATAATACAATTTACGCAATGAGACATGGAAATTAAGTTTCAGATAAAAACTGGAAAATGTTCTGGAAAAAATGTCTGGGTAACTTTCCGGAAAATTTTCCGAGCGAAAATTTGTCCGTCTTACATCATTGTGTGTGTGTGTGTGTGTGCGTGCGTGCGTGCGTGCGTGCATGTGTGCGCGCGCGTGCGTGCATGTGTGCGCGCGCGTGCGTGCATGTGTGCGCGCGTGTGCGTGCGTGCGTGCGTGTGAGATTAAGAAATTGTGAAAATCTGATACATTTATGCTTGTATTATAAAAACTGCTCAACATGAAGCGAAGATATTTTGCATACAAGTCAGCCTACATAGGCTCATGGAAATAGGATAATAGAAAGAACTCTGCCAGTAATGTTTTCTTATAAATACTCTTAAGGATGTTATGAGGACTAGATAGCCGATCGCGCTGATTAATTTGACAATCATAGTACAGATTCTCCTTTACTAGAAGAACAAAATGCTTTTGAAATTTTTGTAATCGGCCCAGCCAAAGCTGAGATAAGCATATAGCAACCACCTTGACAACCAAACGTTTTTATCTATCTCGCTAGAGTTGTGACGTCACACCGGGATGACACCAATTCCTATTAGTCTAGATTATCTCGGGAGCAAAGCTAGGCTCTCTACTGCTGCGCGTATTAGGCACCTATACACATATTCTTTGACAATTCATTGTTCACACAGGGACACTACATTGTTCGAGATGCACAAAGGTTCAATAATATCGAAGTTGATGATATTTTTGTTGATTAAAATTTAAAGGACAGACCTCATGGTCATGGTGCCTGACATCACAATTCTAACGTATAGGCCTGTTAGACGTGACAGTAACATCGGATTTCGTGTACGTGAATTAGGCTATATTTAATCAAGCCCACCCACACACTTCTTGGAATACAATTCTACAAATGCATATACATGTTGTCTTTCTGGATTGACCGCAGAGATTTTGCATATATGATAGGCATGCATGATCATGCATGTACACAACTTTTTAAATGTTAGTTAAGTAGGCCTCAGTGCACGTACGATCGCAATTTACCATTGTGTAGGCTTATGAATAAATTTATGATTGCACTATAGCAGTTGCTCCATGCATTTATGTGTTTAAAGTTAACTAAAATGTCGGGTAAATATAAATCTAATCAAAACTAATCTATTTGCGTATAGTCTACATTGACATATTATTGACAGTACACGGTTTGTTTACAATTTAGGCAGCGGTCGAGGTGCGTAGCGAGGCTT
Source organism: Chaetoderma sp. LZ-2023a (assembly GCA_034401795.1). NCBI lineage: Eukaryota > Metazoa > Mollusca > Caudofoveata > Chaetodermatida > Chaetodermatidae > Chaetoderma > Chaetoderma sp. LZ-2023a. Next base: position 37,348,510 of record CM067362.1, on the reverse strand, counting down.
TCACTGCCGTCCGCACGCTTATACTACAACTTAAATAACATATACTGCTGACTGTTTTGAACTGGGTTGGATTTCAAACCAAATTGTGTTCAAAATATTCAACATAACGTTTCTTGTATCATGTTCATATGGTTCTAACTACCATATTTGTGTTTTTGCTTTGGAAGCATTTAAACTTATTTATGAGCTGCACTGTAAGTAAAGATGATACGCTAGCGACCTCTGAACATCTGTCAGTTCACCTATCTATTTAAAATTTGTTTATCCGCTTAGGGCTGCGCGATATACCGATACCATATTTAAAACCGATATCCTGCACTGACGGTTTCATAACCGATTATAAGAAATAAATATCGAAAAACCGAATATGAACATATTTTCGGGTTTTCGTATCAGGATTGTTAAAAATAAAATATACTAACGAGCATGAAAGTGTAATGAATAATAATGCCCATACTTTCCATTAAGCTACGTTCGGGGCAACTAATAATTGAACGTGGCCCCAATTGCGCATAGTGTGTAACTCCATGTCACTCGCTGTACGCCGAGAGAAATTCAAGCAGCGAATTAATTAAATAAATATCCACTCGTCTTTTCTCTGGTAATCACGTGATTTACGTCTTTTCGCAACCTGTTTTGCTGATGATTTATGATTAATTTTGACAAATCAAACGATGCTTATTTAACTGTGCGTAATATTTAGGTGGTCTAATTAATAATTTCACTCCCGCGATGATGGATGTTATGAGGTATATTAAGCTTTAAATGCGTAAAATGTTATGAATGTATCAGGGCGTGAAAATACGTTCTGTTTTCGTGCTATTTTTTTATAATTTAAATTTTTTGTTTCATGTCCATAAAACCGATATTCGGTTAAAACCGATATGAAAAGTCATATCGAAACCGCTATGCGCTACAGTTTTGCTTTTTCATATTTCATAACATTGAAATATGAGTGTATGCTACTTGGAAGAAGTTGGTTTGAAAACGATATAGTTCATATGGTTGTCACAGGCGTGATGCCCCCCCCCCCCACACACACACCAACATACGTGTTGCCCCATACATGCCTCTACATTATTATTATTATTATTATTATTATTATTATTATTATTATTATTATTATTATTATTATTATTATTATTATTATACAAACACAGTGTCAAAAGCTTATAGGTAAACAATTACATTCTAATCAGTAATCACGGGAAATTTCACATAGGACACACTGACGCACTTATTGTAGATTCGTAATCTTCAGAAAAAGTTGTAACCGCACTCTGTAGCCTATACATTTAGATATGAATAATAGTACAATTATAGCCATCGTCAACCTCTCCCACCAACCTCGATCATCACGCTCACATCCATCCATCCCAGACAGTACATAGTACACCCAGTCCTTTCAAGAATGGTAATGGATCCGCAATTAGGACTACTAGACTACAGAGTATTTGTCCCATGCATTGAAATATTGCCGATTTTCAGCACTGCCCATGGTTTACCGTAGTTACAGGCCTATTATTATGCAAATATAGCTTTCCATGAAACCATTAAAAATGAGTAAATATCATAATAGATTTTTAAAAATCATGATTTTTTATTTCTTGAAGACTTAGCTTCAACCTGACATAATTTATGTTATGTTAGGTGAAGTCTATCCTGTTAAACGCACGTTTTAAAATATGTTACCTTTGTACTACAGACAGAAAAATATTGACCCAGCTCACAGCGCCGTTCCCGGTGTGACGTCACAGCGAGTGGTGATGTGATTCAGATTGAGGCGTCATTTAATCTCGTTATTTGGGATGCCTAACATTTTTCTCACTCCAAAGTGACGCTATTGTGTTTAAATAGTGTAGTAGACCATAAAGTTAATTAAAACTCGTTATCGACCGCAAGTCCTCACAAGACCTTTAAATTGATCAAATTACCAAAGCTCAACCATTAGTGTAAAAGTGCCCATTTTCAGATTAAGTTCATATGATGTCTTCCTTTTTCTTCTATTGCGATACTTTCATAGTTTATTTTGACTGGTGCAATATCGCTTATCCAATCAATGAAGTAGAGATATATATTTTCTCTCCTTAGAGCCACTCAGATCAGCGTGGCAAATGAACGCACTCGTCAACAGCGTCTCACACTAGAGCTATACGCAGCCATACTTTGGAAACCAGTCGGTAACCAGAGATCGGCTATTCACCGATTTTCAGATTTACTTTATTGGGACTATGAGGATGTGAAACAAACCAAAATACCGCAAAGCATCTGCTGTTCGGTAAATCAACAATTGGCTACAATCGGCTGCTTGAGGTAGTGGATAGAAAGCGCACGATTACTGACTGGGGTTAGAGTTAGATAAGCATAAGAGAATGTATACTGCATTGACATATTTGAAGAAGTTAAAATAAGGCGAAAAGACATTTTCTAATTAAATATATTGCAATTAGAAGAGCTCGGGTAAAAAATTTTGTTTTTGTCTTAAACATTGGCTAAAGAGATTTTTTTCAGTAGCATGGGCCTTGGGGTGCTTTCAGGAGCGTGCAAAGTGTTTTCCGTTACATAACAGTGTCATATACTCACTATATACTTCAGTTTAGTAATGTAGACAACATATTACTGAACACTGTCAACGTTCGCTGACCATTTGGCTTCCTGAACTCACTCCTGGCCTGTATGTGTGCATTTAAACATCAACTGGCATCAACAGAGCTCCATGAGTTAAATTAGATTCAAAATATTCAACAGAATATTCCCTGCTGTACATGATATCAAATTTTAGCCAAAAGCTGAAACGCAACAGCAATGTCTTTCAGCAACTTTGTTTTGAAAATACACATTTTTGAAACACTTTTCAATAACTAATGGAGCGATCTTTTCCGAACTTAGGTTGATGTGTGTCTCTGGGGTCTCGAAGACGTACGCCAATTTGACGGTGAAATACTAAAACGCAACAACAGCTTTCAGCAACACTGTTTCCAAAATAGACATTTTTGGCGTTATAGTGACCTGACTGAAAAATATGTCAATGAAACGGATATTGGACAAATTTGTCATTGTTTTGTTTTGGAAACATTTAGTTATTTCGGAGCCATACTGTATGGTTCCATACTGCATACGACATGTCTTATTGTTTGTTCTACAGGTTTGTCTGCTATGACATGAAGGATGTCGTCGACGCTAGTTTAATACCTTCGGCACTGGACATTCCCCTTGCTGTGCGCATTGCCATGAACCCCGCTGGTACTCTGAGAGTGGGTGGCTTCCCAACTAACATTTTTGTTAATGGCTTCGACAGGAAATATCAGTGCTGCAACTGTAAGAGTGTTCTCCGTGAACCTATGCAAAGCTACTGTGAGCACCGCTTCTGTCGATCGTGCATCGACTTTTTGACAAAGTAAGTTAACTCTTGTTATTTATCACACATTTTTAGCCCTTTAATAATCAACTTTGGTCAACAAAATTTAAGAATGTCCATTTTCAGGCCAAGAGAATACAATCTTTGAAAATTTATTACTGGAATGACTGGCTCGGTTATCGAGCCAGTTATTCGAGTGGTAAATTTTACAAAAATAGTCTTCTCTTGGTCTCCAAATGGACATTTCTCAAGACCACTGCAGAAGTTGTTTTTGGCTGATATCGGGGTTAAAGGAGGGCTATGATAGCCATTGCTTGGCAAATGAACCAATTATAAGAAAAAGTGAAACGGTTTACATCTTAGAAATTCTTTATGTTTTAATTAAATACTTCAGTGGCTGTATATGAGCACTTCTGCAAAATATCTTGTATTGTACTGTACTGTACCATACTGTACCGTACCGTACCGTACCGTACCGTACCGTACCGTACCGTACCGTACCGTACCGTACCGTACCGTACCGTACCGTACCGTACCGTACCGTACTGTACTGTATATGCATAAGTTAATGTTCTGTACAAAGCTCTTTCATTGTCAATTAAATTTAACTCTTACTCATCAGGCCGACAAAACAGCCGTAACATTGGTCATTGGGATTGTCTATTTGCAGACCAAGAGAAAGCAAGTCATTCTAGTGATTAATTTTAAAAAATAGTCCTCTTTTCCTGCAAATGAACATTCACTAATCAAAGATGTAAATTTTCTTAGCAGATCTGGACCATTAAAAGGTTAGTTAAACCTGAATACAAGTTGGATGTTCATTTTCCAGGTGCAATGCAAGAAAGATGGGATGAGCTACTGAAATTTTAGATCTGGAAAGCGTCTCTAAAACTTATATTAGTCTTGTTGATCTTGTTGGGGATGTGGACTTTTTGTTTCTTTGTACCGCTCCTCAATTCAGTTTTCATCCAATCTCACACATCACATGTTCTAGGGATATTTCCTGACATCAGTAAGGAGCTCGATTTTCGATTCATTGCCTTGGTGGAATTTACTAGGGCAACCCCCCCCCCCCTAAATAATAAAATCCTACCTCGCCGTTAATTATAAAGTGAACGTAACTGGATAAAACTTAAGGGAGATATTCTAGGGCTAACTGTCAACATCATTAGAGAGCCCAATTTTTTATTCATCACCCTAGTCGGTTTTATAAGGGGCCCCCCAGGCCCTCCCTTAAATTTTTCAATCGCTACTCCATTATTAATGAGCGGATCTCAAAACTTAAAGGGATTTTCTCCTTCGATCAATACTTACCATTACATTACTTATTGATAACAGCACCCTTAGGCCTAAGAATCTTCTGATTTGATAAGCTCTTACCGGTTCCTGGAACCTGATACTCATTCCCAACAAATGGGTGCCCACTACCATGGACCGATCACTTTTATTACAAGAGTGACAGGCCTTACTTCTGTGCAGTGAAAATCTAGTTTTTGCTTGTCTTTTTCTGTGCCTTATTCTGTAACTGGATTTAATTGCATTACCAATGGAGAACGCCACCGACATCCAGGTTGTATTGTTCTAGCCAATAAATCTTTGACAAATGTGACTGGAATTGATTGGAATTGAATTGGAATTTGTCAATTCTGGTCAATTCAAATTATAATTCAAAATCCAATTCCAATTCTGGTGTCTTAAAATTGATCAATTCCAATTGAATTGGAATTGACCACAATCCTGGTGTCAAGTGTAATGTGTGGCCCGTCGAATTGCTGGTAAAGTGCCTTTCCCAGAAGGAATTGGCTGGGTCTGACGTGTGGTCAGGCGGTTCGAAATCAAATTGGGAAGCGCCTGTTTCGGGCCATGTTGGCGCTTCCCGTCCGCAGTCGGAAGGATTGGAGTTGGTACCCCCTGCGCGGTTAGGCCCCACTATGCAAGGCTTCTTGCATAGCATCCTGCCCTTGCTGGTGTCTTCTCTGATCCCGAAGACTGTGGCGCAACCTCTTCCCATGCTTGGTATGGACCCTGTCCTTGGACAGGTTTCTGGACTGGCTATTGGGGGTGCCATCTCGTATGGCCACCCTGGCCGTCCCGTCGGGCTCCGGCCTGGTGGGTACTGCTTCTCCGCGGCCACCTCCGGGTGGTCCAGTAGCGGTAGCCGGTCCATCAGGCATGGGAGCCGTCCGACAAGACGGCTCCAGTGTGCTAATCCAACGATGACTCTTCAGAGTCAGAGGATGAGGATGCCATGGAGGAGAGGTTGTTGCAGCCCGAGATGCCGCGGGTGGAGCGTATGGAGGTCGGTTCCATCCTGGACAGAACCGTCCTCCATTTGTCTGGCTTAGCACACGCCTTGGCAGCCACTCCGCCCGTGGTTGAGGCCACACTGGTACCGGGCACCCGTCCAGTGGCGGTTGCTTTGCCACCAACTGACAGTGACATGTGTTGCTGGCCAGGTGTGGTACTCGCCTATCTCGCTTGGTCCAGCGGCCAAACACGGGGTGTCATTGGCGCCTGTCTATGGCCATGGTTCTGGACCGTGCGGACCTACACCATGGAATGCCTTGTTGCATGGGGTGGCAACGGAACTGTACAGTACTGGTGTTCTTGGCTATCCAACAGGGCTCCTTGCCGGGAGGCCATTGTTAGTAGACCCGTAGGCACATCAACAGGTGATGTGTTTACGGGAGTTTCTTCCTCGGAATTGGACTGGAGGGATGCCCTGGCTTGGCTAGCCAGGTTTGAGCTGTCCGTGGTCTTGACCACATCTGAGGTGGACAGTTGCATCCATATGGACGGGGTCTTGCCCGCGGCTAAGATTCAGTCCAAAGGACTGGATCCCAAGTTCAAGGAATTGTTGGAAGCGTTTTATGCAAAACAACTCTTCGAAGAGCCAGCTCCCTGCGGCCTCTAGTGAGGTGCGGGAAAGATGCCATATCCCAAGGGCGGAATACGAGCATTATGGTGAGGTACCAACGGTCACTGAGGATGACCGTTGGGTCTTGGGAGTCCCTAGTGCCAGAGCGGGTGGCCCCGCTCAGACACTAGTGGATAGGAAGCAGGTGCACTCAGACGAAGTCCTGGCCCTATGCGATGAGGGTGTGAGGGCAGCAATTAATGCTGTCAACCACTCCTATCGTTTGCTTCAGTCGGTGTGGACTGAAGCAGGGACAAGACAACCTGTGCCACCTGCAGCGCTTTCCTGCATCAATGACGGCCTTTTGCTGTCAATGGATGCGCTGGCACGGGTGCAGGCATGTGTTACCAAGTCGAGGAGGCAGATGGTCCTAGACCATATGCGACCATCAGGGACCGCTTACTTGGGACCCCATGAATGGACCGACCAAGCGCGGGCCATCATAGAAGACACGGCTAACATCGCGCAAAGTCGACTGGTGGTGAATATGCAGCTAGAGCTGGTGGGGCAAGCACATGCACTAGGAGCTGCATCCAAGCCACCAGTCACACAGCCGGCCTCCAAGAAGCTGAAGAAGAACAAGGGCAAGGTGAAAGCCATGCCCGCTTCTAATGCTCTTGCTGGGCCTTCTCAGCCGCCTGCGGCTATGAAGGCGAGGAAGGCTGTTGAGGCTCCTGCCCACCCTAGTGGCGGCACTGATCACCTGAGAGGCGGTAAGGGTAAGGGCAAGGGTACATCTTCCAAGGTCGGAAAGAAGGGAGCAGATCGTACCTGAGGGTATTATGGCTCCCTTCGCATCCGTCTGGATTGCGCCTGTGCGACAGGAACAGTGGTGTCAGTCAGACCAGTCAAGTAGAAACCAAAATGGTTCTCTCTCCCTCATTAAAGGGTGTGTGTGTGTGTGTGTGTGTAGAGGTGGAGCGGATCGCGAGCCGGACACCCTCCTTAGGCGTCAATGTTCCTATAGTGGTTAGAAGGCTTATGCGTTTTGCCGAGGCTTGGCGAGGTGTGATGTCAGACTATCTGGTCCTGGGATGGATATCTCAGGGATACATGCCAGAGTGGTGGGAGATCCCTCCACAAAATATGCCTTTGGCACCAGTCTGGAGTCCCATACCAAGGAAGGCAGACAAGTTAGAAGCCATTCAAAACGAAGTGTCAGGCTTGCTTCTGAAGGGAGCAATAAAACCAGCAAACCAGGACACTCCAGGCTTCTATTCAAATATGTTCCTTGTCCCCAAGAGCACAGGGGGTCGGAGACCTGTACTCAATCTCAGGCACTTGATTGGTTTATCCATTCGTCTCAGTTCAAAATGGAAACACCGAGGATGGTAATGGCTGGATTGAGGAAATGAATGTGGTGTGTGTCAATCGATCTGAAAGATGCATATTTCCACATTCCAATGAATAGGGTTGTCACAGGTTTCTGAGAATCGTGTTTCAGAATCGTGTTTGGGAGTTTGTAGTCCTCCCATTCGGCCTGTGGACGGCCCCAAGTGTTTTCACCAGATTGGTCCTAGCGGTGACAGCGTTTCTCAGAAAAGAGAAAGTGGCGCTTAACACCTACATAGATGATTGACTTATCAAGGCGGACACGCCAGCCATGTTAGAGGTGGATACTGCTCTGACTCTGAAATTGCTTTCAGAGCTAGGCTGGATAGTCAACAAGGAGAAATCTGAGTTGACACCAACTCAACACTTCGTTTATTTGGGGATGCGATTCGATCTCAAGGAGGGCAGGGTATACCCATCAGAGCCCAGATTGGAGTCTCTGAAAGCCATCGTCAGGAGCTTTCGATTGGGAAACTACATTCAGACGAGGAGGTTTCTTCAGATACTGGGCATGATGGCCTCCATGGAGCAGGTGATCCCATACGCTGCTTTAATGCGAAGACCTATCCAGTTGTATCTGATATCTCTGTGGAAACGGGGAAACCCCCCCCCCCTGTCAAAACTGGTACCAGTTTGGAGCCGAAAATGTCGTATCTTGCATGGTGGAAGGAGCATCAGAATCCCCTAGTAGAAGTTTCGCTTCACCTACCCCACCCCCAGCTGTCTTGTGTATACACGGATGCATCGCTGGAGGGGAAGGGGGTTGGGGCCTGCCTGGGAGAACACCGGGTTTCGGGCACATGGACTCTCCTATAGAGTCAGCTGCATGTCAGTTTGTTAGAAATGATGGCAGTGGAACTGGCACTGGAGAGATTTCTTCCGGAAGTCAGGGGCAAGGTGATGTTGATATGGTCGGACAATTCGACACTAGTATCATACATAAATCGCCATGGAGGGACCAGGTCACCCACACTGTATGAAAGTGTGGCACTTGATTCAATGGTGCAGGAATTACTCGCTTGTCTTGAAAGCAGCTCGCATTCCTGGGCGATTGAACATTCTGGCAGATGCTTTGTCTCACAGACAGAGGATCTTGCCGACAGAATGGTCTCTCAACCCTCCAGTTCTACCACAAAGGAAAATGCTCAAATCATGACTTGCCTCTCGCCCATTCCAGATCCAAATGCCATCGATACACACGCTCTAGCGATAAGCTGGAGAGGGATGCACGCATACGCATACCCACCCACCATCCTTCTACAGACGGTCTTGATGAAGATCAGGGAGGAGCCGTGCTTGGTCCTGCTAACAGCGCCTTTTTGGCCCAGCAGGGTGTTGTTTATGAATCCTCTGGCAGCTGCCCGAGGTTCCGAACATAATCTCCCAGGCCAAAGGCTGCTTCCTACACAAGCAGCCTGAAATGTTCAAATTGACTTCGTGGATGTTATCAAGCAACGTTCAACAGGCTGCAAGTTTCATTACAGCCGCGAGAAGGAGGTCAACCGTCAAGACATATAACCACACGGTTAACAAATTTGCAGAATGGTGTGAAGGAAAGGATATCGATCCCTTTCAATTCACTATTCAGCAAATAGCAGACTTTCTCTGTGAGCTGTTCTTTACAGGATTAGCTCCAGTCACGATTGCTGGATACAAGTCAGCTTTGGCATCAGTTATCCCTTGTCTAGCCAACAGGGATAGTCCAGAGGTGGCATAGTTAAACGTGATGGTGAAGGGAATGAGCAATCTCCGACCGAGATAACCGGTAGTCATTCCAGCCTGGAGTCTATCTTTGGTGCTTAATGCAGTCCTCAAAATTTGGCACGAACGATCGTTTCATTCGCGTGTCGGTTACGTGAAGTAAAATTACCATGAACGAAAAAATGGTCGCGTAAGTGACAAAGCCCAGAACGGTAGTTATCTCTGATCGTGGAAAATAGAAAAGTTTCAACACCTTTTGATATGATGCATGCTATTTGCAATGGAATTTAGCATTTTCAAACATCTAAAAGATTGATAACATCTGTCTGTCAATAAATAAGCGACAGCGTGCATGTGTCAGAGACAAACTTCCGTTGTATTTCCGCTAGCATTACTACATAGGCCGGGAACTAGTCTCGTTACACGTTATGCATCAACAACGGACTGCTCAATTATAAACCGTTGCATGCAAGTACGTGCAACCGGCGGCTGGCATGTTCCAGATGTATTATTTTATATATGCGATTGGATCCCGATATAACATAGGAAGACATGCATTGTTGAGGGAGTCTCACAGTATATTCTCCTTGAGTTTCAGTTGGCTTGTAGAGACAGCTGTTTAAGAATTAATCTGTTAAATTAAACTGGTACATTCATAGATCCTGGCTACTGTGTCAGTGTGTGTTTGTCCATGACACACAATAATTCAGGCCTCGAAACTTGACGGGATTCTCGTAATATTCCCGAAATTGAAAATTGAAAAGATTCTCGTAAATAAACGGTTCCAAAAACGTAAACATTCCATTCTTACAGAACGCCACGATTCCGGTTACTAATTTCAACAATAAAAATTATGTCACGAATCAGCCTAGAGAGGGGTCTGCTAATACATCGGTAATGAGAAATGTCTCGCGTGACTGCGCAGTCGTAGTTAATAACAATCGATAATGCACACTCGTAGTTTCTGATTAGCTCGCTGGATATCCTATTTCAGTAGGCATGAATGTAAATTACTATCGTAGTAAAATTTTGATCACATGCCTCGTTGTCATTCATAACGAATTAATCACATGATTTATTTCAACCAATCTCTGTGCGACTCTCGCGATTAATATTGATGGCTAATGGCGAAAAATCTAGTCACTGTGCCGCTTTTAAACGCAGTAAAGCAATATGTTAGCGCCCACTTTAACGGGTTTTATGACCCAATATATTATTATTGGAAGGTTCTGACAGTATTTAAGTGGTTCATTGCTTTGGAGCGACCGAGAAAACAGGACTATATATCAGGAAAACCGGTGCGTGGTAACTTATTTTCAAGTAAATCGCATTTGCAGTAAATTGTCAGTTTAAAGCGTACAAGTTAAGAAGGGTCAAGATATCTACTAAATGCCTTAGAGCTGGTTACGCTTTTTATTGTGGCGGACTTGCGGGTTATTGTTGTGTGCCCACTCCACGGGCACGCTTCTATTTATTGCTGTCTAGAATTGCCTATAGGTGCGGCCATTTCGCGCATGGGATTGTGGGACTGTGTCTCACGAGATCTCCATCGATACGAGATCTAATTATTCTCGGCGCGAAGACACGGCTCTATTTTTAGATTGCTGGATATCTCATAATTATTATCTTCATGCGCGTTATTCATGGCGAGTTCTCTTATTTGTTCTGGTCCGACTGTAATAGAGTTTGCGCGGCGATGACCGCTAAATTATTTTAATAAACAGCCAACGGAACTCCAAATAACTACTCAAAATTTTGTTGGAGGACTGCGTACAAAACATGTTTATCATTCCTTTTGCAGATGAAAGTACTCAAGCACACGCCCATGCTTTTCGGGCCATCCACGATAATGCGATGCCGCAGACGATGATGACGACAGGAGAGGGGAGGATGGGGATGCAATAAAGGCTCGTTAAACCGTTAATCTACTCAAACTTTTCGTTCCAAGTTATGAGGAGGTTAAAAGTTCAGATTTACCTAAATACACAGAGGTGGAGCCATTTTGAATGTGCAGGGTGGGTGGGGTTGGAGGTGACTGGGTCTCATTTCTCGTTTTTCTTTCGTTTTGTTTCGTGTAAGAAACGAGAAGAGAAGACCTGGTGAAAGCATAGTGGGAGTTGAGAGGAAGGGTTTAGGTGGGTAAATGGGGGTAAATGACAACGGTATGGAATAACCATGAATATGGTCTGTTAATTCGTATTGTTTAATCTATTATGTTAATGGCTAACTGTTATCCGACAATGAAAGTGTTTGAAGGAGCTGTTCTTTTCTTTCCTATCTGTTTACATAATTTTTCTCCCCTCCCCCCCCCCCCACATATCTCTCTCTCTCTCTCTCTCTCTCTCTCTCTCTCTCTCTCTCTCTCTCTCTCTCTCTCTCTCTCTCTCTCTCTCTCTCTCTCTCTCTCTCTCTCTTTCTTAATTTATTGTTTCTCGCGCACCTCTTTTTAGTGTTCTCAAAGTTGGCTGCTTATAATAATTCTGTAGGAAGAGGGCAAATCTAAGTTGTAAGACCTTGTGCCCGATCCCATTGTGCAATTGTTACAATAAAGTATGTTTAAATCAAAAAATCTCATATGCCCACTTTAGCACTCTGATCGTGAGAAATATCCATTAACATTAGCTAGTCACCGGAGAACTTGTTTTGAAAGTTTACCACTGGAATGACTGGTTGGATAACCGATCCTATAATTCCAGTAGTAAATTGCAAAAGAAAAACCACAATGGTCTCTTGGACGGCAATTAGACATAGGACATTTTCTATGATAATGGATTTTTGTGGTGTGTTTCTGCAGTATATGACGTCATAATTATTTAGGTCTGATGTAGCTGGACGTCACAATCAAAATGTGTAATGAATGTCGTATCTAGCCCCACCAGGAACATTGAATAGCCAGTCAAGTATGTGAATTGTGCAGGTCTTTACTATTTAATCAAATATTTTGAAACTAATTTGACTAGACGCTGTTCGAATTGTATGTCTTTGCTATTTATTCAACAGTCATTTTCTATGATAATGGCAGGATTCGATCTGTAGCGGAAGGATATTACGTCATAATCAATTACGTCATATACAGGATGATGTCACAATCCAAAATGTGTAAATGAATGGCGTATCGAGCTCAGTCATGAACATTGAATAGTCCGGCAAGTGTACGAATTGTATGTCTTTACTGTTTAATCAACATCGTGTTGAATATTTTGAAACTAATTTGACCTGGCATTGTTGTGGCCAGAGGTAGCAAACCTTTAAAAGCAACCAGTCAAATTAGTTTCAAAATAGTCATCAGCTTACCTGTATAATATATATATATATATATATATATATATATATATATATATATATATATATATATATATATATATATATATATATATATATATATATATATATATATTATATATATATATATATATTATATATATATATATATATATATATATATATATATATATATATATATATATATATATATCGATTCCAATACGCAAAAAAGGGGTGGAGCTTAGCTAGAAATAGGCGTGGCATACCTAGAAATGGATTTCTCTATTGAAATGTCATGAGCAAATTGAGCATTACATGGCTAATACCACTTGGTAATGCGTGGCCCACACAATATGGACCACTTGTATTAAGAGACCACCCATAATTATAGGTCACATATTTTAACAAGGCCAATCATAGATTGTTGCCCCGAATACAATATACTGGTCCTCTGACGGAGGGAGGATAATTAATACCACTTGCTAATGGGCATTTTCATGTTGTCTATCCTTCATATTACGTCATATGATGTCATAATCAACGACTAGGATGACATCATAATCATGATGTCATGACTGACTAGATTTAGTCCGTCTTAAATACTTAATAGTCTGACACATTGTACGAATTGTATGTCTTTGCTATTTACAAAAACATGCTGGTGAATATTTTGAAACTAAGTTGACTGGGCGATGTTACTGCCACAAGCAGCAACATCACCCAGTCAAATTGGTTTCAAAATAGTCAACACCTTACCTGTATAGTTTTCTGGAAATTGATAGTCAAGAAGCTCAGCGATCCATCGATACCAGCACGAGCGCGGTATTAATGTATTAATAAACCATCCGGATTCAGTGACTGATTGACTAACGTTAGGCATATCGAAGTCATTTCAAGCAACCGCCACCAAGAGGTGACTGGACACAATTGTGTGTTTTTCTAACAAAATTCTTTAGAATGTTTAACACCGAAATTTCAATATCTCAGATAAACACAACTATACGAATATTTTTTTAATATTTTGACTGGCAGCCCATCCCACCCTACCCACCTGCTTGTTGCTATCATAGACCTGTATTACGTATTGCAACGACAACGACTGTCCATGTAAGCCTATCATCTTCTCTTATTGTATTTTAACCCTTTCATGAGGAGGCCGCCAAAACCGGCGTCTACAGTGATCTTGAGGATGTTAATTTGCAGGTCAAGAGAAGATAGTTTTTGAAAATTCACCACTGAAATGACTGGCTCGATAATTGAGCCAGTCATTCCAATAGTAACCCTTCAAAACAATCGTCTATCGGCCTGCAAGTAGGCACTCAATAAGCAAATATTTTTTTATATTCTTGACTCAATTTAGGTAATACAGGGTTAATAAATTATGAGGACGACGATGATGTACCATGTCTGTTTAACCTTTCGCATATTGTATTATAGTATTATTCACATTCGTTGCATTCGAGACAGGGTAAAAATTACAGACTTTTTACAGACAGTCTTGAGGCGTACTATGTGTGTGGTAAATTTCAAAAGAAAAACATGCATAATAATATTGTAGAGGGCGAAAAAGTAGACAGAGTTCGCTAACAATAATGGATCCATCTAAAAATAAAGGCTTGACTTCTTCGAAACTACACCTTTAAGGTAATGACCGGTCATCTTCTTACGTTATCACAACGACTAGACTGTTGCACAGACACAACTTCAGATACCAGACAGACCGGGACCCAGTCTATCACCGTAGTGGACTGTAAAAGCAACACTGTGGATCGTGAAATCACTACGTCAATGGCTACTCAATAGGCCCCTACATACGAGATACATTTCTTGATCTCGTATCGAAAGAGAACTCACGGGATACGAATGAATAATGGATGTGTGATTATCAGTAGTATCCTTTTCTCTAATCCATCCGTGGGAATAAATCCATGTAGGGTCAATGCACTTATGTAGCAGTATTGATAGACTACCAATGTTCCAAATTTCCAGCCAAAACTGCTGCCAATAATATTGTAGCAGATTGTTGAATACAGAAATCAACCGGAAGTGTAGGCCTATGCATGTGCTAAGTTAAGAACGTCTGCAGGATATTCGGCCGCAGAATTTCAACCATATAGTTGGATAGGTATGTAGCGACGCTATTTTCCACCTTTCTCGAAACATGGGGGATTAGCTTGGTGGCATTAGCTCTGCTACACTTCAGAAATTTCCAGGATGAGGTGGCAGGTGAAAATGGGTGAAGAAACTTCAATAGTATTCAACAAGGCGGTTCTTCAAATAATAAATGACTTCAACTTTTAATAATTTTAAATTGACTCTATACACAAACTGATGTTGATATAAAATTTCTATACAAACTAAGAATGCTATATCTTTCTACTATTCTGGCTTAAATCTCTGTCTCCTATCTATCTATCTATCTATCTCTTTATCTCTAGCTCTGACTCTCACTGTTTCTCTCACTCACTCTCCTCTTAGTCTCTCTGTCATTCTACACATTCATGCTCAATTTATACCTCACAGTATCTAGGCAAACAAACATAAAAAAAAAAAGTTCTAAATATTCAAGACGTGTCAAAAACAATTTCTAAAGAACAATTCTAAAAACTTGCTATACATATAGTTATGCATTAAGATTAAATACAGATTATTACCGATTTCATTCTCTATGCATGGTGATAACATGGTTACTGAAATTAAATTAAAACATGATGATTATTTTTTTGAAAGTTGTTATGCCATAGGCAGCAGTAACTATCAGTCAAATGATTTTCAAAATACTCAACACGCCTCATGTCATAATCATGTGGAACCTGTCTGTCACCTCAGAATGAAAACGGTTTAGCCGGCTTAAAAATCAATTTCTAGTACAGTACAGCACAGAAATAATCTAACGTGTTGACAAAACAGAATAAAACATACTGCTGAATATTTTGACCCCAACTGGATTGGGAGACCTTGCTGCCCATGGCAGCAATTGTCTTTCAATCGAATTAAGTCCAAAATACCCAACAGAACATTTCTCACTAACATGTTTCTGTTTATGGGTTTTGATACATTTTGTTTTACTTATGAGCTGTACTGTATATAGGCAATATTATGAAATGTTCATGAATTAAAAATTGTCCAAAACATGATATTTCCAATAAGCTGGGCACTGGTAATTATGTGTTTATTGTGAATGGGCTATTGTTCTCCATGTGCGCAGTCAGGAACAATCACGCTTGACTGCACAGGGTTTCTCCTCTACTGACAGGGAGCACTGAATACTGTTGAATGGGCGGATTTTGCAATAAATGATAATTCTACACATTTTTACACATCCAAACGAATAGTTGCTACGCATTGACTTATAGATACATCATCAATACGCTAGTGAAGTAATGGATTGAGGTTAAAAATTTTTTTACCATGAAGTAATTTCGTAGTGCACAATTTCATACCAAAAATTTGCTAATATCTGCGGTGATTCACAGTTTTCAGTGCCCTATTGTCTGTAGTATGTTTAGCCTCATAATTTCACCTACATAGACTTGAGCCTTAATATACTAGGTATATTCCGAATCCAACAAATTCTAGATGAAATGATTTTATTAGGCAAAAATTGGCTTAAATGTTGGGGTTTTTCGTGCTTTTTGGTGCCCTACTGTGTGTATGTAATATGGTCGGCTCCAGAACTTCGCTCACATAGACGTAGAGGGATTTGAATACGATAGTTATATTGGGAATTAACAAAAATTTGACTGAAGTAATCTCGTGGTAAATTCGTTCCAATTTTGGCAGATCTGCGGGTTTTCAATGCCCTACAATTACCTGTCTGCAATAGGTTTGGTCACATAATTTCACTGATATGGTTAGATAGTGATATGAACACACTAATGAATCTTGAGTTTTCTACCACGTAGTAATTTCGTAATATTCAATTTAGTAGCCACGGACAGTTGTCAAATGCCAACAATTTACTATATTCGCTATCAGTATGTCTGTTCTCGATTTGTAATAATTTTTTTTATATATGGATGTATATAACTCAATATGAGCTAGTGCTTTTGCACAAGTCTGCCATCAAGTAATCTCATCATAGGTAGTTACATATTCGCCATATGGCCCCGTTGTAATATGGTTGGTTCACATTCACCACATTCAGATAGGTGTCGGTATGGCCTGGCATATCGCTCATAATGGGCCTATTCACGGTTTTCGTTGCACCCATTCAAGTTGTTGATACCTAATGACCCAAATTTGATATGGTACTGTCTGTTGATGCAGTAGTGCAATTTTCTCATCACTGGCTGCTCTTAATTTTGTCTGTTCCTCTTTCTGTTAAGGAGTTTGGCCTGGACAAAAAGGATGGATGGAAAAATTGTTGGACTGACCAAAAATATAAGCTGCTTTTCCTAGCCCATAGCTAATGCTGCCCATATCTTTTTGCAAGAAATAGTCCTTCTTTTGTGGTATTGTCCGCCTATATTTTTGTCATGAGTGACTTGTATACCTTTATATAACTTCATTTTTTCATGAAACAGTTTATTCTCAGAATTATAATAACCTCCGGGCATGCTATTTACCATTGATGCCTTACATCAATATGTGTACTTGTTTATATTAGAAATGTACGCTGCTAGTGCTTGTACAAGTACAAATATTTGGTAACAGTTACAAAAAAATCTACCCGTCACAAGTACAATTTTATAAACATTTCAACCCCTGTTGTATTTGGGTCAATTAAGACGGTAGTTCTTTGATACAGGTGGAATTCTTTACAAATTAAAGCATATTCTTTTAAATATTAAAAAAATAATATGACTGGAAGCCATTGCTTTCAAGGTGGTGGTGGGTGGGCTGGAGCGGGTTACTCAACTAGGTAAGCCACAACAATGTAAGATATTCAATTCTTTGTTTTTGTAGTAGGGTTTGTGGGTGGGGTGGAAGGAGGGTGTTAAGATATTTATAAATATTGGGTCATTAGTCACTAATTATTATAGTGGGTCTGGAATTGTGCCCAAGGTGTATGAACACTGAAATTGTTGCAAGCTGGAAAGATGTTACTAATGAGTGTTGTCATACAAATACTGATATTTTGGCAGGGAAAATGTACATTTGCAGACCAAAGGAGTATTGTTTTTGGAGACATAACACTGAATAACTGGTTCGGTTATCGAGCTTGTAATTCCAGGGGTAAATTTTCCAAAATATTCTTCTTGGTCTGGAAATGGAACGAATGAATGGACATAAAACAAAAACTCAATCTGCTTTTTGACAAATTTACTTGAGAAATATTACAGTACTTATATCACAGTCGATGAATTCCCCACCCATCTCTAGCTAAGCTATGCTCCAAGCTTTGTCCCAGAATCTCAATTTCATGGTAACTATACAGCTATCTTGGTGAATACTTTGAAACAGACTTCCCCTCAAAACAATCAACAGAATGTTTATTAAATTGCAAAGACATACAATTACTACTTACTGACAGACTACTATGAGAGTTAGTATTGTCTGTCAATTATAATAGTGACTGGTGACATCAACCTATATGTGATGTAATTGATTATGAGGTCAATAGTTGAGTAACTAAACATATTTTATCTGTAAATTAGGTAATTGGTGGATAAGTCCATGCTGTAATCAGTATGCTAATGATAATTCAGCAACATGCACTTTAAATTCATTATTAACTTAATATACGGATGAAATATGTTCAGATAAAGCAGGTTTGGATAAAAAATGGTGTAATCAATTTGCGCAACCAATTGGTTACGCAAACTGATTTTGTGCAACTGAACAATTGGTTGCGCAGACCTGAAAACACGGGACCCAAAAATGGGCCTCGCAAATAGTTGAAATTTTGAGGGCTGTAATGTGCTAACCAAGCACCCTTTCGAACCCTTGGGTTCGGTTAGTCTAAAGTATCGGACTCTTAAGGCGGGCTTTCTATTGGCAGCTTCCTCAGCTAAAAGGCGCAGTGAGATCCATGCACTTTCAGCAGAGAGGGGCTGTTTTATTGTCTCTGGAGAGGGTCTGCCACTGCTTCCAAGAGCGGAATTTATGTCAAAGAACCAATATTTGAGATATCCTACCAAAATTAAGCAGGTATGATCGTGATGCCAGTGCCTGGTGTCCGGTCCGTGCTTTGACCAAGTACAAGAAAATGGACGGACTCTCTACGGTCAAATGATAGCCATCTGTGGATCTGCCATAAGAAGCCATATGGTGCCGCATCCATAGATTCTATCTCATTGTGTAGTCAAATGCATTCCGACTACCCACGAGATTGTGACCGGTCTCCAGGTGCAATGTGCCAGGGCTCACGATGTCCGGGGAATAGCCGCCTCGCTGCCATATTCAATGGTGTCTCGTTAGAGGACATCATGGCCGTTGCACAATGGCACTGTGAGTCCTCTTTCACGGACTACTCTATGAGGGACATGTCAGACTCGGCCAATCCACTCGCCTTAACAGTATTGAAAAGCTAGTTAATGGACCACACTGATCGTTTCCCCTTTTGGAACCGTAAGTGCTAATATTAGGGATTAACAGACATGGTCAGCGAGAGGATATCAACCAGTTAAAGTCATGATGGGCCATGGTGTGACAGTTGTTGTGTTGTTTCTGGAAACCAAAATTCATATGGTAATCCAAGTTAAACTGGTTTTTTGTATTATGTTTATATATCATGTTCATTCATCTTATATATTCATGCTCATTCCCAGGCTAATGTGTGTCAGGAGCTGTTAACCTTCTTGACACACTTGTGTTTCAGGCGAGATGCGTGTTCGTTAGTTCTCTTCCCTTTTTTGGAGAAAGGCTGGGGGGGGGGTTGGTGTTGGTGGAAGGGGTGGTGGCGGTTATGCGAATGTGATTCGGTCCCAAGCTTGTCAGTCCTTTCAGGTTCTTGTGACAAGTTTAGCCTAGATTGTTCTGTAGGGGCAAAGAAGCTTTGTATGACTTGTCCCCCATCCAACCGGGTTACTGATCAAATCTGGTGTTATTAATAAGTAATGTAATGGTAAGTATTGATCGAAGGAGAATGAACGAAATTTCAATTTCCCTTGCTCCGAGATCTAACAATCAGAGTTCCAGATAAGAATTAGTCTTTTGAGTGTTTTACTCACAGGGAATGATTATAATTGAGTATTTTTCGTATTAATTGGGTGTTTCAAAATACCTTTACTCATAGGAAGTGGCAGGAATTGAGTATTTGAGGCCCACTTAGGCATGAAAAAACTTTTTGTATTACTAGAGACTAATTGACTATACTGACTCAGTATAGTCTATTAGTCTCTAATAATACACATTTTTTTAAACTTCAAAAGTGACTTACATGTATGAGTATTACTTTTTGACATGTAAATTATTTATGTAATCACATGTACGTACATGTAGACAACTTAGACAAGTAGACAGTCTAATTGTGGGAGAGCTGCTGTGACTTCATAGAACCACAAGCCAGAAGGCCTATGGCCCAGTAATGAGTGACCAGGTGAAAACAATGTTTTATATATGTTTCAATTGTGAGTTGCGACTGATGGGAGTCTGATTAAGGTATCAGACTATCAGAATCACTTGACCGACTCTACATTTACATCAGAGACAGCCTGAGATAGTATGACAATATCAAATCATTTGATATTATACATTCATACTGTCTCTGATATAAATGTAGAGTGGGTCAAGTGATTCTGATAATCTGATACCTTAATCAGACTCCGAGCATGTATCATGTATACATGGAATCCACATTTCTTAAGTTGACTGATGAATTGAATTAGACATTTGGCAACTGTGCCAGTCTGTAACAACTGGCACTCCTTGTTTTGTTTTCTTTACTGCATTAAATGATGTTCCCACAGTAGCACTGCCACTGTATGACATTAATGACAATTGACAAACTAATTTTCTCACTTCCATTTTCCCTGACTTATGGTTTGATGCCTATAATCCAGTCAAAAATTTTAGGCCATAGGCAGTTGTTACAGCAGGGTTCTACCAAGAAATTCATTTAGTGGGGCCAATGGCCCATCACTAGTGAAAGATAGGGGTAATTTTCTGAATCTTATGGGTCAAATGTATATCGGCCAGTATGATCCCCTAACAACACCCCCATCCACCCCCAAAAACCCCATGCACCCACTGCAAAACAAACAAATGAATATCTTACATTGTTGTGGCTTACTTAGTTGAACAACCCAGCCCAACCCACCCACCACCACCCTGTAACCCAACAACTTATTCACGAAAATTTAAATTTTCTCATAAAAATGTCCTTTTGCAGACCTAAAGATGATTATTTTAAAAAATTTACCAATGGAATGACATGCTCATTATGACTGGAAGCCCTAAGACAGCAACAGCTTCCAGTAATATGTTTTCAAAATATTCAACAGAATATGCTTTAATTTGTAAAGGATTACACCTGTATCAAAGAACCACCATCTTAATGGCCCCCAAAAGAAGTGTCTACCATACACAAGCCAGGTTTTGACTGTGTATTGAATAGCGGGACATGGTATGGGTTTTCCAAAGTAATGAGGAAGTTTCACGGTTTCAGTTCAGTTTCACTTTGCAGAGGACATGTGCTCGGGGATTTCCCAGTAATGAGGAGGTCAGCAGCAGCAATTTCCAGGAAATAGGAGAGCTATATTTAGACAAGCAGCTACACTGTATCAGATTTTGTTGAGAAGTAACTCCAGTAAAAGGATCGCTGTTAAATATTTTGGAAACTATTTAGCATAAGGTTGTTGTTGCCTTAGGCTGCAACACCCGTTTGTTAGATATTTTTTTTAATATGCAATGCTGATAGTTATACTGTCATGACTGTAGTGGCCCTGTTGCATGCTATCTAATGTTTATAGATCTATGGATTTGTCATTCTCTGCAAATTTGTTGTTTTCAATTGTGAAAGCATATTCTCATTATAAGTTGAGATTCTTCTTTGTAATAACTATAATGATTAGCAGTTGACCCCGAAATGCACTTACCGTTTTTATTCGAGGAAAGGACGCTAGCATGTATTGGACGCAGGCTAGATTTTGGCCCAAATCCTCCCCTAAAATCCTTATACTCACAGAAAGGACGCATAGAGAAATTGAAATCCATTCTCTAAAATTTCCATATGCATGCTTACCGCCGTACCACTATGTTTAATGTACACCTAAAAAATATCATCGTGGAAGTGAAATTATTAATGGGACAGCCTAAATATTGTGTATCTTCAATATCGTTTATTACATTAAAATCACTGCTACATTTGACATAAAATGTCGCATTAAAAATATGGAAATCATGTGATATTAGGAATGCGGTCAGATCAGCAGTTGTGTTTACGAGAATTCTTCTAATATCTGCCATTCTCTATTTTCGTTGGCTTGTACGGGAGAATTTATCCAATCAGAACAGAGAAATAATATTTCTCTTCAGTAAAAATTAATAATAGAACAGTGTTTACTCTCGTATTGCGCATTAATTTTGTAATGCCGACCAACATTAAATGATCCAAATCGGAATTAAAATGAGATAAAGTGCTACTTACGTTGGCGAGCCACTGACTCTTTTGCAATTGGAAGCGCCGTGTTCTCGCGAGACCTTATACGTTAATGGGCGTTTGTTATCAAACCGGTATGGATCAAACCTAAAGTGCAATACTTAGTTCCTATCGCGCAATGATAATATATAGTATACAGAGTTCTGAGTCCAGAATATTTTATCTGAGTACTCGCTCTAATTAAAAACAATCTTTTGCGTTTTAAGGCGAATCATGTGATTTATATCTTTTCTTGATGCCATTTTATGTCAAATTCAGGATTAATTTTGATGTAATAAATGATATTTATTAATGGATACGCAATATTTAGGCGCTCCAATTTAATAATTTCACTTCCGCGATGATGTTTTGAACATATTAAACATAGTCGTAAGGCGGCGAGAATTTGTACCGTTGAATTTCCGTGGTATCATTAATTTTTATTGCGAAAGTTGACAAAAAAAATGTGCTCAAAGACTGAGCTCGATTATAGGATGCACCCCTTTCCTAGAACAGGTAATATGACAAAAAAACTGCGTCCTTTAGTCGAATTTTAACGGTAGTATACGTTCATTGCTCATTGCGGGGTGCATTGACGATCTTTAATAACACAAAAATAGGACACATTTCCACCTGGTTCAAATTATTTCCATCTTACAACTATGCTTAATGTATACTCTGTCCAACTTTGCGGGAGTAAAATTATTAAGTGGCACTGTAATCATTGTTTTTGCACCAAAATTCTTCATGAAATATAACAAAAATTTGTCATGAAAATCCACAGATCATGTGATGTCAGGAATTTGCGAGTAGATTCAATATTTAGAGAGAGTACTCGGCATAGTCGTCTGCTACTCGCAGATCTGTAATTTTGGACTCAGAATTTCGAAATTACTACATAATATTATCGTTATGTAATGGTAACCGAATACTGCAGGTTTGATCCGATCCACATAACGGCTACATGTATACGATTGACTTATTCAATATGTTGGGTATTTGGTAATTTGATTGCGTTTTTATACGCTGGAGGTGTGATTTAAATTGGGTTTTTTAAATATATTTTTGCGTATTTACGCAAATATGCTGCTTATCTGGCGCTCTGCTAACAATACTTACCATTACATTACGGACCCTGCCTTCCAGCCCCACGGAGGCAAGCCATGTGTCAGGTCTTGTTTGGTAGCTATGCAAATGTGATCGGTCCATGGTAAGAGCTCATCAAATCAAAAGATTCTTAGGCAACGGACCCAAGGGTGCTGTTACCAATAATTATTGTAATGGTAAATATTGTTAGATCTCGGAGAAAGGAAAATTGAAATTTTGTTCATTCTATGGGTAATCTTGACATCATTATGGTTTTTAGTAGGCCACCTCACCCTTAAATTCTTTAAATGCTATTCCTCCATTACGGATGAAGAATCTTAATAAAACTTGAGGTTATTCTATGGATAACTCTTGACATCAGTACGGAGCCAGACTTTTGATTCAATAAAACTTGAGAATTGTATTCTATGTACTCTCAAAATCAGTTTTGAGCCTTATTATTGATTCACTACCCTGCTGGGTTTTAACAGGGCGCCACACCCATACATTTTTTAATCGCTATTCCTCAATTATTGATGAACGGATCTCAATAAAACGTGAGAATGGTATTCTATGTACTCTTGAATTGAGTGTTCAGCCTGATTTTCGATTTGCTACGCTGCTGGGTTTTACAACGGTGGCTACTCCTTCCACGCTTCAATTTTAATATCAATTCTCCTCCATTATCGACGAACATAAAACTTGAGGGGTGTATTCTAGAGGCAATTATTTACCTAATAACAGAGCAAATTTTCGATTCACCTCATGATAGGATTTGGAAAGGCGCCCACCCTTAAATTTAAAAATCTATAGAAGTTGTGTATCTCGTATGATTTTTTTCTTCTTTATGTCATAACTATTATTCCTTTCACCGATGAATTCACCATATCTCATTTCCAAGGCAACTATACATTCTTTACGATATAAAACTTATTCTGTTGAATATATTGAAATTAATTTCCAGGGAAGCTATTGATGCCTAACACACAATGCATTCCATTTAAATTAATTTTGGAATAAAAGAAAATCCTGTTTCAGGGATTTGTCGAAGGGTTAATGCGCAAAAATCGTAGATGCAGTGGTCCCCCTTGATCACTGAAAATAAACAGTATATATTCATTCACCTAGTAAATTAAAATGGAAAATGTGATAATGAAACTGAAATCATCGGATAAAGGCATTTATTTGCCTGTGGACAGACACACAGACGTTTAAAAGTGGTATTGAATTTATCCAAAGTACATGCAGCTTAGATAATGTAAGTTTACAAGGCGGAAATAAACTTTAAGTTTACGAAATGGAAGTGAAAGGGCGTTGGCAATTTTGTGAAATGGAACATGGCAGATTTTGAAACGAAAATACATTGTCCATATATGTAAGAGGATGATCTAATACTTGGCATGCTGGGTAAATTTAAAAAACCCGCCTGATTTCTTGACCATTAACCCTTTAATGGTCAAATTTGGTCAAGAAAATGAAAATATTTGCTTATTGAATGTCCATTTGTAGGCTAGAAGAAGACTATTTTTGAAGATTTACCAGTGGAATGACTATCGAGTGGTTATCGAGCCAGGCATTCCAGTGGTAAATTTTCGAAAATAGTCTTGTCTTGGCATACACATGAAGATTCCTCAAGACCACTGCAGAGGCTGGGTTTGGCCATTAAAGGGCTAAGAGGCGGTTACATTGTGATTTCCAAATCCCAGTGTTAATGCTTATATATCTCAGCATTGATTAACTGTCTTGACTGCTGGCAGTCACCAGACAATAATTTCAATAGGCAATAACTCTGTAGCTGCTGAATATTTGGAAAACAATTTGACGGAAGGCTTCGCCACCAACAATTTTCAGTCAAATTGCTTTCAAAATATTCAGCATATCCAATGTTAAGCCCCATGGAAAATGTAGTCTGTAGTAAGTAAGCAGACAGACAGTTAAACTTATTAATGACAAGTGAATCATTAAATTTACTCGTCGCAAGTCAAGGGAGATAACTCATCATCATATATTATATCATTGGAAAGTTTACAAAATTTTGTCTCTGAGTGCTTTTGTGAACAAGGATTATCTCCCTTTACCTATCACGGCTAAATTTATGTTCTGCTTCAGAATGAGGACTGAGGAGGGGTGTCAGGGATGTAAAGATGGCGGTGAGGATACAGGACCAGAGTTTCTCAATAAGGTACAGTTCAGCTAAAAAATAACTTTCAAACCTAACAAGACTAAAAAGTGCAGTCGATGGCTTGCCATCACAAACCCCCATGGTATTTTTCATAGGCTTGCACGATTTCGCGATTTAATCAAAAATCGCGATTTGGAAAAAAATTGCGATTTAATCAAAAATCGCGATTTGGAAAAAAAATCGCGATTTTCTACGATGTAATTGAAAAAAATCGAAAAATCGTGAACAAATTTAGCAGACGTTAAAACTCATCATTCAGCAGTAAAAGAATACAGTTCACGCATGTGTTCACTAAGTCCTAATCAAAACACAAAGCTCTACGGTAAACCAGCTAACAATAGCGAGGTAACACCTTTGTCATTGAGAAAACCAGCTAGTTACTCCGTCGAATCGACATATAATTTTCTTTCGTTCGCTGCAGACCCTAAGTCTGTCGTGAAATACCAAGTATATACTGAGTTGCAGAGAGTTAGGAAATATTCACTGAACATAATTCTTTTTAATTCTTTTAGCAATTTCAGGCTGTGTACTAATTTTTCCTTTTTGATTCAGTTGTCATGCCTAATTAAAGAAAATAACGCAACAGCATTCCAGATTGTTGTATTTTGAACTGTGAATTCTGTTGATTACTCTTAAATGTAAATCGTACATTCTGAAAGCAACTATAAACTGCACTATAGGACAAGTTTATGCCATTACTATCGTAGCTACTCAAAGCTACCATCCTATGTATATGGACTGCTCAATATCTCCCCGGGTACTAATATTAGAGTCTTCGCGTTACTTGGGTAATGACCTAAACTCGTCCTACAAAGGGAGGCTATAAGCGGAAGCTGGGTTTATAGTTTTACTCGACAACATTTTATGTCAAATTTTGATGAAATAAATGATGTTTATTAAACTATACACAATATTTAGGCGGTCCTAATTAATAATTTCACTCCCGCGATGATGGATATAAGGTATACATTAAGCATAGACGTAGGATGGTAAGAATTTGTCGCATGAAATTGGGTTCTAATTTCGTGCTATTTTTGTATCATTTATTTGAACTTTTTCTAGAAATTCAAAGTCCCAGTTTTGGTGACTTGTCACGTTACACCGGTTTATACTTTTGGTAATTTGGACCTACGATTTAATCGAAAATCGCAATTTTTTGTATAAAATCGATCGCGATGTTTCAAAGCAAATATCGCGCAACCCTACTTTTTCACCCCTTCCATCCCAACCCACCATGAAGGCGGAGCCTAATGTAAACATCGCCTCTCAATCATATGAGTAATACATATACCAAATTTGTTTGTATTGCGCCAACTTTGCGCCATAAATGTCCACTTACTGACTACCGAAGCATATTTAGAATGTATTACAATCAAATATGTATAGTGGCCGACCATCAGACCTTGTGAAAATAACCTGTGTTATGACCAGCTAGAGATCATGTACCACTCGTCTGTACAGGTTGGTGTAGTGTGCAGCCGGACATTACAGGGGCCCAAGTAGCAGTGACCAGTATATAGAGATGTGGTTGGAAGGATATGAATTCAACTCTTGATTAACGAGGACCAATCACACATTCTTACGCTAACATATGAGCAAAGTTGTATCAATAGTTTCTGAGACACGTTCCCATGCCCAAACAGACCCAGAATGCAATGTCCTTCCAATGCATACAGTGTTTCTCATGGCAGCTACATTTTTTAAGTCCCCGGGACCCCACACCCTGAAATTTGGATGTCTGCAGCTGAAATCTGGGGGTACCAAATTACTGAAATCTGGTGTTCTAAAACTAGAGGGTGTCATCGATGTACAACTATGAATTAGTATTTTTGTGCAAAAGCTTATAAAACTACTTAATATTTAACAGTCTTATAAGATTTTCAGGTTTCCCATGGGAGCCTCTCCCACTACTCTTGGTGGTCCCAAGCTGCATGTTGGCGGTATAAACCCTCAAAAGGACCCTTATGAGAATTCCTGCATGTGGCAAGCGTAATTCTAGTCTTGACTCTAAGTGCTTGTATAAAATAGTAGGCAAGAAATTTGCTAAAAATTCGGGAAATTTGCTTAATAGGCTAGACATTTACTCAAAAGGGATGATGGTGGTGAGAACAATGATAGTGATTATAATGACATTGATGACAGATAATGAGTTGTATGTTTTCTAGGTCTTTGAGGATACGGCAGTGAGACGAGAGATGGCCACATTGCCTGTGGAGTGTGTCAATCTTGACTGTAAATGGAAGGGAAAGTTTCAAGAGTATGAGGTAATAATGACCAAACCTAATCCTTCAACAATCTTAAATTTGTCCAAAAAAAAAAAGTGCTTGGAGAATGTGTATTTGCAGGGTGAGAGAAGGAATGATTGGCTTGTTTTGTTCAAATCAGCCATTCCAGTTGAAAATCCTCAATTTGACCATCAAATGGTTAAGAAGCTGTTAACCCTTTTCTTGTCACATACATGAGCAAGGTAGCTTACATCAGAACCTAAACACTTTGCTCATTAACCCAGACCACTCTGATATCAATATTCTGTCTTTTACTGTGTCAATACCAAAGAAACGTATGTACATTTTTAAACAATTTTAGTGGATGATGTTGCTTGTAGTGAGATTGAGTTCAAAGTCCAACTTGATGATTCATTTATTCACCAACAAAACTTTGACCGCTGTCAACAACTGACCTGGAAGCAATAATAAATAAAGATGAATAAACAACCATTACATGTACATTTCACAGCATTGCTGTCTATGACTTCTTCAAAGCCACTGACCGGATCGGGCCGAAATCTGGGAGATATGATTAGGGACTATGACAGCAACATCTTCCACAAAATTTGTTTAAAAATGAACACCAGTTCATATTCTAATTTAATTAGACAATATAACATTTTGACAGAGTGGTTAGTGTTAAATCACTTGTATAACAATCTCAAGGCAGCCATGCAGCATGATGCAGAAAAGCTGAACATTGATATTTGAAAAATATATGACTGTAGGCCACCACCTTAGACAGCAATGGCTTCCTGGCAAATTAATTTCAAAATCATCACCATAAGATTTCCCATATCATAACAAAGTTCCTCTCAGATTTGTAGCACATGTAGGTTAGCGTCTGTGGTCAGAGTAGTCCAGGGACTGAATTACGGTTTGTACAGAAATCTGTATGACACAAATAATAATGCACAGTTATCAGCGTGATCCAGTGGTCTCCTTTCTTTATCTACAGGCGATTATCACGACTTGTATTTTCAGATTAGTCAGTATTATTGAGATCCTGACCATTTATAAATAAATAAATAAATAAATAAATAAATAGTCAATTGTATACGTATATCCAAATTGTGTGACTACCTATTTTCGCAATGAATGTTATGTGACTAGTTATCTCTTTCACCAATAAATTCCTTGTATCTCGATCTTGGGGCAAATAAAGAGAAAAGCTGTTGAATAGTTTGAAATTAATATGACTCGAAGCCATTGCTGCCTTAGGCAGCAATGACTTCCAGTCATATTACTTTCAAAATATTCGGAATATGCTATAAATCGTAAAGAATTTACTTTCTCAAGGATTTGTCATTGAACAGGTTAAGAATTATCTCCCTTGCAGATCGCGATCAAATGCTGAATATTGTTTATTTAGTAGTCACCGGAGTATCGATGTATCTCAACCATCAAGTACTTTATTTGTTTCCTGTAAATACTTGTTTCTCAGGTACACGAGCAGGTTTGTCTGTACCGCCTGTACACCTGTGAATGTGGCAAAACTATGAAGATCTCTGAACAGGCTCATCACGCTCAGGATGAGTGTCCGTACAGGAAAGTTATCTGCCAGTATTGCACCAATGTCTATCAGTATAATGAGATCAGGGTACGTGAGTTCGAGGTCACTCTTACGAGATTGCGGACATTCTGTCTTTAATGTTTTTCTAAGATTTGAGGAATCCGGGTTTATTCAAAGCACATTATAATGGACCTTTCCAATTTATCCATCAATCATATGACGTCATAATCAACTACGTGACGTGTAGGCTGATGTCATAATCAATGATATCATGAATGACGTAGATAAGTTTGTCACGAACGCTTAATTGGTGACGGACTAAGCGTTGTACGAATTTGTCTTTACTATTTAGTTATTAGCTCACCTGGCCTGAAAGGCCAAGTGAGCTTATGTCGTGGCGACCGTCCGTCGTGTGTCCATCCGTCGTCTGTCGTCCATCCGTTGTCCGTCAACTTTTCCTTTAAAACGACTTCGTCTCAAGAACCACTGGGCCGATTTCAATTATATTTGGCAGGAAGCATCCCTATGGCATAGAGATTCAAGTTTGTTCAAATGAAGCCGATCGGCCAAAATCCAAGATGGCCACCGGCCAAAATAGCTGATTTTTAAACACTTTAAAAAATCTTCTCCGAAACCGCTGGAGGAATTGATTCAAAACTCATAACACATGATCTATTGCAACGGTAGACCCAAGTTTGTTCACGGCAACCTGATTGGCCTATTTGCCTGGTGGCCATCTTGGATGATCTGGTTTTTCGCAAAAATGACTTCTCCCGAACCGCTGAAGGGATAGGTCTGAAATTTGGTAAATATGCTTAGGGACCAAGGTCCATTCAAATTTGTTCAAGGGAAGTTCGTACGTTAAAAAACATGGTCGCCATCAACCAATCAAAATTTAGCGTTTGTTGGTCATATTCGCTTTGTATTTGATGTATTTTAATGGCGAAAATTGCTTTATATATGCTTATCAGTGTGGCGAGTTCAAATATGCCACTTTCGAGATTATCGGATAAACGGTTTGGCTGCCATCTTGGTTTGTTTTCCCGCCATAGGCTCCCATAGTAAAGCAATGGGCCCATAGTAAAGCAATGGGGAATTCTTTAAACGACTTCTTCTCAAGAACCACGTGGCCAATTTCAATTATATTTGGGAGGAAGCATTCATAGGGCATAGAGATCTAAGTTTGTTCAAACGAAGCGGATCGGTCAAAATCCAAGATGGCCGTCGGCCAAAATGGCTGATTTTTAGAAACACTAAAAAATCTTCTCCAAAACTGCTGGAGGAATTGATTCAAACCTCATAGCACATCATCTGTGGCAGCGGTAGACCCAAGTTTGTTCAAGGCAACCTGATTGGCCGATTTGCTATGTGGCCATCTTGGATGACCTAGTTTTTGCGAAAACGACTTCTCCCGAACCGCTGAAGGGATAGAGCTGAAATTTTGGAGATATGCTTAGGAACCAAGCGCCTTTCAAGTTTGTTCAAGGGAAATTTGTTCATTAAAAACATGGCCACCATCAACCAATCAAAATTCAGCGTTTCTAGGTCATATTGGCTTTTTTGAATTTGATGTATTTTGATGGCGAAAATCGCTTTATATATGCTTATCAGTGTGGCGAGTTCAAATATGCCACTTTCGAGACTGTCGGATAAACGCCTTGGCTGCCATCTTGGTTTGTTTTCCCGCCAGAGGCTCCCATAGTAAAGCAATGGACCCATAGTAAAGCAATGGGGAATTCTTTAAACGACTTCTTCTCAAGAACCACTGGGCCGATTTCAATTATATTTGGGAGGAAGCATTCATAGGGCATAGAGATCTAAGTTTGTTCAAATGAACCCGATCGGCCAATTTGTCCGACAGCCATCTTGGATTTAGGCCGATTTCTCAACAAAGCGTGGGTGGAATGATCCTATGGTGGTAAGCTTCAACACTTCTAATGAGAATTTGGATTGGTCATTTTTCTTCAGTGTCGATCTTGGTTTTCCAAAGATGTCCAAGAATTTGTTAAAATAATATGTGTAAATTTCCCAGCCACAATTTGTACTTGTAAAACTTTTAAGTTCTGTGTTGCTGTCCAGAATCGTTTGATTTCTGTCAGAAAATGTATATGGCTCTACATATAGAATGAGGCTTTTCTACTTGAAATCCCAATGTTCCAGCTGAATGATACATGCGCCTTGTTTTTAAACATTGAAACAGACCCTGGTTGATATATCATAAGATTTGCCTGAAAATGGCTAAAATACCTCTGGAAGATTTCTCGAAAAAGTGTGGAAGGTGTATGAGACTTGGAAGATTTCTAAAAAAAGTATGGAAGGTATATGAGCCTTGTATGATAATATGATTATGCTGTGATTATTTTCCTGCTTGTGTATTTCACAGCCTCATCACGATGTGTGCTCAAAGTTTCCTGTCACCTGTGAGGCGTGCAGTCAGACAAGCATACCCAGGGACAAGGTGGATACTCAATAAAAACCAACAATCGATCCATGAAATTTACATTGATAATATGCATTTATTCTAACAACAACAATATGAAAATGGAATAGGCTTGTGATGATGTGTGACCTCAATGTACGCTACAGTTCATAAATAAGTTAAAATGTTTCCAAAACAGAAATATGTTAGTTAGTACAACTTTGAATGTGATGTAAGAAAGTTTCTCTTGAACATTTTGGATATACCGGTAATTTGATTGGCAGCGCAATCAAATTAAGTCCAAAATATTCATACAGGTTATTTTATTTTGGAAATATGTTAATTTATTTCTGGGCTGTAGTGTAAGAAGTTTAGACGATTGAGATATTCATTGTAATGGAATCTGTACGCTGCTGGGCAATGCTTTCAGAACACAGAGAGATCAAGGCTTCGTGCTAGTGTCGGTGTTCGTGTTAATACTGATCATTAACACCAAGCCAGCTGTTAATACCAGCTGTTTTAACACTACCACAGGTCATGTTAACAATAACACTAACACAGCACACCGTCCACAAGCATACATACATTTATGATGTCATACATTTGTAGGTGCTACATGTGTGTGTGTGTGCGTGCGTGCGTGCGTGTGTGCGTACATGCGTGCGTGCGTGTGTTAACGATAACCGAGCCAGTTATTAGCACTAACATGATATTTGGTGATACCACCAGGTGATAACACAGCATTAGCACTACTGTTAACACTAACATGATATTTGGTGATAACATAGAAGTAGCACTAGTATTAACACTAACATGATATTTGGTGATAGCACCAGGTGATAACACAGAATTAGCACTAGTGTTAACACTAACATGATATTTGGTGATAACACCAGGTGATAACACAGAATTAGCACTAGTGTTAACACTAACATGATATTTGGTGATAACACCAGGTGATAACACAGCATTAGCACTACTGTTAAGTGTTAACACTAACATGATATTTGGTGATAACACCAGGTGATAACACAGCATTAGCACTAGTGTTGACACTAACATGAACGCTGAGGTCAGGTCTCAGTGTTATATTGGTAGTGGTGTTGCAATAACACTAACAACACCCAGACTTGACCTCACACACTGTCTACATAATCTAAGATGGCCACCAGGCAGCCATCTTGAAAACTGTTTTCTGTGATAATATGCTTTAACTTTAATCATTTGCTATAAAGAATTGTGAATCAAATGGATATTACGATACTGTAGCCCTTTAACACTCATATCAGCCAAAAACGGCTTCTGCAGTGGTCTTGGAAAATGTCCATTTGGAGACCAAGAGAAGACTAGTTTTGAAAATTTACCATTGGAATGACTGGCTCGATAACCGAACCAGTCATTCCGGGAGTAAATTTCAAAAATAGTCTTCTCATGGTCTCCAAATGGACATTTTCCAATGAGAAAATCAAATTTAAAAAAAACAAATTCGAGGATTAATAAGGCAGATTCTAGGCGGAGTTTTCTATTTAGGAGTGTGGCTGTTGTTATCACTTAAGGATAAAACATTTCTTGTTAGGCCTGAGATAATCATGGATTGCTATGGGTTCTTCAGAGTCACCAGTGATTGGCAATCTCTACGTGGAATCATTTGAATCATAAGTACTCAGTATAGCCACCAGCCATCCTAACCTCTGGTGCCATTATGTTGATGACATCTACACCGTTGCATCATTGAACCAGTGACTCTTTAACCCTCATATCTGCCAAAAATGGCTTATACAGTGGTCTTGAGAAATGTCCATTTGCAGATCAAGGGAAGACTATTTTTGAAAATTTACCACTGGAATGACTAGCTCGATAACTGAGCCAGTCAATCCAGTGGTAAATTTTAAAAAAAAGTTCTCTTGGTCTGCAAATGAACATTTTCTTTAACAAATTCAAGTGTTAAAGGATCACCTCAACAATATTGTCTAATGCATCCAATGGAGGATTCCAGTTTTTTAGTCAATCATATGATGTCTTTAGCAACTACGTGATGTGTAGGATGACGTCAATAAATTATGCCATGAATGACGTCTTTAAGGTTGTCACGAATGCTTAATTGATGATGGACTAAGCGTTGCTGTACGAAATGTAGGTAGCAACATCACCCAGCCCAGTCAGATTAGTTTCAAAATATTCAACAGCTTACCTGTACAGTTTTTTGGAAATTGAGATTCAGAGCGTGCAGGGATCGATCGATCCTAACATGGTCCAAGCGTGGGTGGAGCTTAGTGAGAAATGGGCTGGGCATCACTAAAACTGGATTCCTCTATTCACTAACTAGGTCGAAGAAGATGGAAAGATTGCCTTGACATCTTGGTTCCTCTCAGTGATTCCTGAAATACCACACTGTCTACACAAAGCCTACACACAATATCTACCTTTCCACTCCTATCATCAGTTAGAAGACAAAAGTCATGAGGATGGTTTCATCATGTGGGTTGCATCATCACAGAAACATTTCTAGTTAATCATATAAATTAATGATTTAACGATATAATCTCAATTTTTAATTTAATCATTGAATCACAAAAGCCTACCTCAGGGACATCTGACACTATTTCAACCGTTCCCATCCTTGTGTCATTGTA
The DNA here is from genome assembly GCA_034401795.1 of Chaetoderma sp. LZ-2023a. NCBI lineage: Eukaryota > Metazoa > Mollusca > Caudofoveata > Chaetodermatida > Chaetodermatidae > Chaetoderma > Chaetoderma sp. LZ-2023a. The sequence goes on along the minus strand of CM067362.1, from coordinate 37,314,315 downwards.
AGTATCCAACAGCCCTGAGGTGGTCTCACGTAGAATGACCCTCATCTCTGTGAGTGTGTTGTATTTTTTATTAAACAGATGTTAGTACATTCGGAATCTCAATGCCCTCTGAAGACGATGCTCTGCCCTCTTGGCTGTAATCAATTGGTAAGTAAACAAGAAACATATGTTAACCTCTTAACCCTTTCACCGATAAATCACTGAAAAAGTAGATTCTTTAACATATAAAACTTATTCTGTTGAATATTTTGAACTTAATTTTACTGGAAGCCATTGATGCCTTCGGCAGCAATTGCTTCCAGTCAAATTAATTTCAAAATATACAACAGTTCCTGTTTGCTTGCCTTGAAAATGAGATCTGGGGAATTCATCCATGAAAGGGTTAACACTTGCAGACTAGAAACAAGAGATTATTTATGTGATTTAGGCAATATGATGTTGGATATTTTGAAAGTAATTTGACTGGGAGCTGTTGTTGTTGCTGTCTAGGTAGTTAAATTACTTTCGAAATTTTCATAACCATACATGTATAGTTGTCTTATTGAGAAATTAAAATTTCACTGGTTGAGGATTAATAGCCAGGTCAACTAAAATATATTCTGCTGTGGTTCTAAGAAGTGTCCATTTGCAGAACCGGACACACACGTATATATACTTTTAGAAAACTAATTTATGCTACCTAACTATGGGAATAAGCTTGAATTTCAGATGACAACTTGAATGTAAACAATAGTCCGGGAGCCAAGGGGTCGAACCTGGATTTGCTGGATATTTTTTTTTATTGCTGCATTTTGTAGTATGGGGATACCTCTTCATAATATAGGGGGGAGGGGGGGGGTGGTGGGTTTGACTATTCCCAGCCCTTGAGCAATTTCAGATTGTAACCCTTTTATTCCTGTTTTGCAGAAAGAACCTAAAAATGCTAGTTTTTTCATTATTCCTTGTTAAGTATTCATACCAAAGGCATTAAATTTACTTGTGGTAATATTTGCTCATAGGTTAGGTATTGTGCATTCTATTGTGTATTCTCAATAGCTGAACAATTCAAGATATTAACCCTTTTCTCCACATTTTGCATAAAATACTAAGAAATTCTAATTTTAAACTATTTCTTGCAATGTATTCATACCGAAGGAATTACATTTACTTGTGATAATGTTTGCTCATAAGGTAGGTATTGTGCAGTTCATTTGGGTACGATTTGATAAATATTAACCCTTTCCTGGCCACACCTTTTAACGCATTTGTTGACTCTGCGCTGTCAGAGCCCCACTATCACACTAGGATGCTTGGAAATAAAAAATCTTGTTATTACTCTCGGTACATGTAAACTTATGCTACTGAACACGCAAGCACCCTACAGTGTAACAAGTATAGAACATAGTGCACGGTAGACCATTGACCCGACAACTACACTTTCTGGAATTACACGGTATTGTACTTTGGCAGCCACATCGGATGATTTCAAGGATATAATCTGGGGCGACATTGACACCGTCCAGAATGGTAGTTGGTGTTAGTGATTTGTTACCAATGTTTTTTCCATCCGAAGTCCTCTGGGTCTAGTAGTGGCAGCCGATTCGATTCTAGAGTTTGCCACAAGATTGCCTGATATTGAGCCCTCTACATTTTCTGTGAATGCCTCTGTTGTGGGTGGTATGGCACACAGTTTTGGCAATGATGTATGTCCCTTGCCGTTTTTTGTACCCACACATATAAGCTTGTTTCTGACATGTCCTTGGTTTTCTTTATGCCATAACAAGCAGAAATGAAAATAGTAGCTTGTTCCATGACATAGGTGAAAAGTGTGTCTGCCTTGCCAATTGCAGATAAATCATATCCAGACTTCAGAGCTTTAACAACTGATCCCTTTCCTATTCCAAAGTGGCATGCCACTGTGTCACATCCTGACAGAGCATGGGCCGGGAAGAGTTCATTCGCAGTGTTAGCATGCTTTTCTACTGTCAGTTTAATGTCCACAATTGCCCTCTGCTTACTGGGTGATTCCATGCTTAGTGGCAATTTAAGGTTTTGTTTCTGATAGTAATACACAAGGAGCACAAGCACATCTGTGTCATCTGATATTACTGACAGTCTGCTAGCTTCACTTGCACACTTTAAAACCTGCTGCACAATAATTATGTCAGCTTCTTCGTGGGATGTCTCTAGATCATATCTAACCCGTATGTCCTCATTAGCTATTTCAACAGGACATGGGTCTTCTCCAGTGACTACCAGCTTGTGTTTCGTAGTGCTATGGGTGTGAAACAATCTGTCTCGAACTAGTTCATCACAGATGATGCTAATCAGTTGTTTTTTATTCTCTATGAAAGACAAGACAATCTTTTGTGCAGGTAGCCTTGTCTTTAAATTGAGGTGATGTGGTCGACTAACGCCAGTTTCCCTGCCGTCCCTTGTAACAGACTTTATACTCAAGTCATGGTACCTATCAAACACCAGATAGGTATCACTGTCCGCCAGGTATGTAGTTACACGTTTCTTGACATTTGCTACATAATCTGCCACTGTACCATCAGTTGGCCATCCATTTGTAAGGACGTATTCAGCACTGATTTGCCTTTAACAATCCCCATCCCATCTTCTGTGAACATGGCAGTCGGTACTGGAGCAAGTTCATGAGAAATGATGTCTTTTATATCAATGTCACGATCACTTGACAACAAAGCTATAACCCTCGAATATATTGCATTCAGATCACACACTTTTGAGTCGCCAACTTGTACTGACTTTTTTGTCTCTGCCAGAGTTGTCACCTTTTTTAATATGGTGCTGTAGAAACCATCAGGCCAGCTTTTCTCAAAAGTCTACCAGCGATGCTTCTCCAATGCTTACTGCCTTATGCACATTAACGTTGTGTGTACCAGTTTTGCCACTGCTAATGTTCACTATTGCATCAGGGTGTTGCTTTGGATCCAATGGGTGGATACAAGTGTCCAACTTGTGGCGTATTCCAGCTCTTTCCTTGGCGTCTGCTTCAATCTGTGCCTTGGTTTCATCCTTGTGGTAGATTTGATTACCACAGGCACTCCCTCCTCCATCTCATTTAAGCATGCTTCAGTCTTGCAACACAAATGGCGACTCAGTGCCCAAACCGTAAGCGCTTCTACCTTGAGTGTTATTCCTATGATTCCACCACTACTGTGTCCATATCTCATAAATGTAGATTCTATAAATTGATCACTCCAGATCCCATTCCAAATACCACGGATATGGCGTCCCACATGCTCACCATTCATGAAGTGGCTCAGAACATGGGGAGGGAGTTTCCCCATTGACCGGATGTAATATAGACCGTATCGCGCATAATTCACATGGCCGGCGGCAAAGTAGTAAGGCAGCATCTGTCTGAAAGTAACAAGGTGAAGGAGCCATTCTCCTTCATGTTCCGCCCTGATGTACGCCATCATTAGAAACACTGGCTTAACTAGGACATCAACACAGAGTTTCACTGTCTTGCTTTGGTTTGCTCTTTCCTCTATAAGGCTTCCATCAGGTCATCAATACTCTCAAACTGATCAATGTTTATAAGACTCCGAACATTTTCCTCGAAATTCATGCAGAGTGTACGTACATTTTGTGGGAACTTTTTCCCACTTAACATCTTGGGCACGCCTCCAAAGACCGCTGTCAGAATATCCGACAGTCCACTTTCAGCCATCAGTGAACCTATAGCTCCCACAAAACTCATTAGTGCATGCATTCCTCCAAGTCGTAAATACATCTGTGAATTTCTGTGGATGTGCGCATAGAACTTGGACTGCAACCCGGTAGAGTTGTTTGTCACAGGTTAGAATGGTGAACTTCTGACCAGTATCAAACATTAGTTCCTGTGCCCCAATCATGGCTGTCAGCATAGTGTCAGGGTCAGATGGCGTCATGTCAATAAGGGGTTTGTATATGGCCTTTGTCTTGAACTGTACTTTATGACCTTGCTCTCTGCTCAGTCTGGTATTGTAGCCATGAAACTCTGGAGAATCTTCCTTCACAACATCCTGCAAAAATTTAAAGTCCATCTCCAATGCCATCCTTTTTACAATGGCTTGATGAGCTAGAGATTTGAGAGACAAAACTGGGTTTGGAGCGCCTTCTGGCATAGCCGGCTGCTTGGACCCATGGTACCTATGAATATTTACATCATATGGAATCTCCTGAGACATGTCATCCTTATGGATTCGCTTTATTTTATCAATGTCACTGGTTTCTTCTTCTTCTGTACTCTGTGCCTGTGTTAGGATGACAGCCAAGGAATGGGTAGACTGCTTCCCATTCTGTGAGGCGATATCTGCATCAAAATTGCCCACAATAACCTGGATTAAACCATTATCAGCATTTGATATGCCAGACATTTTGACATCTGCAACAGCCGCTCTTGCAGCAGACCTCTTGAAATGTCGGAATTCAGTATAAGAACATGTAACGCCATATGTATACATGTCATTTATGGGTTTTTTAGATTCACCGATTTTAACTGCGAGATCAATCTGCAAACTAGTAGCCTGACCTGTGACAATGCTTGTGACAATTGAACCTATGAGCAACGCTGGTAATGTATTGTCTAGGTTAGGAGACATTTTTGCTAGCAGCCATAGTTGAAAGTCACTGGCTGATTCTTTTGCTAGTTCTGGCTTTTGTTGCGATCAGTTCTAATTGATCATCTTCATCATTCACAAGCCGGAGTGCCCTTGATGCAATGCTGTGAAATGCAATTATATTTGCTATGCCAGGTGACAACAGCACGAGAAGATCGTCTCCGAATTTGTCCTTGAGTTTTTGCACAAGTGTCTTACGGGAAAGTTTGTCTCATCACATTCTACATAAGCTGTAAACAGTTCTACGGAATTCCACATTCTCGACCTGTCATTTGTAACTATTGGAACAAGAGTTTGAAAAGGAATGTCTTCGTCAGTGTCATCTGCTTTTTTAGTATTTTCACCTTCAGCAGTTAGCGACCTGAATGAGGCAAATGACAGTCAACATGGTAACGAGCATTGCCACATGCAGATCACTCAAAGCATCCTCGACACGATGCCGAACACTCGCTGCGACATCATTGTTTCCCTTGTCACAGAGTTCTAAGATAGACTGTTTTGTGTCAATTTCCCGACATAAGTATGCAGTTCGCCACCTGGATGGGTTCTTTTTGTCCCATTGAATATCACACGTATCACCACAGAAAAAGCAGTGTTGCCGGAAATCGAATATCTCACCAGAATCTCTTGACAATGAACGTCTTGTGACCTTTTGTGGAATTTTTGAATCAGTTTGACGTTTGTAATGATCAGTTTGTCTAGATGATGTGTATGTAGACACGCAAGTTTTGTGACATATAATAGTTAGGTCGCTCTTCTGATCTAACGATTTCTGAAGCTCAAAATGTTTTTCATCACCGTATATCTTGCTACATCTTATAATGTTACTTATTCGAACAGCTGTCGCTGAGATTAAAGCTTCCCCCTTTGTTTGACAACTGAACTTCCAATTGAAGAAGCACACTTCACGATCGGATTCCATCCTATATAGGGGCTTAAACAAACTCAGAATGATATCAAGTATATATGCACCAACAGTGGCGTAATGAAGATGGGGAGGGGTCATTGGGAGAATTCAGTGTATTTGATTGCTGAGCATATCTTAAAATATAGCCATAGTTTGTCCAAGCGTAAGATATTATAGCAGACAACCATGTAGAAAATAGTTTGACATCGTAAAATGCGAAAAAGCGTTTTCAATTTACTTTAATTGACACTTTCTGATATTACCCCAGGCCATGTATTATTATAAAATTTTGGCTAAAGCTTTTGTTTACTAATTATTGTGTAGCCAGGAAAGGGTTATTATTTTTATTTAGTTCTATTACAGTGAGATACATAATGTATGTCTCTATCTATAGGTATACAATTAAAACAATTTGTATTTTCAAGTAGGCCTATCCTAATGTAATAGTCGGACTTTGAGTGAGAAAATTCGACAAATGCGTTAATAAGCATGGGCAGGAAAGGGTTAATTTTTATCAAAATTATATGACAATAAACTGTACAATAACTCCCCTATGAAGATGCATTGCCACAAGTATATTTAATATCTTTGGTATGAGTACTTCACAAGGAATAATGGAAAAATTAGCATATATAGGTTTTTTCGGAAAACGGGAAGAAAAGGGTTAATATCTGAAATTGCTCAAGGGCTGGGAATGGTCACCCCCCCCCCTAAATTATAAAAAGTACCCCCATACTACAAAATGCAGCAAAGAAAAAAACTATCCGACAAATCCAGGTTCACCAAAAAATCAGCTTGTGGCTCCCGGAGCAAATATTCCGGAAAGTTACGATTCTCGCCCACATGCCATTTTGAATGATCCTGACATTTTGAGTCCCTAATTTTGTGGTCTGGCCCCCATGGCAACCTTGCCCACAATTAGACCTTGAGGTTTATTACCACATATTCACATGCTCACGTAGGGATGTACGCTTGTAGCTCACCAGGTAGTGTCCGTTCCGGTGTATCATGTCGACTAGCCGTACCGCAAGTGCACGACGAGTGATGACGCTGGGTAGCATCCGGTCTCGGGGTGACGGACCTTGTACGAGACTGCCCTGCAGGAAACAAAAACCGGCGCCTAAGGGCGGTGGAACTCGTTCTGGTGGGGCTGTGCGACCATCGTCGCGAACATTAAGCACAACTGTCTCATCCCAAGAATTTGTCACCAGTATGCCTGTCCATAGCAATTTCGTGATCTATGGACTTACAAGATTTGATTTGGTGACCTAAAAAATATAAGTCTATACAATGAGTTTACCTAAACAATTATAACTATGCTAGATAATACTACAATAAGAGCATACAAAAATATGAGACATAGAGACAGGTAGATGAACTTTTAAACATGGGGCTCCCAGAGGTACCACACAGACTCATAGTTCTGCAGAGGTATCCCCGCAAGGGAGGCTCCCGTACACAAGACTTAACTCATTAACTTAACATAAGTTATTATACCTCTAAGCTGAAAGGAAGAAGGCTATCTCAGACGAAAAAGTGATGTGCCTCACGCGGGCACTACTAGTGCTAGTTTGGGTGAGGAGTATTATCCTCGTGTGGACCGTCGTCGCCGAATCCTTGCGAGAGGCAAGTGCCTCGCGTGGGCCTCCGTCTCGGGAAGGTGTCGCCACTGCTTAAAGCGGGAGAAGAGTAGTAGGCAAAAATGGGCCGACTAATATTTCAACCAAAAATGCTTAGGAAAGAAAAGACCCTACCTAGTGAGATTATGACTATAGGGTTGTGTGCTGTTTTACGTGACGACGGGGCGAGCGATTCCCGATGGATTCTCCCATCACCGTCTTATGTAATTCTTAGTATGCTGAATTAGTAGTTGCCGCTTTTATTTATGCGGGCCTTCTGCTTTGCTTAATTAGCTTTTAGTTGTTTTCAAAACAAGAACTATTTTTGGCCGCAAATGGCTGGTATCTACCTAGCTATTAGACACGGCTGTCACTGAGAACAGATGCCCTAAGACATTGATACTGAAGACAGCGCTCATACATGTTACGTAGTAAGATCTCCGAACTGGATAAGAATCCGGACATCTCGCTCCGTAACCACATAAAATGTTACAAGACATAGGTTACTTTTCACAGAAGCATTATTAGACCATAGTTCTATCGTTATGGTGGGGCTGAGAGAGACGAATGCCTACCGCAAATGTCCTTCCCGTAAGGGCGTGGCAGATCTAAATATCATGCCCAGACATTCTAACGGAATTCGGTGGGAATACGCATCTCGCCCATCACCGGGTCCTATGGAACTAACCATTTAACCTGTCATTGGGTTTATATACAAGTTGCCCAGTTTTGCACTGCGGTGCGGGAGGTTTGTTCAGTAATAAAATAATTATTAATATATGTTTTCGCAGTGCTTTCCTACATTGGCTAACTACTAAGTATCCAAAGATACAAGGGGAATGTGTGTGTTACCGCACCCTGGCCATCACCGCTCGGAAAGTCCAACAGTTTCCCAGAGCCGAATCATCCCATGGTGCGGATGGGGACATCCAAACAATTAAGCAGCCACAAGGCTGAGTGGAACATGAAGAGAGACAAAATCTTGGAGTTATGAGTCTTACTGGAGTGGGGGGCTAGATTATCGCACTACCGGAAGAGAAGAGTATGTTACAGAATATGTAATGAAGAAAGTGTCTAATCATTTTGAACCTATCCTGTCGAGCTGAATAGAAAAGGTTTAGTCGGTAGCATGCTGGACTAAACAGAGTTATAGCACGTACAGCGACCTCAGTGAAAAATTGTTGGTGGCGGGAGAAAGTGCTGCATATATAAGTGTTGCTGTATAGTGTTTCCTACGTGCACTGCAGTCCTATATTTTCTATAAATAAGCAAAACATATGAACGGATGGCCACTGGCCATATATATACATAATCTAACCAGAACAATCAATACGGTATCAAATGACCAAAGTTATATATATTAGTACAGGTTAGCGAACCTACTATAGTGCAGTTAGCAACACATTGAGGAAAATGAGAATAACTATAAACAAATACAGAAATTGTAACTAGCGGTCCTAAGACCGTTACGGTTCCTTTTAGTCATTAGGACCATTCTTACGGATACAATATAATTAACGAAATACATATAGAGAAATAATTAAACTGTGAAGTTACTTGAATACTCGGTAGTCATTCTTAAGTTAGGCTACCGTGTTACTGAAATTGATACGTCATTCCATGGTTGACGTGTTCCCAGGAAGCTGGAAAGTTCCCGCAGGTTGGTTCCCGCAAGCTGTTTTCCGTAAACAAGATTCCCCGCAAGAACACTCACGGCGGGAATACTGTAAGCCTAATAGGATGTCTAACGAGCAGTCAGTAAAAGATACGATAGTACTACTGTGGTGAAGAAAGTTCCCGTACACCGATGGCACAGATGGAAGGTGTAAACAACCCGATCACAAGCGGGGGTTGTCAGATGCGAATGAAGATACAAAACAAGGCTTCACGGTGCTGGGTACGTCAGCCAGCTCTGAAGACACACCGTGCAGAGTTTACTTGCTGCGGTCGAAAGTCAAGCAGAACCTACACGATATTAGTGCGGTGACGGTTGAAATACCACTTAGGCGTGGCTGGCAGATCCGGCGAGTCATCCATCAAAGAAATCCTGCCTCTACATCTGTAGAATCACATATTCAGGCCGTAAAGGCCTCACCGCAAATTTGTGTTCCGAAGTAGATATTGATATTCGTGAACAATAAGCATAAAGTTCCAAATTACTCCCGTAGGTAGGGAGTTACAAAATTGTTTTAGTGCGGATGGTTGGACAACTGCCAGCTACTGGAGAAAAACCGGACACATAGCGAAGTATACGTGTGTTGTTTGTCACGCTGATAGTAGCTGGTACAGAACCAACCTGTTCAGGGGCCGAGGATACTCTCGATATCTGGATCGCCTCTCCTTTTATACTTCGTAGCGTCACAGGCGCAGGCTCCAACCAATCATCGTTCGAGCAACAGCCAATCAGCGCGTAGCTAATAATAGCGCAGCCGATTGTGCTAGAACATTCTAGAAGTTCTGCGTCCACGTTATGACGTCACGGCAATATTTTGAAGATAATCAAGAAGGGTTTTCCGTGGATAACTCAGCCATTTCTTAACCGATTTTGAAATGGTTTACAGATTTAAAAAGCCCTTGAATTCTGGTATTGATTCATGCTAGAGTTAACGGGAACAGGCAATCAATAAGGATAACAGGGTACCATCTCAGTACACTAAAAGCGCCATCCTATCTTGGTCGTAACTACGCGCTCTATCAAAAATAGCATCTCGACACGCGCATGCGCATCATGTGTTTTAACGAACTTAGTCATTTGCGCAACGCGATCTCCCTCATAGGCTCATATACACTTATGACTCTACTCAGGGGTCGTGTTCAGGGAACGAATCCAGGACGGGCGGCGCGTACCCAGCTTAGCTGGTACGGCCGGTACCCGACCGGTCGATCCGAACTACACGCTCGTACACACAACACTTCATGGCTAGACAAATACCTGAATTTGTGAATTATGCCTTTCACATTTAGCATGCTCTCGCACACTGCTAAATTCCATGAGCTTAACATTCTATCAAAAACACCTATCCAGCTTTTATGTGTGAACAGCAGAAGTTATGGTAGGTTATTATTGGCCAAAATTATATCTATGAGTTCCGTTACTCCATCTGTTTGTCTGATTGTTTGTTATTAAAATTTTGACCAATTTATCTATGGGTTCCGTTATGCCTGTGTGTCTGTCTGTCTGTCTGTCTGTCTGTCTGTCTGTCTGTCTGTTGGCGTTATATCTCAGAATCGGTTCACGCAAATGGGGCTAACCTTGTGCACATGCTTCCTTATAGGAAGTGGATGGAGCACAATTATATTGAGGTCATGAGGTCAAACTTCAAGGTCACTAACTGGTAAAAGAACTACTTTTACTGTTAAGTTTTTGGTTTAGCTCAACATATCGTCAGCTCAGGATCAGTTCATTCTATTGGGACTAAACCTGCACATATGCTTCCTTATATGAGGTCAAAGTTCAAGGACACTGAACTTGGTATAAATCACAATTTTTTAGGTTTTAAGTTTTTGGTTTAGATCAACAATCAACATATCGTCTTATATCTCAGCTTCACCATATTGGGACTAAACTTGGACACATGCTTCCTTATATCAAGACGAATGAGCGCAGTTATATTTAGGCCAAAGTTCAAGTTCACCATGAACTTGGTATAAAACCATTTTTATGGTTAGGTATTTGGTTTAGCTCAACATATCATCTATCTTGGTATGGCTTCACTTTATTGGGAGTAAACTTGGACACATGCTTCCTTATATCAAGGGGATGAAGCACAATGATATTGAGGTCAAAGATCAAGGTCATTGTATCATTTGACTTGTATAAAATGCTAACTTTAACAGTTACTGGTAGATTCTTCTGCTTAGCTCATTTTGTCTTTATTTCAGAATTGACCAAATTATTGGAACTAAGCATGGTCATACAGTTACCTAAACAAGTAGGAACAGCACAAAGATATTCAGACTTTTGAGGTCAAGGTCATTGTTATCTTGATATACAAATCTAGATTTGCATTTGGAAATGCATAATGTTATGATTTTTGCCAATATCCCGTCAGTGTAACACTGATGTCCTGTTTTGAAAAATCTGCGCAGATTAACTATGAGGATCCTGTATTTTAGCGCTGGTCACACTGATGCCCAACGATTAATTGTTACAGAGTCGGTAGAAAAAAAGACTTGGTTAACAATGTTTCAGAAAACATAGAAGTTTCTTGAATTTAGCCACAACCACGATGATGATGGTGGTGACTGTGATGATCACTATGATGATGATGATGGTGGTTCTGTAAATGATGATGATGAAAATAGTTGTGAAGATGATGATGATCAGGTGTCAAAATGTTTGAAAATTTGAAGTCATCCACGGCAATGATCTCGCATGTAATAAGGTCATCCTAACTGAACTGAGGTCATCCTTTCATGATAAGCAATTCAAATTTCCAGGATTTGAATTCATCCATGGATGACCTCACCTAAAATTAAGGTCATCCATGGCAATTCGAGGTCCTAAAAACGAGTGGAAGAGTGAACATTTTGACCCCTGATGATGATGGTGGTGGTTCTGTAAATAATGATGATGAAAATAGTTGTGAAGATGATAATGATGATGGTTGTTCTGTAAATGATGATGATGAAAATAGTTGTGAAGATGATGATGATGATGATGATAGGATAAGTATGATGATGATTACAGTGATGGTGGTGATGATGATATAAATAATGAAGACAGTGGTGATGATATGATTTTGGAGATGATAATTATGGTTGCTGTGGTTCTGATGATGAAGATGATGATTATGGTGATGATGATGATAAATTGTTTATTTCAGATTGCGGCTGACGCTCTCAGGCAGCACATGAGTTCTGACACAACAGCTGCTGTTCACTTGTCAGCCATTAATAAAAAACTGCTTGTTATGGATTCAAAGATGACCGGACTCGAATTCGAGGGTAGTGAGAATGCCAGCAGTGGGGCTCGGTCAAAAGTTCCATCATCTGTTGTCAAGTCACAATTATCACAGATTGATGAGCGAATAACTGCGGTTGAGGGTAAAGCAGTTATGACTGAACAGCTAGCTGCTGTAGTAGCCTTAAAACAAACTAATACAATTAAGACAGAATTGACGCATGCTATTAAAACATTAAGAGAACGGCTTGAATTTACAGAAAAGGCCTGTGCGGTGTTGTACCGAGAGTTTAATAAAGGCAGTGATCAACTCGTAAACATTTACACGTCATTTGAGACAAAGAAGGCAGAGGATAAGACAATAATGACACAGCAGGAGCAGAAGATACGCTCTCTTGAAAAGCTTTTTGCCGTTCAGGATGCGACTATTGCTGATTTAAGCTTCCGTCTCGAGTCAAGTGAACTCAGTAGTTATAATGGAGACTTTGTTTGGCGTATCCCAGAGTTTAGTCAGAAGTGCCACGATGCGGTTGGTGGTAGAGTTACCAGTTTATATTCACCCGCATTTTACACAAGCCAGTTTGGATATAAAATGTGTATTAGACTTTATCCTAATGGAGACGGGATGGGAAAATCAACACACATGTCATTGTTCTTTGTTGTTATGCGTGGCAATTACGATGCTCTACTTCGTTGGCCATTTCGTCAAAAAGTAACGTTAATGTTAATGGATCAGAATGGACGCGATCACGTAGTCGACGCTTTCAGACCTGATCCAAACAGTGCGTCCTTTAAACGTCCAATGTCAGATATGAACATCGCGAGTGGCTGTCCTTTGTTTGTTTCTTTGCAGACTCTAGGAGTCCATGCTGGAAGATTTGTGCAAGATGATGTCATTTATATTAAAGTCACTGTAGACTGCTCAGATCTGTAAAATGTCATTCATGTCAAAGTGAATGTAGAATGCTTACATGGACTGTAGGGTGATAGACATTAAAGTCAGCGTAGACTGCTCAGATCTCTAGTTTGATAGAAAATATACATATGCTGAATATTTACAATGGACCTTTCCACTTTATCAACCCATCCTATGACATCATAATGAACTACGCGACATGTAGAATGACATCATAAAGTATGATGTTGATAAGTACATAACGAACGCATATTTGAAGACTGACTATGCGTTATTGTACGAATTGTATGTCTACTATTTAATAAATTCTCTGTTGAATATTTTGAAACAAATTTGACTGGGCACTCTTGCTGCCATAGGCAGCTGTTGGCAGCAACAGCACCAAGTCAAATTAGTTACAAAATATTCAGCAGCTTTCCTGTATAGTTTCAGGAAATTAATAGTTAGGGCATTCAGGGATCAATCATCCCAACACGACGAAGTGTGGGTGGAGCTTAGATAGAGATGGGCGGTGCATAGCTAAAACTGGAAAGGTCCATTGAAGTTAGTTCTTTAACTTTAGGATTGCGATATATTATTAGTAATTACAGCTTCATATTCCACAGAGAAACTGTTCATCTACCGTAGGTGGTAAGAAGATGGTTTCACATATATACGATACCCGTCTTGCATAAAGAAACCCCCTGTGTTTGTTGACCATGCATCTATAGCAACAACCATCTATACTGATCACCCATCTATTGTGACAACTGTCTTGTGACTATCCATTTGTATTGACCAGCAATGTTTAGTGACCACTTGTATTTAATGGGTGCCTTTTTTCAGTGACCACCCAGCTATAATAATATCAATGATTACCAGTGAATCACATGATTACATTGTTATAATCACTGTAAACGGTAAGTATGTACCAAGATTTCTGCCAATATTTTGGACGATGACAAGTGTAAAATCAATCTGTCATGTCTGGATTGTTATAGATATATCACTCATGTAGGAATATCACTCATGTGATGACGTGTTGCTTGAAGCATGAAAGAAAGTAACTGACACAGTTGAACTCTTAAATGGCTAAATTTGGTCAAGAGAATTAAAATATTTCATTATCAGCTCACCTGGCCTGAAAGGCCAAGTGAGCTTATGCCATGGCGACCGTCCATCGTGTGTCCGTCCATCCATCCGTCAACTTTTCCTTTAAACGACGACTTCTCAAGAACCACTGGCCCAATTTCGATTATATTTGGCAGGAAGCATCCTTAGAGCATAGGGATCCAACTTTGTTCAAATGAACCCAATCGGCCAATTTGGCCAGCAGCCATCTTGGATTTAGGCCGATTTTAGGAAATATCTTTAAAAATCTCCGAAACCGCGGAGGGGATTGATGCAAATCTCGTGAAATATGATCTAGGGCAAGAGCTGATCCAAGTTTGTTCAAGGGAACTTGATTGGTCAAACGGCTATCTTGGTTGACTTAGTTGTAGCGAAAATAACTTCTTCTCCAGAACCGCTGAAGCGATCGGGCCAAAATTTGGCAGATATGATTAGGGCCTAAGGCCCATTAAAGTCTGTTCAAGAGAAGATGATCCGTAAAAAAACATGGCCGCCGTGAGCCAATCAAAATATAGCATGTTTGGCAGCCATATTGGATTTTTTTATTTGAGGGATCTTGAGGCCGAAATTGGTTTTGTATGTGTTTAGCGGTATTCTGATCACAAATTTGCAATTTTCAAAACTGTCGGATGAACGGTTTGGCGGCCATCTGGGATCATTTTCCCACCAAAAGCTCCCATACTAAAGCAATGGGAAATTTAAAATGTTTTCTTCTCGAGAACTACTGGGCCGATTTCAATTATATTTCGCAGGAAGCATCTTTAGGGCATAGAGATTCAAGCTTGTTCAAACGAAGCTGATCGTCCAATTGGGCCGGTGGCCATCTTGGATTTTGGCCGATTTTTAGAAACGTCTTTAAAAATCTTCTCTGAAACCACTTGCGGGATTGATACAAACCTCATGAAATATGATTTAGAGCAAATGCTGAACCCAGTTTGTTCAAGGGAAATTGATTGGTCAAATGGTTTGGCGGCCATCTTGGTTGACCTAGTTGTAGCAAAAATGACTTCTCCAGAACCGCTGAAGGGATCGGGCGGAAATTTGGCAGATATGATTAGTGCCTAAGGGCCATTAAAATTTGTTCAAGAGAAGTTGATCCATCAAAAAACATGGCTGCCATGGGCCAATCAAAATATAGCATGTTTGGCAGCTATATTGGATTTTTTTATTTGATGGATTTTGACGCTGAAATTGGTTTTGTATGTGTTTTGGGATATTCTGATCTCAAATTTGCAATTTTCAAAACTGTCGGCCATCGTGTTGATAAAGAGCATTCAAGTTGAAATGCCTATGGTCCAGGTGAGTGATACAGGCCACTTGGACCTCTTGTTTAATGCTCATTTGCAGGCCAAGACTACTTTTGAAAATGTACCAGTGTTATATTTTCAAAACTAATCTCTCTGGCTGCAAATGGACATTCCTCAAGAGCAATGTAGAATCAGGCTTTGGGCAGCTTCACCATGAAAGTGTTAAAGTACTTGATTCCTGCCATTTTTTTTAGCATTAGGCTCAAAATAATAGACACTGGAATGAAGACTGAAAGTGTTAAGATGGGGAGTCGCAAAGATTATATTAACCCTTTAATGGTCAAGCTGGCCAAAACGGGCCTCTACAGTGGCCTTAGGAAATGTCCATTTGCAGACCAGGAGAAGACTACATTTGAAAATCTATGACTGGAATAACTGGCTCGATAACCGAGCCAGTCATTCCTGTGTTAAATTTTCAAAAATAGTCTTCTCTTGGTCTGCAAATGAGCATTTTTTATGAGAAAATTTCTTGAAAAGATTTTAGAGTTAAATGGTTAAGAATAAGCACTTTTTTTGTTGTTAATAATAAATAATGCACAAAGCATGTAATTTCTCCGTTATTTTCACTCATACTTTCTTCAATATTTGTACTATTTTTCTCGCAATATGACTGTAGAGACGCATTCGTCATGTAATGTACTGTGTTATATGTGCCCTTTGGTCATGCGCTAGTTACACATGTGCATTGGGAGGTGCAGATGTAATGCGTTAGTTATATGTGTCCGCTAACAGGTTCTGATGCCATGAGCTAATCTGTGTGTGCATTGCCAGGTGATGTGCCATCTGCCCGTTACCAGATGCAAATGTCATTCTCTGTGTGACCGTTGACAGGTGTTGATGCCGTGGTGAGCTACATGTGCGTTGGCAAGTCATGTTGTCAAAAGCTAGTTACATGTGCGTGTTGCTAGATGATGACATGTGTTGGTTTCCTGTTGATGATACCATGTGTTAAGTTTCATGTGTCCATTACCAGGCAATGATATTATGCACTAGTTTCATGTTCTCCTTGCTAGGTGATCATCATATGATGTTATGTGCAAGGTATGCATGCTAAATGATACATAGTTTTTATGTATGTCCATGCTTTCGTTTCCATACAATAATGAGTAATTAATTTTGGTGTCGTAAAGTCAACGGTCAAGGGTAATGTTACAAAATTAAGGAAATTGGAATGCATGCCTGTGTGTTACCTTTGGGGGGGGGGGCTGAAGAGACCTATTAATTTGGCGGACGAAAGGGCCAGATCATGGTGACCCAATTCACCATTCCAGTGTATCCATCTATCAATATAACGTCATAATCAGCTATGCAGCGTGTAGGATGACATCATAAATGATTCCATTAGGCCTGTCTGTAACTCTTAATAGTCTGACGCGTAAGAATTGTATGTCTACTATTTAATGAACATGCTGTTGAATATTTTGAAACTAAGGCAGCAACAGCGTCCAGTCAAATTAGTTCCTAAATATTCAATACCTTATCTGTATAGTTTTCTGGAAATTGGTAGTCGGAGAGCGATCGATCCCAACCCGAGCGAGGGGTGTGTGGAGCTTAGCTGAGATGGGCATGGCATAGCTAAAAATGGAAATGTCCATTAATGAAATTGGGTAGCGTTTCTGGATGATATCTTCTCGTTCTCTGTCAATATCCTTTGACACTGCACTGTTGGACACTCGCCACACTCAGGGCGGCGGCATATATTTCAGCAGTCTGTTACGGTTGTTGTTGTTAACTTTACCCTTTGTTCTAACTTAATCTGCTATTATATAGCTATAGCATGGAAGTAATAAAGAAAACTGTATAATACTGTGTACATAATTTATCTAGTATTTCCAAATGCTTTAGTCGAGATCAGGTTTTGATGTTTTTTGTTGCAATTTATTAATCAGGTGGTAATGGGTTAACCCTTAACAATCTGATATTAAAATTTTTAATTTTCAAATTAAATTGAAAGATTTACTGGTGTTCAGTTTTCAACAAATTTGGTGGAGGATGTTGCTGTCGTCCACCGAAATTGCTGAAAAATATACGCTAGTTTCTGTGCCATTGACACAGTAAAAGATATAATATGGACATCAGAGTGGTAATGTCTACATATGTGTCTATTTTATCATGCAGTGAGAATGCATGTTTAGACTTATTTTCATACATTGAGTAGACATATCAGTAATTTGATACAATAAGATGTTTTGTTCTATATAAAGCCTCTAACGTGAGTATATACATTCTAAATGACTTGTTATATGCGGATACTTGTTGACTTTGTAATAATTGTATTATTATCATAGCATAAAAGATATACTAATACTCATAGTGATTATATTAATATTGGTATTAAGTTTAAACTGCTTAATTTGACTTTCTATAAATTTTTTTTTATAAAATTGAAGTATTTTAAATGGCCTTTTTAAAAAGTATTTCATGAAGGTTTCTTAATTATGTTTAATATTAAACCATTGTTTCCAAGAAATTCCAATGTTGCCATTTTAACCCTTGAATTTGTTCAAGAAAATTTAAATTTACTCAAAGAAAATGTCTATTTGCAGACCGTGAGAAGACTATTTTTGAAAATGTATCAATGGAATGACTGGCTCGATAACCGAGCCAGTCATTCCATTGATACATTTTCAAAAATAGTCTTCTCACGGTCTGCAAATGAACATTTCCAAAGACCTGTGCAGAAGCTGTTTTGGGTCGTTTTGAATGTTAAAAGGGTCAAAGGTCAAGATTGATCAAGAAAATTTACATTTTTGCTTCTAGTGAAAGTCCATTTTGTGCCCAAGAGGAGACTTTTCGAAAATTTATCACTGATATGACTGACTCGGGTATTGAGTTAGGCACTCGTGGTAAATTTTCAAAAATAAACTTGGCCACAATATGGACTTTCCCGGAAGACCATTGCAGAAGCCAGTTTTTAGCCTTTAAGGAGTTAATTCATATGTACAGAAGACATGTATCTTGTGAGAATAGTCTTAACATGTTGCTGCTTTGTCATGCCGCGTCTGTTGAATCAGTTAACCCCCGAATTTGTTCATGAAACTCAATTTTCTCATAGACAAAGAGATTAGTTTTGAGAATTTACCACTGGAATGACTGGCTCGCTTATCGAGCCAGCCATTCCAGTGGTAAATTTAAAAACATAATTTCTTGATCTGCAAAAATCTACATTTCTCAAGACTACTGTTTTAAGAGGGTCAGAGGTCAAAACTACTCGATATCTAAATTCTTGCTTGGTCTAGAGAATCTCCATTTTCAGGCCAAGAGCTATTTTTAGTTCAGGCCAAGTGAGCTGATACCATGGCAGCCATCTGTCAAATTGCTTCTCCTTAACTGGTTGACCGATTTCAACAAAATTTCTATTCAAAATTTTGATTGGTCAATTTTTCTGTGGCCAATTTGGATTTTCCTAAAATTATCCAGAATTCCTTTATATACGTAGCAGGGATGAAAGTGCAAGGAAAGATAAAAAGCTGAAAAAATGCCGAACCCCAAGGTCCTCCCCCGTAAAATTTTGAAATCTAGATGCTGTCAGATGGCTTCTCCTGCATTTCCAGAGGTAATTATGGACCAACACTTGGCTGTTAAATTATGATATCTTTACCCATTTTACTATGTTTTTTCATTTGGTTTGCTATAGATTTTTTGGTGACAGCAGTGGAACTCGCCTGTGAACCGCTCCAATCCCCCAGCCTATTGGCCTGACTGGGGTGGGTGCGGTCATGTGAAATTTTTTAATCTGGGAATTGAAGCCATGGCTTCTCGTGTATTCTGGGCTTATCAAAACCAGATTAAAAATTTTCTTGATAAAATTTGACCATTGCACTTTTAAAACCGTAAAACTTTACTGGTCAAATTTGGTAAAGAAAATGTTAAAATTTTGTTATTGAATGTCCATTCACAAGCCAAGCGAAAAGAGTTTATCACTGAAATGACTGGGTTGGTTATCGAGACAGTCATTCCAGTGGTAAATTTTAAAATTTACAGAAAATTATATTCTCTTGGCCTGTAAATGGACATTCCATAAGACCATAGCAGAGGCCCGTTGCATCTGGTATGAAGAGTTTTAAACAGAGTCAGATAAGCTCAAACTTCAAAACTTGAGATGATAGGAGTCTATGGGGCTCTCTGGCCAGTTTGAAATCTTATGACTTGTTCGGTAAGAGACAGTCCTTCCAGTGGTAAATTTTCAAAGTCTTCTCTTGTCCCATAAATGGACAGAAATAAAAATTTTCTTGAAGAATCTTGGCCATTAAACCATTCATGATGAAGCCAGCAATAACCAAGAGACTATTTTTGAAATTTTATGTTAAGAAGACGTTTATTCCAGTGGTAAATTTTCAAAACCACCTCTTGGCATGCAATTTGGCATTGAATGACCAAATATTGTAATTTATTTACTAACAGGCTAAACACATACTGTTTACATTTGAGATTACATGAATTGACCATGTACAGGTAACTGATGTAACCACAATAAATTATATATTTTGTAGTTATATCACTTGTAAATGTACATGGTCAATCCATGTAATCTCAAATGTAAACAGTATGTGTGAAACACATTCAAATAATAGCCATGGATGTTTGCTTGCTTTATCAAGTTCATGTCATTTCAATCATGTTTTCTAAGAATAGGAATTCTTCCTATTTATTTCACAGATTTGGATTAGAATATCTTAAAACATTTTTGTGGTTATGGCTATGGATAAAGTTTTTCGTTGACCTGATTAGTCGATAACCGAGCCAGTCATTCCAATGGTAAATTTTCAAAAATAGTCTTGTTCTACAAATGGACATTTTCCATGAGAAAATTGAAATTTTCTTGTACAGATTTGAGTATTAAAGGGTTAATAATCCTTTCATGCTCAAGGCTGATAAACAAAATCTAAATCTATGATTTATGGATATCCATTTCCAGGTTAAGACTGTTCCAGTTTTATTGCACTACAAAGAGGTATTGTTGACTAATCAGGTCAACGAAAAACTGTATCCATGGCCATAACCACAAAAATGTTGTAAGCTATTCTAATCCAAATCTGTGAAATAAATAGGAAGAATTCCCAAGATTTATCCTGTGAACGATGGAGATTGTATCGTTACCTGTCTCCAATGTATAAAACCGTAACCACACAACTTTTACAAACATTCTAAGTCCAAAACCATGAAGAAAATAGGACATAAGTCCACAACCATGAAGAAAATAGGACAAGTCCACAACCATGAAGAAAATAGGACATAAGTCCACAACCATGAAGAAAATAGGACATAAGTCCACAACCATGAAGAAAATAGGACATAAGTCCAAAACCATGAAGAAAATAGGACATAAGTCCACAACCATGAAGAAAATAGGACATAAGTCCAAAACCATGAAGAAAATAGGACATAAGTCCACAACCATGAAGAAAATAGGACATAAGTCCAAAACCATGAAGAAAATAGGACATAAGTCCACAACCATGAAGAAAATAGGACATAAGTCCACAACCATGAAGAAAATAGGACATAAGTCCAAAACCATGAAGAAAATAGGACATAAGTCCACAACCATGAAGAAAATAGGACATAAGTCCACAACCATGAAGAAAATAGGACATAAGTCCACAACCATGAAGAAAATAGGACATAAGTCCACAACCATGAAGAAAATAGGACATAAGTCCACAACCATGAAGAAAATAGGACATAAGTCCACAACCATGAAGAAAATAGGACATAAGTCCACAACCATGAAGAAAATAGGACATAAGTCCACAACCATGAAGAAAATAGGACATAAGTCCACAACCATGAAGAAAATAGGACATAAGTTCACAACCATGAAGAAAATAGGACAGACTGCAGAAGCTGTTTTTGGATGATATGAGTATTAAAGGGTTAATAATAATTCCAGTTATAAATTTTCAAAAATTGTATTCTCTTGGCCTGTAGACGGACATTCATTAGACAGATATTTAAATTGTCTGGATCGGAATTCTTACCTCTCAAAACTAATAAGAAGTTCAGGGAAAGTGGAGAGAGAGATGGAAGGATGGAAGAGAGGAGTCAGTAGGCTTGCACGGTATTGGCCGTAGAAGATATATCATGATGAAAGAAATTGTGATCTTTCAATATATATTGTATGTCTTTTGATATGAACTTTCGGGTTGACTTGTTCTTGGGTTATGTTGCAATGAGCACATACAAGACTGATGATGGTGCTGTTTAAAAAAGACAGCAAGCCATTGACACTACATTCATGCATTATTACTACGTATTCACAACGTATCGGAGTGGGTTGCTAATAAGGGCTGATGTGACATATTTCCATAACCTAGCCTTAACCCTTTAACACTCATATCAACCAAAAACGCCTTCTGCAGTGATCTTGAGAAAGGTCCATTTGCAGACCAAGAGAGTACTATTTTTGAAAATTTACCACTGAAATGACTGGCTCGATAACCCAGCCAATCATTCCAGTGGTCAATTTTCAAAAATACTATTCTCTTTGTCTACAAATGGACATTTTCAATGAGATAATTAAAATTTTGTTGAGCAAATTCCAGTGTTAAAGCTTAAGTGGCATTATAAATCCAGAGATTTGAGTGAAATAATGAAGTTGGGCATGCACCTAGTATATAGTTCCTCCTTCCTATTTCCTGGGTATTGGCCATATTCATTTTCAGAATTATAGAAATAATGACATCTTTACACCCTTGCTTCAGCAGGATAATTGAGACATAATCTGTTGACTATCCTGCTTATATAATTGGTAAGAATTAGTCCAACGACTACGAGTTCAAACAAACATGGCAGAATAACCACAGAACACGCAAACTGTATTTTTACTGTCCGTTTCGACTGATTGTTTGTTTAATGATTAAATTCAGCTGAAGTTACTTGAGAAATTATTGCAGGTTTTTTGCACTTTATTTGGAGACAATATTACATTATGTGGTGGTTGAATCAGAACAATCTAGTGTGATAAGAGTGCACTCAATGGACCTTTCCAAGTTTATCCATCCATCATATGATGTCATAATCAACTACGTAACATGTAGGATGACATCGTAATCATAACATCATTAATGATTCGAAAAAGTCTGTCTTTAACGCTTAATAGTCTGACACATACGAATTGTGTGTAATTGCTATTTAATAAACATACTGTTGAATACTTTGAAACTAATTTGACTGGATGCTGTTGCTGTCTCACCCAGTCAAATTAGTTTCAAAATATTTAACAGCTTACCCGTATAGTTTTCTGGAAATTGTTACTCAGGGAGTTCAGGGATCGATAGATCCCAGCACGAGCGAGGTGTGGGTGGAGATTGGCTGGTGATGGGCGGGCCATAGCTAAAACTGGCAAGGTCCGTTGACAAATGACTGACTATAGCTAAGTATATTTACCAAGTCGATTATATCGTTATGATGATAATATAGTTTCATAGCATTTTATTTGGTGTAGAGACAAGAGGCCAAGCTATGAAAACAGTGCGTGCAAGCGGGAATGATTAAGTTGTATGACTCTCTGTACTGGATTATGAGTTGTGGGTATTGTTTACTTACCATTATGATGTGATTGAATTTGCATTAAGCATTAGGATTCCATTAATGCGTATGTGTATCATGTGTGAAATCTTTCTCGCTACAATTACAAATACGTAGTATGATTCCATGGGGCTGTATGTGTAACCTGTCCGTATCTGATCGCTTCATGTAGCGATTTCATTCAGATAAGGACAGCATTCGGATGTGGGATTTCTTGAAAATGATGTTATTACTGCGTGATTCATGGGCTTTTCTCAAATCCACATGTGCATATTCTGTGTTCCAAAAATGAAAAGTTTATTATAGTAAGCCCGCTGGAATGTGAGAGGCTGATAGAATGGACCTATCCAAGTTTATTCATACATCATATGATGTCATAATCAACTACGTGATGTGTAGAATGTCATAATCATATAGTCCGTCTTTAACGCTTAATAGTCCGACATGTGCGAATTGTATGGCTTTACCATTTAATAAACATTATGTTGAATATTTTTCATGACCACAAGCTTTCATATTTCTGCATACATCAGACAGGTGGTCGGTGGTAGTAGTAGTAGGTTGTGGAGGTGGGGGTTGTAGTTATAATAGTGGTAGGTGGGGTGGGGGGGGGGTCGGGTTTGGTTGTAGTAGTCCACTTGATTGGCCTACTGAATATAATCACTGCATTCAGACACGTATACACATACGTGCAAATGAAATCACTCATTCGGATATGCATACACGTTAATGAAATCCTAGCTTTAAACATCACGGGAGAAATTAGTACAACCTCTATGCTCTAACCATGGGGCAATGGCGTATTAAAAAAAAATTTCAAAACTCAAGACCTGCTACTAAAATATTGGCGATATGTAAATTTTTGCATTGTGGCTGAAAAAAAATTTGCAATCAATAATATCATCATATCGTGCGAGTCTATGAGGTAGAGGAAGAGATCAAGTCCAGGGAAAGTGTAATTTACACGCACGTGCCCATGCATACAGATGCTCTATACAATCATCAGTTTATATTCCTAGTTTACTAAAACGGGTTGGTTCACATTCAATAATTTTGTCAATATTTTGTAGATATATAGCTTTAAAACAATTATAAATATATTTGATGAAGATTGTCCAGATTTCTTTATTCTGGTTTCTGTAAGAGCAGGACTGGATTTGTATTGTCTGCAATTCCGTTTAATTTTACTGTTGATTGTTTATTTTAATGAATGTAATTCAGAATGTCTATCAGTTGCCATAGAGAATGTCAGTTGAGGTGGTCCTTTAACTCTCTGACTGCTGCAAGCCACCAGCCAATAATTTCAATGGGCAATAACTCTGTATCTACTAAATATTTTGAAAACAATTTGACTGAAAGTTGTTGGTGGCTTAGCTACCAACAACTTTCAGTCAAATTGTTTTCAAAATATTCGGCATGTTCAGAGTTAAACCCCAGAGAAAATGTAGTCTGCAAATATTCAGCAGGCAGACAGTTAAAACATGTATAACCACTTATCTTAAAACCTTTTGGCATTATGTTAATTTACTGAATGATTGTTCTTACTTGTTTCCATAATTACCTCTATGATGGTAATTTCTATGGATGTTTTTTCTCCGGTTTCCATAGTAACATCTATGGATTTGTTGCGATTGCCACTTTTTCATATACTTAATATTTTTATACGCCCGCGCAAAGCGGGGTCGAATTATGTGATGGCGCTCGCCGTCCGTCTGATTCTTGTCCGGAGTATATCTCGAAGAGTTTTGAACCTACACTCACAAATTTTTTTCGGCAGATATATTCCTCCCATATTCGCTAGTTATCTCCCTTGAAATTTTAAAAGCAAAACCATAAAATTGAGTTTTGTACCACGGTCCTTGACCTTGTCACCTATACAAGCGTTGTACATGAGTAACCATGTATCCATGTTGTTCCAATAGGCTTCACCAATTCTGAAATATAGGTTAGGTTATGGTAAATGCAAAAGCTATTCATTGAAAAACAGAGTTATATGCCAAGGTCACGGTGACTCCAAGCCATATAGACCACAATGTATCCAATTTATGCTCTGATAGAATTAACCAATACCCAAATATAAGCAAATGCTGCTTGCTAAACGTAAAATTTAATGATGATGCCCCCAGTCGGAAGTGATTCCTATATCTCACTACATCACTTCTACTTTGCAAGTGAGACAAATGCTAAATAGATCTGGGGCCTGTTTTTGCGACCGACGGAGTCAGTGAATTTGATGATTTGGTTGAAACCACCAACCAGAAACGCCAAAATGGCATTTATGCAAATTGGCGATGTTTTCCAATTGTAATTTCGTGGCAATGTTCTGAACCCAAAAGCATTCTACATTGCGTTAACGTTAGCAATTAATTTGATCGTATTTCGATTTAGACTTTAATTTTAGTCTATGTTAATCGCAGACAATCACATCCACTAAACATATTGATGAGATTTCATCATTCAAATAAGTTGTAAAATTTATCTGGGTGCCACCATCTTGAAATTTATGAACCAGTAACAATGAACCGAGATCAAAACTCGGTCACTGGTTCGACGAACCAAGTCAGTAATCTTCAACTTCCGGAACGCCAAAACGCACGAACCACGAACTGCATCAGTGGTTCACTGACTCCGTCAGTCGCGAAAACAGGCCCTTATTCAAAGAGGTTGCTATGGAAACTTACTACAAATTCATAGGTGTTGCTATGGAAACAGTAACAGTTGTAACAAATTAAACGAGTTTTAGTGAAACTCAACATACGTCTGCAGGCATACTTGTTTGAGGAATGCTAAATGTGAACCATTTGTCTTTGATAATTCTCTGAGAAAGGGGGACTTCTATTAAGCACACGTTTGGAATTCACGGCAAAGACATCATTAAAAATCTTGAGTCTTCACAGCTGCATTACAATTACAAGACAATTTTGATGAATTTTAATCTTTAAAGGGTGATAACTCTGGCAAATATGGGAGGATTTTGCCGAAACAAAATTATGACACTTTGCCTATCCATAAAACATCTGCCGAACAAAAATTGTGAGTGTCGGTTCAAAACTCTTCGAGATCGCGGCCGGAAAAGAAAATTTTGACAAATTTTAGCTTTTCACGCGAGCTAACTCTGTCAAATATGGGCGGACTTTGTGGAAACAAAATCATGACACTTCGTCTATCCCTACCATATCTGCTGAAAAAACAATTGTGAGTTTAAGTTCAAAACTCTTCGAGAGATGGCTCAGACAAGAAAATTTTGACAGAGTATTTCAAGGGAGATAACTCTGGCAATTATGGGGGGATTTTGCAGAAAGGAAATCATGACACTTCGTCTATACGTAACACATCTGTCGGGAAAAAAATTGTAAATGTATCGGTTCAAAAGTCTTCAAGATCTGACCTGGACAAGAAAATTTCGATAATTTTAATCTTTCAAAGGAGATAACTCTCACGAATATGCGAGGATTTTGTCGAAAGGAAATCATGAGACTTAGTCTATACCTAACACATCTGCCAGAAAAAGAATTGCGAGTGTAGGCTCAAAACTCTTCGAGATCTTGGGCCATGCAGAACAATGTTACATAATAAATGACACACTATACACGATGTGTAATACGAGTCAAGTTTGACTGGCTAACCAGTCAGTTAGCTGGTTTACTGAACATGCGCATTTGCTATTCCCAGTCAGATGCTGGATAGTTAGCTCTAGTTCATTGGTACTCAATTACTATTGCAGAGATCTTGGAGCCGGGTACCAGTCTCGATTAACCCTTTCTGTCTTGTATTGATGGCCTACGAAAATGGGTTATTTTTGTTTGCTAAGACGTCTAAAATTGTGCATATGAGATAATTTGGGAGGGAAAACGACCATTGGAACATTGACATACAATAGGAAAGTATAATTTTATCAAATCTAAGTTATTTAGTGAAATATTTACACTTTTATATGCATTTATTCGTGGCAAGCGAGTTGTGTCCGCCATTTTGAAATTTACGCAAATTTCATACTAGCCATTTGTGACTGAGCTCAGATACTCAGTCGACTATAGTTAACCAGCTAGGTAACTATTTCAAGCTCAATTGGGATCTCGCTAGCTATAGCTTACTATGGTTCGCCAGTCAAACTTGCCCACTGTCAGTAAAAGTGGCCCAACAAAGATGTCTGGTGTCCGATGTCACAACATGGCCAAAAACAGACCAGCTTTGTTGGTTATGATTTGGCTGCGTTAAACATTTTAAAAATGACATTTACAATGACAAGGGGTTTTCCGATTGTAATAAAACCTCAGAGATTTGTTCTATATGATGCTTAGGAAACACTGTAAAAGTATGGTAAAATCTAAAAAATCTATATAATTAGGAAGCCATCCAGTAATCAAGGCATCTGTCTGACCTCGTAAACAGCATATCATACAGAACCACTTCAGATATTTCAGTGAAACGGGGTCTATGCCTCAGTTATGATACGCAGATGTGCCTCTTGAAGAATTCACCTTTATAGGTCCAAGATTTTGGTTGAAAATGGGCTTTTTAATGCAAAAACTCATGATTTTTGTCAATTTCCTCGTAAACATCATATCATACAGAATTGCTTAAAATAATTTAATGAAGCTTGCCAGGTGGATTCTTTATAATGACTAGATGTGCGTTTTGAAGGATTCACCGTTATAGGTTAAATATTTTCAGGCGTAAATGTGCTTTTTAATGCAAACTCATTAATTTCATTATTTTTTGTATTTTATTTTTATACGCCCACGCAAAGCGGGGTCGTATTATGCGATGGCGTCCATGCGTCCGTCTGATTCTTGTCCGGAGCAGATCTCGAAGAGTTTTGAACCTACACTCACAAATCTTTTTCAGCAGATATATTACCTATAGACGAAGTGTCATGATTTCGATTTGTCAAAATCCTCCCATATTCACTAGAGTTATCTCCCTTGAAAGCTTAAAATTTGTCAAAATTTTCTTGTCTGGGACAGATGTCGAAGAGTTTTGAACCCACACTCACAATTTTTTTTTCCAGATGTGTTATGTATAGGCGAAGTGTCATGATTTCGGTTCGGCAAGATCTGCCCATATTCGCCATAATTATCTCCCTTGAAAAGCTAAAATTCATCAAAATTTTGTTGTCCGGAGCAGATCTCTTTTTCAGCAGATGTGTTAGAGATAGACGAAGTGTCATGATTTCGTTTCATCATTTCTCAAACAAGTATGCCTGCGGGAGTATGTTGAGTTTCACTAAAACTCTTGTTAATGATACTATTGCTTTGAATAAAATTGCTACCTACTACATAGAGAAAGATATGGTGTCTCACCAACAGGGTGTGGGGGTTACCAATCTGCGTGATTAATACCAACAGGATCCATTGTGTGGAGTTGGTTGATCCAGTAAGATTCACGGTCCTTGCGCGGGGGGCGGGGCGGGGGTGGCCTCAGTGCTTTCAGGGTTGTGACGCAGAACTTCTATGACTCTATATCTGATACCATTTGTATCGTGTCCTGGCAGGTTAAAATGTAGTGCGACCGGTGTGTCTTTGTGTTTGTTGACATCTCTCAAATGTTCTTTGATACGGATCTGGAATTCTCTCTTAGTTCTCCCACGTATTGTTTATTGCAAACGGTGCAGGTTAGGAGATATACTACATTCATGGTTGAGCAGTATGTTTTCACATGACATCTATATGTTAGACGTGTGTGTGTGCTCTGGAAAGATTTCCCTTTCTCCATTCTGTGGCAGAAGGAACAGTTTCCTTTTTGACATGGTTTGACTTTGTTTGGTATCGAACTGCCCTGGTATCCTTTGATAGTGGGGTGGGAGAAATCAGCACGGACTAGTTGGTCTCTAAGCGTTGGGTTCCTTCTGTAGCCGAAGAGTGGTTTCTCGGTAAAGGTGTCCCTGCATTTGGGGCTAGTTTGTAGGAGATCCCAATGTCGGTTGATGATTTTCGTGAGAAAGATTGTGTGTGGGTGGTAATCTGTGATGAGAGGTATCCGGTGGTTTTTCGTTTTGTTCTCTTTCGGTTTTAAGAGTGATGGTCTCTCCATTTGGAGGGCTTTGTTATAGCTGTCTATTAGGAGATTGGTGGGATAACCACGATTCTCATAGTGTGCAATCGTATCACGAGCATGTTTCTCATAGTCTTCAGTGTTGCTGCAGATTCTGCGTAGTCTCAGGAATTGGCCATATGGACTTGTGTCTTTGGTGGAGGTCGGGTGTGCTGACTGGTAATGTAGGTACCCATGGGTTTGGTGGAGATCGAATTGGAGTATATGTTTGTCCGAAATCAAAACTAGTGTGTCTAGAAAGCTCACTACCTTGTACATAGAGAAAGATAGTTCGCGTGCTTGTGGGGTTAGGGTAAAACAATGTTTTCTAGTTTTGATACAGAACTTCTAAGCATCGCGTAGTATGAATTTGAAGTTTTCTTTAAATTGTATAACCCCCTAGTTGATGTAAATGTTGTTTTAAAAAAGCTTAACGGGACCAGACGCCGCCACCACCATTTTTCCCCTGCTCCTGAAATCTCTTCAATGAGGCAAGATAAAAACTATAAGGAGGGTTTTGCTCTGTGCTGTTGCTAACTTAACTATCTGACTGCTACAAGCCACTAGACAGTAATTTCAATGGGCAATAACTCTGGACGTGCTGAATTTCTTGAACATTAAACATGTTAATGAGCAACAAAGTATTGTTTCCTACTTCAATTACAGTTCAAAGATAATTGACAGTTCAGCTTTTATAAACTCTCAATATTGCTTTGTTTTGTTGAATCTTTATAAAACTCTTCCCATGGAAATGTATTTGTTACAGCGTGTGCTTGCACAGCGTGTGCGTGCTCGTGCACATGCACCTGAATTTGTTTGATACATTTTTATTTACCATATACATGTATTTGATTACAGAGTATGAATATAATTTTACTGTTTTAACTTCTTCCTTGTCATGTCTTTTAAAATGGCAAATATTTTCTGGTGCGTTTACCATACATGTATATACTGTACATGTCATACATGTGCATATCTACGATATATATATATATATACTGGTAGGTTGTTTTGTAAAGCACCTCACATCAGCCAAGGCGTTTTGATAACCTGTGTTATGCCGATCTATATCACAATAAAATACAATATTGATAACTCTGTAAACGAAATCCGTTTTGATTTTTATATGGGTAGAATGGAGGGATCTGATCCAGAATGGAGGGATCCGATCTGGCACTTAGGTATCTGACCTCATAATCAATTGTCACTAGTTAGTGGATGTTGCAATCATGACGATGTATAGCTGTTATGAAAATCGAAAACTCAGTAACGTACTGTCAAATATCTAACAATTTAATAAACATTCTGTTGAATATCTTTAAATTAATTTGACTGCGAGTTGCAGCAGAAGCACCCACCAATCAGATTAATCTCAACATATTCATCAGTTTACCTGTATAGCAAGAGAAATTATAAAATTCTATAAACTTTTGGGGGGGGGGGGTACAATGATCATGTCACGTTTCAACCAATTCAAACTGTAGGAGTTGCAGCGACAAGATTTTTGGAGATGGACGTACGCGAGATGGGCCAATGAAAAATCTTTAAACATTAGTCACATCTTTGGGTTGTATACAATCCTGACAAGTTTTAATCAATTCTCTCAAACTGTAGTAGTTGCAGCCACAAGATTATTGGGACGTATGTACGGGACGCAAACGATACCCTCGCTACATGTAGCGGGTGTCTCAAATTGTATTGTATAACTCGATTCCAACATGGGTAAAATCTAAGTGAGCAGAGCTTAACTAACAAGAGGCTCAAGGGCCTGTGACGCTCACCTGGACCATTAGCATTTGAAGAATTTCCAATTAGACAATGTATAATTTTCAGATCAAACAAGATGGCCACCAAAAAGAATTCTCATTAAAATTCTCATTTGATATGGTGAAGCTTGCTGCCATAGGATCGTTTCACTCAGTGCATTGAAATTTGACCATTGATTAAAGCTTTCATTAAGCCGATAAAACTACGAGATTAGGCTAATACAAATGCTCAGAGTAAGGGCCTATTCGATTATGGCGAAACTGGTTTCGGTTTTACAAAACTGGTTTCTAGTTTCACTACTCTGATAAACAAATACAGTTTCGAGAAAAACTTAAACTTGTTGGTAAGTTTCAATAATAAAATGAAGTTTCATGAAACCGAAACTGGTTCTATAAAATGCAGTTTCAAAGAAATGAAACACTTCGTTTTCTGAATGGCTCTCTGAAGTGATGAATATTATGGAATTTGAACGCGAGTGCATTGGAAACTTTGTGAACATGCCGATTGCAGAAGGCTTAGGACAGGAATTATGACAAGGGCACTTCTTTGTGCAATAACTGGTGGCAGAATGCCACCATACTGATTTTCCGACAAAGTTGTTGCTGCCTTAGTCAGCAACGACTGGCAATCAAATTGCTCGAAATATATGCAGTAAGTGTCACTACATTAATGCTTATTTTGAGAACAATTTGATTGAAAATTGTTGCCCCAATGACTTTCAGTCAAATTGTTATCAAAATAGCTGGCGATAGCTATATTATCTGCTGTAGCAGCAAAAACTGTCGGTTATCTTGCTTTACAGATAACTAGCCTAGCATGCTGCAAACTATCGACTCGACAAGTACAGCTCAGCTAAAATGTATTACCTGTCTAGTCCGGTATATAAAGGGAATTTTTACGTCAGAACTCGATGCAAGATTGCAGAGCGTCTCTTCGCAGCGGAACCCTGAGCATGTACGTAATCTGGTAGTTTTATCGGCTTGCGATAGCTTTAAGGAATAGCATTTTAAATGGTTCCACACAATTTTTGGAAAATCCAAGATGGTCGGCCAATCAAAATTCTGATTAACGGTTTTAAAGCTGTAGGATCCTTCCAGCCAAATTTGGTTAAGATGCACACACTTAAGATCATCAGTCAAACGATTGAAGCAAAATTTGTAATAGATCTGGCAAAAGGGGTCTAGCCAAATATGCTTGAAATCGGTCACAGACACGTTTTGACAATTTCCAGTACATTTTTCATAACGTTTAAGATGTTCACCCTAAAATTTGATGAATCAAAGTACTGATTAGAAGTTCAAGAAGACCATATCACAATATTCAGGATGCTAAGAAGTGATTTGACAGTTTCAGGTAAATTTTTCATAAAATCTCAGATTTTCACCCAAAAATATGACGAATCAAAATTCTGAATGGAAGTTCTAGAGCCTATAACCATATGATCGTTCGAGACAAATCTGGTTGAAATCGGTAAAGCTGTTAACCATCAAGAAAATTTAAATATTTGCTTAGTGAATGTCCGTTTAAAGGCCAAGAGAAGTTTTTGAAAATTTATGACAGGAATTACAGGCCTGGTCATCGAACCCGTTATTCCAGTGGTGAATTTTCAAAAACTATTCTCTTGACCTGTAAATGGACAATGCCACAAGACAATAACAGAGGCCGGTTTGACCATTAAAGGGTTAAGAAGAGATTCATAAAATGTTAGATTTTCACCAAATAATTTGATGAATCACAATTCTGAATGGAGGTTCTAGAGCCTATCATCGTATGATGTATTCGGCCTAATTTGGTTTAAATCGGTCAAAATGGTAATGACAAATGACAATTTCCGGTAAATTTTAAATAAAATCTCAGATTTTTACGCCCAAAGATTGACACATCAAAATTCTTTCAGCTAAATGTGGTTGAAATCGGTCAAAATGGTAAGGAAAAGAAGCAATTTGACAATACTACCGTGTAGTAACAGTTTAAAGTCACAGTCACATGTTTTTTGCTCTGCAGTTTTTCCAAGTTTTACACAGTTTATCATGAAGTTAATTAATTGAAATTAGTATCTAGTTGTAGCTAAGGATATGTGCTTTAAAGTAGTGTGCTTTATTTTGATAAATTATAATTGTGTGATGAGTTATTATTAAAAGAAACGTGAAATTTTGAGTTTTATCTAAAATTTCTGTTTAAATTTTTCTATTTCTTTGTCCTGCTCTTGTGATTGTAAGCAGGCAGTGTTGTGTTTAGCTTAGACTCAGGCCAGACATTTACAACATGTAGATCATATGACAGTGTTGTTTTAAGTCACTTCTCACGGCAGTGAGAACAACAAGAAATGGATTAACCCATTTTATGCCAGAATATCAGAGTAGCTTTTAAAAGTAACTTTAACCACTTTTATGCTAAATTACTAGAAATGAATTAAGTTATCTATGTGCTATTATGAACAACTATAAGTAAAATAAATATGGCGTGTGGAAACTTATTACTGGATAGTATGACAAGTATAGAGCTTGAGGAATATAATAATTCAATTGACATTCAGGATTATAAGGATGTTAAGATCACTGATAATGAACATTTCCTGACTGAAGACAGATCCAGCTACACCTGTTCAATTCTGACCACCTGATGATGATAATGACCATGTCCACAATAACAATGATGATGACGATGTTGATCATGATGGTGATCATCGTGATCATGACTGTGTCCACAATAACAATGATGATGATAATGACCATGTCCGCAATAACAATGATGATTTTGATGTTGATGATGACGGCAATTTATTGAATTTTATTAATATTAAACAATATGTAGATAAATCTACAAGTTTTTTAAATTATATTTTTCTAGCCAGCTATATTTTATCTGATTTCAGTATGATAGACAATTTATTAAATTTGTCCTTTCCTCTACAAGACGAATATGTAGTAAACACTCAAGACCCACCTATACCTGGATTTAATCTGCCACAAAAAGGTTTGCGCATAGGTCATGTAAACATCTGCCATATTAGTAATAAAATTGACCAGCTTAGACTGTTGTTAATTAAACCTAAACAAGAAGTAGAGATATTAGGCATAACAGAAAGTTACCGTAACGATTCTTCAGCTGATTCATTATATCAAATCTCAGGTTACCATTCAGAACGTAGAGATAGGAAAAATCAAGCTGGTGGTGGAATTATTGTATATATCGCTCATAATATATCTTTTAAACGTAGAATTGATCTTGAAATCGATGAAATAGAAGTAATGTGGTTAGAAGTTAAACCATTTAAGCGTAAGCCTTTTCTTACAGCATTTGTTTATAGACCTCCAAGTTCCAAAGCAGTATGGATTGATCTTTTTGAAGACATGTATTCTAATGTTATCGATGAAAATAAAGAAATTATTCTGTTAGGTGACTTTAATATTAACTATAATGTACCAGATGAAAACACGAAATGGAATGAAATGATAGATATGTTTCAACGTACTCAAAAAGTCAACCAGCAAACCAGAATTACAAGTACAACATCCAAATTGATCGACCATATATATGTATCAAATGAACAGCTGGTTGATAAGATAATTATTTCAAAACGAGGCTTAAGTGATCATAAAGCCATTTTCATAGCGCTAAATTATAAGGAGCCAAAGCCTAAAAAATCAGGTCATACTACTGTCCATATGCGGAAAATGACACAATTTCTTGAAGACTCATTTAAAATGGATATAGAAAATTCCAATTGGGAAAGAATTTTTGCCATTAATGATGTAAACCAAGCTCTAGAATTCTTCGTCACATCTTTCTTGGGAATACTAGATAAACATGCACCTATGATAGAAAAACGAGTTAAGCATAGATTCTTGCCTGAATGGTTAAATGATGAAATTATAACTGCTATGAAAACCAGAGATAATTATTATGATATGAAAGATACTCCAAATTATAGACACTGGCGCAACAAGACAACAGCCTTAATAGAAAAAAGTAAGCGAAAGTTACTACAAACAAGTATTATGAATCAAAACAGTCAGAATGATATTTGGAAAATTCTAGGAAAACTAAATCCTAAGAAACATGAAGCTAGTACTGAACATTTTATTGACAAAGATGGTAACTTGTTGTCCGATCCAAAAGCAATTTCAGATGCATTCAATATTTTCTTTTCTGATGTAGCAGATAATTTATTGAAGCAGCAGCCTCCCTATGACTACAATAATAAAGGCCGGTATATAGATTTGATAAAACATATGGTAGAAATAAATGTTCCACAAACCATTTACTTTAGCATTCCAGAAGTAACTCCAGACTTTGTGTTAAAACAACTTAATGCATTTGATATAAAGAAGTCAATAGGATTAGATAATCTACCTCCTAAATTTTTTAAGATGGTTAGTTCTATAATTAGTTTCCCATTAGCTTATATAATAAATCTTAGCCTGCAATCCATGACATTTCCTGAAAATTGGAAAGGGGCTAAAATCTTTCCTTTGTATAAAACTGGTGATGTGAACAATATTGAGAACTATAGGCCGATTTCTATACTTCCTATCTTATCTAAAATAATGGAACGTCATGTTCACAATCACATGTTTGAATATTTATCTCAGTACAATCTACTTTGTAGCAATCAATCTGGTTTTCGTAAAGATCACTCTTGTGAAACAATCCTTCTTAAAATGCTTAACACATGGACGAAAGCCATTGATGATGGGCAAATAACTGGAAATGTATTAATTGATTTTAAAAAGGCATTTGATGTAATTGATCACCAGCTATTACTTAGAAAATTAGAATTATATAAATTTGATAATGCAGCACTTAGGTGGTTTTCTTCATATTTAAAGGATAGGTGGCAGTGTGTAAGTAAGTCTGGAAGCTTAGCAGACCGCATGGCTGTTAAGCATGGTGTGCCACAGGGTTCTATATTAGGTCCTTTATTATTTATAGTCTTTGTTAATGATCTACCATCTCATATTAATCGCTGTAACACTGATATGTATGCTGATGACACTACAGTTTATTTTAAATCCAATTGTATTACCACTCTAACAAATCACTTAAATGAGGACATGAATGCAGTCAAGGAATGGTGTAATGAAAATCAAATGATTGTCAATGCAAGTAAAACTAAATTATTATTAATCGGATCACGAGCTAAGCTTAAAGATTTCAAAGATGTGACAATACAGTATGATGGTATTAATCTAACTGGCAGTAGCTCTGAAAAGCTTCTAGGAGTCCATATTGATGATAAGCTAACATTCATAGAGCATGTGAACAATGTTGTAAAAAAGATATCTCGTCTGTTAGGAATACTTAGAAAATATGCGAAGGACCTACCCATCGATTATAGATTAAAATTTTTCAATTCCTATGTATTACCCCATTTTGATTTCTGCCTGGTAGTATGGGGTAATATTTGCAAAGAAACTCAATTAGACAGACTTCTAAAATTGCAAAAACGAGCCGCACGAATCATTCTCAGTGAAAAGTTTAGTACACCTTCAAGAACATTATTTGAAAAACTTAGCTGGATTCCGATACAGGAAAGAATAAATTACAAAACTGGATGCACTGTATATAAAGCTATCAGAGATGAAAATCCTGAATATTTAACAAAACTTTTTGTAAAATGTGCTGATTCTCATAAGCAAAATCTGAGATCTTTAAACAATTTTCAAGTCAATATTCCATTGGCGAAAGGTGCCTTGCACTCATCTGGCTTCGCTGTGAAAGGATCAAAATTATGGAATTCATTAAAAGTATCACTACGAACTGCCCCTTCCTTGACTGCTTTCAAATCCCAATATATGGCTGACAAATTAGGTAAATAATCACTACATGTACATTTATATGCTATTGATATGGTGTAGGTACTCATATCTAAATCTTTATGTTTTGTCTTGGATGAGTCCTGTCTGCTAGCACTCGGGATTGGATCCGAATTGGTATAGCTTAAAACATTTTGAGAAAATTGGACCATAAAACTTAAAGGTTTTTGCACAGGAGGAAGCTGCTTGCGGAGTTCAGGCATCTTTTCTCTCTCTCTTTTTTCAAGGTGTTTTTGGATTGTACCGGTTTGGATCCGATCTTGAGTGTTGGCAGACGGGTGTTGTCTAAGACATACAATGTAAATATGTACAGTATATTATATGTACATATTGTATATAGAAAACCATGTATTATATGTGAATAATAGTAGAATAGGTTGAAGGCCCCGGGGAACACCAGCTATTTATAACTGATTCATAAAATAAATATTATTATTATTATTATTATTATTATAATTTCCTATAAATTTTCAAAAAAAAATATTGATGCATCAAAATTCTGAAGAAGTTTTAGAGTCTATCACCATATTATGGATCATTTCAGTCATGATAGGATCCTTTGACCTAAATTTGGTTAAAATTTGGCTATTGGTTAACGAAGTAGCGTTTTAAAGCAAAAGTTGAAGGACAATAGACGGAAGACCATGGCATAAGCTCACTTGGCCGTTGTTGATGACATTGCACTGCAATAGGGTAGGGTAATGAGTAAATCGACCAATCAAAATTCTGAATAGCAGTCCTAGACATGCTAGAGGCTACCACCATAGGATCATTCCAGCCAAATTTGGTTAAAATCCACCAACTGCTGTAGGGTGTACTTTTTGCTCCACTCAAGTATCATTGAAATTGGGCCATTGATTCAAGAGTACTTAGAAGCATTTTAAATGGTTCCGGAAAATCCAAAATGGTCGCCAAAAATTAGAAAAACAAAATTATGAGTGAAAGCTCTAGAGCCAACAACATTAGGATCACTACAGTCAAATTGGTTAAAATCCGCTAAGTGGTTAAGGAGATGTGTTTTGACAATTTCCCAGTAATTTTTCATAAAATCTTAGCTTTTCCCAGAACTGAACAAGTGCTCCTATCCAAATTTGATTGAAATCTGTCAAACAGCTAAGGACGAGTAGCAATTTGACAATTTCTAGTGCATTTTTCATAAAATCTAAGATTTCCACCCCAAAAATTCTGAATAGAAGTTCTGGAGCATACCCAGCATAGTATCCTTCCAGCCAAATATGGTTGAAATCGGTCAAACCGTTAGGTAGAAAGTGTTTTGATGGACAGCCGCACGAACACCTGCCATAAGCTCAATTGGCCCGAAGGGCCAGGTGAGCTAAAATTACCACTCAAAATTCTTGTTAGAAGGACCCGGAGTCTTAAATCGGACCATTCATTTATGAGTAGTATTTTAAGATTCCAGAAAACTTCCTGAAAATCCAAGATGGCAACTGAAAAAAAATTGACCAATCAAAATTCTGAACCAGTTAAACCTGTCGGGTAGTTTAGGAGATAACCTTTAAAGAATGGTGGAGCTTTTTTCTTTTCTTTTAATTGGTGGGGGTGGGGGTGGAGGGAGGAAACAAAAAGATCACACTGGGAAACCAATTACTAGAGATACGCAT
The DNA here is from genome assembly GCA_034401795.1 of Chaetoderma sp. LZ-2023a. Classification (NCBI taxonomy): domain Eukaryota; kingdom Metazoa; phylum Mollusca; class Caudofoveata; order Chaetodermatida; family Chaetodermatidae; genus Chaetoderma; species Chaetoderma sp. LZ-2023a. The sequence continues at coordinate 37,276,172 of CM067362.1, read as the reverse complement.
ATTCTTTATTTATTCTTTGACAGCATATCTTCGCCTGGGCCACAATCTCAGTTTTCTGCGCAGTTTGTCTGTCTTCCGTGTTCTCTCAAACTTTGTCAAGGCGCGGCGCATTGCTCGTGTCTTTTTCGGCCTCAGGTCCTTCGGCTTGTACTTCTTACCATGGTAGACTTTTCGTAAGTTAGCCTTCTTGGTCTGGTTCATTACGGTCAAAACACGAGCAATAGATTTACGCACGACACGGCTGCAATGAGAAAACGCCATACAGAATAATAAATGACAACCACATTATGATGACAATTAGAGATAGCTATCATCTATGGCAATCTTGTATGGTTGGCTAATAAAATGTCAAAATAGGCTAATTCACTGGTTAATGATTTTACATGTATGTTGGTAGGTCAGTTCCTCTTAAACCATGATGACATATCTAATTCTATCCAATATTTTATTTCTTACACAACGTTCTGGTGATCTCTTATTAGGTTATTAGCCTGAAGATCTAGCATAAAGGATTAGATTGATAGGTTATTGGTCAGGCTAAGAAAGTCCAGATTTGGCTAATGAAATCCCTAAGTAGGCTAATTCACTGGCTAATGATTTCAATTGAGTAGGTCAGTCCCTGACTACCATCGGTAAAAATGGAAATGAATCAGGATTATTTGCGCAAAGCCATTTACTAAATCTAGGAGTGCTTAACATGGAGCCAATTAGTGACCAAGCTGGTGCTTCTCACTCCGCCTTGTGTCAATTGCGTGTGCAGGTATACAGCATAGGCCTACCTGAATATAATGAAAGCGCACCTGAACATAGCTTTGTAAGGGGTATGAATAGTATTCTCTATAGGTGCCTATCTAGAGCGATTAAGTCGCTGCTGCTAATTCACTATTGATCCTTTTGAAAACGTTATATTTCAGTCACTTTCTGGTGGAAGCAACACGTTCCGTTCAAAATGATTTCAAAATACACTGTTTCCAAAGTTGCAATATGATGCCTACTGAATATTTTGACATTCGTGTGACTGAATGTAGACCCTGTCTCTGGAACCAACGGCTTTCAGTTAAATTGTTTTAAAACTAGATAGTATTTTACCTGTAGGACACAGTGGCTAACCAGCTTAGCGTGAATAAGCTTATATAACCGGCTATAGCTGGTATTATTTATTCGCTTAACATACACCAGACAGAGCCCAACTATGTCACTAATTGGTTCCCGCCAGAATGCCATAAATGGTATTTAGCTGCTTTTTTCTAATTATTCTGATTTATTTGTTTTTCACTGGTGGGTATAGGTTGATTAATATATAAAACTGTCATTCAAGAGCATATCTTAGTCCCCTGTTCCTTTCTTTTAAAGTATTTTCACAAATCCAAGGTGGTCGCTGGAAAATAGACCAATCAAAATTCTGAAAACTACCACCATAAAGCCCTTCCAGCCAAATTTGTTTAAAATCCATCAAGCGGTTGATGAGATATGCTTTTTAAAAGGATTTCCAGAAAATCCTCGGATATTGCAAGATGTAAGCACGCAAAAATAATGTACCAACTAAAATTCTGAATAAAAGTTATGGAGCCTATAGTACCCACATTCATGAAATACAAGCCATCCAGCCAAATTTGATTTGTCAAGCGGTTTAAGAGATACATTTTAAAGGATTGTGGGATAATCTTGCATAAATCCAGGACGGTCAATAAAAAAGTTTGACCAATGAAAATTATTGGTTGATATGTTGAAGTCTACCATCCAGAGACAAAATGCCAAATTCTTATTTTATCATCAGACTGGATCAGGCTCTGCTATAATAAATAGCCCACAGGCAACCAACCAGACGAGAGACCCACAACATGAAATTTTATCATCAGAAACTGAATGGATCCGCCTGTGTTAGAGAAGACGAGACAGAGCGACACCTAATGTCATTGTATCACCAGAACGGACAACGTAGGGGTAGAAATAAGACATTTGTTCTACATGAACACGCTACACCTAACATCCTGTGGATCTTACCCACACAGCGAATAATCTACCTGCACATGTGTACCTGTAGGCAGAGATACACATGCAGCCAGAATTATACATTTAACTCTTTAATGGTTAATCCGTCCAAAACTGCCCTTTGGAGTGGTCTTGAGGAATGTCCATTTGCAGGCCAAGAGAAGACTATGTTTTAAAACTTTATCACTGGAATGGCTAGCTCCATAACCGAGCTAGTCATTCCAGTGGTAGATTTTTAAAAAATAGTCTTGGCTTGCAAATGGACATTCAACAAGAGGCCCAATGGGCCTGTATCGCTCACCTGGAACATTGGCATTTCAACTAATCTTACTTAAGTTTTACATCCATCAGTGTCACTTCCAATGACGTTCAGTCAAATGATTTAGTTTTCGAGATATTGACAATCTCTGGACTGTTTTTTTGCATTAGTGATTTTGAACAATGTTTAAGTGAAAATAGATGATATCAGTGCTAACTACAGCTGGTTTCTTAACTGTCTCACTGCTGCAAGCCAGTGCAGCCAATAATTTCAATCTTCAAAAGCTCTCGACTTGTTGAATAGTGTGAAAACAATTCGACTGAATGTTGTTGGCGGCTTAGCCACCAACAACATTCAGACCAAAGGATTTCAAAATATTTATCAGGTTCAGAGATATAACCTTTGGAATATGTCGTCTGCAAAAACTAGAGGTTTAAATACAATTGAAGAAAATGGTCTCTAAAGGCAGGTAGGTGGTCTTTATAGCAGGTTATTGCCCACCACCACACAATCCATTTAACACATGCGCATCTGGCTGAATCACCAAGTTAGCAGCAGGGGTAGGGTGAGCTGGAGTTGATTGAAAAAATAATTTGACAAAGTCATTGCTGCCTAAGGCAGCAACAACTTTCATTGCTGCCTAAGGCAGCAACAACCAATAATCTGTTAATTGGAATTTAATATCTAGTTTGGCAATAAAATCAATGGACGGTGGGAACAAACCTGTATTTGCCCTATGGAAGTGAGACTGCAAATATTTAAGGAGTGATAACTCTGGCATTTGACGTCCTATCAGTTTAATTTTCACAGCACAGATATTAGATGCGAACATTAACATTGTGACCAAGTTTGGTGTCAATCCGTCAAGAAATAACAAAATGAGCCGCCATAGTTGGTGACGGACAGACAGATGGATGGATGGACATAAGACGGATGGGGTCATCGCTATACGACAGCTGACTGACAAGTAAGCGGAGTTAAGAAAACCAATTTCGGTTTCAAAATCCTTCAAATAAAAAAATTTAATAGGGCAGCCAAACACGCTAAAATTTGATTGGTCCACGGTGGCCATGTTTTTTTACCTATCAACTTCCCATGAACAAACTTTATTCACCCATAGTCCATAATCATATCCCAAAATTTCAGCCCGATCAGTTTAGCAGATCTGCAAAATAAGTCGGCCGCCGAACCATTTGGCCAATCAAGTTCTTTCGAATAAACTTGGTTCAGCTCTTGCCCTATATGATCTTTCGTGAGTTTTGAATCGATCCACCAAGCGGTTTCGGAGATTTTTAAAGCCATTTCCTAAAATCAGCCAAAATCGAAGATGGCCACAGGCCAAATGGCCGGCCACCGGCCGATCGGCTTTGTTTGAAAAAACTTGGATCCCTATGCCCTAAGGATACTTCCTGCCAAATATAATTGAAATCGGCCCAGTGGTTCTTGAGGTGTTTAAAGAAAAAAATTGATGGACGGACACCGGACGGTCGCCATGGCATAAGCTCACTTTGCCATTCTGGCCAGGTGAACTAATAAGTAAATAATTTCATTTTCTTGACCAAATTTGACAAAGTAAAAGATTTTGAGTTAATGGCAGCAGCCATTTTTTGCCTGCATCATACATGTAGAATGCAGGAAATTTCAATTTCCCTTTCTCCGAGATCTAACAATACTCACCATTCTGTTACTTTCTGATACACAGCTGGCCTTAACAGCTGGCTCTAGGACTATAGACTTAGAAAGCTTTACCGACTCCTTGGAACCGGGTACTCGGCTCCCAACCGCCGAGTACCCGTCTACCATAGAGCTCATATTGTTTGCATAGCCACCAAACAAGAGAAAACCATGGCTTGCCTCTGTGGGGCTGGGAGGCTGGGTCCGTAACAGAATGGTGAGTATTGTTAGATCTCGGAGAAAGGGAAATTGAAATTTCCTGCATTCTCCTTCGATCAATACTCACCATTCTGTTACTTTCTGATATACACCAGATTTGTTCAGTAACCTGGTGGGAAGGGGCAAGCCATAAATGCTACTTTTGCCCCTTGGAGAAAGATTTTAGACTTAACAACTTGACTAACGGAGACCTAAAATGACCGTCAAGTTATCGAAACCGAATCAAATTCGCGTCAATGCACCCCCCCCCTTTTTCTCCTAAGAAAAGGGAGAGAACTCACGAACATGTATCTCACCTGAAACACAAATATGCCAAGAGGGTTAACTGCTCCTTGCATATCCACATGTATTAGCCTGGGAATGAGCATGAATATATAAGATGAATGAACATGATATATAGACATAATACAAAAAACTCTCACTAATGAATTACCTTATGATAACTGGACTTCAGACGTACCGCCTCCAACCATTCACTGGTCCGGCCATCAGTGACACAATCTGGTTGTCATCCTCACGCTCGACCATGCCTGCTTTAGGTTCTTTTCTAACCGAAGTGAAAAAGGGTGAAGAGCAGTGTGGCCACTTAACTATCGTCTCAAAACAGCTAAAGGGAGTGGATTGGCTGAGTCCGCCCCCTTCTGTCCGCCCTTGGAGGACTTACCCGTACCCTTCCCGCCTCTAGGGCGGTCAGGAGCAACCTTGGGGAGGGTAGGAGCCTCCACAACCTTCCTGGCTCTCTTAGCCGGCGGCGGCTGAGAAAAACCAGCTGAAGCAGAAATCGCAGCAGGCTTAGCTTTCGCCTTGCCCTTCTGCTTCTTTGGAGGTTGTCCAGCTAGCGGTTTCCCTACAGCCCCTAGTACGTGCGCTTGCCGCACTAGCTCCAGCTGTAGGTTGACCGCCAACCGATTCTGCGCGATACTGGCCGTATCCTCTAGGATGGCCCGCGCTTGGCCACCGAAGATGCTAGGCCCTGTCAGGGGCGTCCCAAGAAGACGCTCCCTTACTGCCGTAGCCGGACGCATATGGTCAATAACCATTTGCCTCCTGGATTTGGTCACACGCGCCTGCACCCTTGCCAATGCGTCCATAGACAGCACCAAGCCGTCATTCACGCACGAAAGCGCCACAGGGTGGCCTGCCCCCGCTTCAGCCCACACCGACTGAAGGAGACGATAAGAGTGGTTGACAGCACTCATAGCTGCCCTCACACCCTCGTCGCATAGGGACAGGACTAGGAGCTGCGGCTGACACACCAGGCACTCCGGTACCACCGCCACCCCATGAACCATACCAGTCCATGAGATAGGTCCGCACGGAAAACCGTACGGACACGGAACCGTGGCCAAACACGGGTGCCAACGGCACCCCATGTCCGACCGCCGGACCGGGCGAGATAGGTGAGTACCACGCCCGGCCCTGCACACCGGTCACCGCGCCAGCTGGTGCCAAACCAACCGACACGGAACCGGTGTCCGGTACCAGATTGGCCTCAACCACAGGCGGAGCCGCTGCCCTGGCTTGCGCCAAGCCAGACAGATGGAGGGCGGTTCCGTCCAGGACGGAATCGACCTCCATATGCTCCACCCGTGGCATCACAGGCCGCAGCAATAACTCCTCTTCGGCCTCCTCGTCTTCAGACTCCGAAGAGTCGTCACCAGACGAGGAAACCGCGGAGCCGTCCTGGCGGACGGCTCCTACACCTGACGGACCGGCCACCGCTACTGGACCAACCGGAGGTGGCCGCAGAGACAGAACCCGCCAGGCCGGAGCAAGATGGGACTGCCAGGGGGCCGTCTCCTTGTACGAGACGGCCCCCTCGGTAACCAGTTCAGAACCCTGTCCAAGGACAGGGTCCGTACCAGGCATGGAGAGCAACTGCCCCCCCAACCTTCGGAAGCAGTGACGACACCAGCGTGGGCAGAACGCTATGCAGAAAACCCAGCATAGCCGGACCGAACCATGCCGGCGGTGCCATCTCCGCCACCTCCAGCTGGGGACGTGGAACGCCCCCCCACGGGCCGAAACGGACGCTCCACGATTTACTTTCGGACCGCCTGACCCCGTGTCAGACCCTGCCAAGTCCTTCTGGCAAGGAACTTAAGCATCATATCGACCGACCACACCGCGCAAACGTTACACCTACTGTCAAGACTACACTTAGTACAGTGGAAACAGACATGGTTCTTGTATAGAACCCGTACGATATGTGGCACTTGACACATGATGGCGGGGATGGCTTGGCCTATAAACCAAACCTATAATAAGCCAGCGGAACGAAACAAAAGTGGAAGGCAGACAATTAATTTTCAAATAATTTGACCATAAAATAACTGCAAACCCTCCCGCACCCCACCCCGCAACGTTACAGCAAAGATCGCATTGATTATGACGACAAGAACGAAGCGGGCATAAATACACCCATAATTGATCCTCCAGGATGTATCACGGCTCCAGGAATCATATCGCATAGCATTCGGGGTATATTTACCAATCAATATAAATTATACTCCTAATGAAAGCCGACACGATATGTGAAGAAACAACAAAATGTAAACAAACTGCTGTAGCACACGGTAAAACCGCAGACCACGCATCTCACAAGAATTTTGAAACCACCGATCATTGCAAACCGATCGTGATCACACGTAAACTTGACCATTCCAAAGTTTTCTGGTACCATTTTTAGTACGCAGCACCCAGAACAGATGCGCGAATTAATGAAAACATTTTCTTCACATAAACATCCGAGCATCACGGGTGTGACGTCACCCGCTCGGATCCTACGGAGAACGACGTCAGCCGATATTCGTGTTAGAAATACTGTAGCAAACACCTATTTTCATATCTGCCGATCGCCTGTTGGGGTTTAAAGAAGGCGATCGTGCGGCATATCTCGTTGTTAGCACACGTCCCAGATTCTATGGGGTCAGAAATTGGAACATGCGACACAACAAATTTTAGAGACCTAAGTCTTTTAACTATGGATAATAAGGAATTATACAACCTGGTCTTCATTGGCGGTATTCTCCATTTTATCCAGTTATATCCTTTTACGAACGCACACTATCAAATCACAGACAAGACTTAGATTTCCTTCACAAAAAAACCTCAAAATCTTTCCTGCAAAGAAAAAACGTGGCCAGATCGTGTTGCTATGCAAACAAGAATGAGCCCTATGGTAGACGGGTACTCGGCGGTTGGGAGCCGAGTACCCGGTTCCAAGGAGTCGGTAAAGCTTTCGAAGTCTATAGTCCTAGAGCCAGCTGTCAAGGCCAGCTGTGTATCAGAAAGTAACAGAATGGTGAGTATTGATCGGAGGAGGCGTTATTTCTACTGTAAAACCATCATGAAGGAGCACACAAAAACCATACAGAACATATTAACCCTTGATTAGTGTTAGTCATCGGTCTTGTTCACAATATTTTAGTGAAGCTGGTCGTCAGTGATTACAGTGAGCATACACAATCTCTTCTTTTCAAATTATCGGATTTATAAGGAAGATTAGGGATTAATTATCGGAGGTATATGGGCTTGTCCACACTAAAGTGACCAAAAGTGTGACATGAGTCAGATTTTAGAAATGGGTATGAATAAAGTTAAACATGTTTTCTGTTAAGGAAAATGACTTTATCTACTGAAAAAAATCAAAAGAAGATAGTAATTTGTGGATTAAGCGTAAAAATAAACAGAATATCAGATGCTGTCAGAAAGTTACGGTTGTGATTTTGACAATGAAAAATGAGAGACTATCTTTTGAAAAGCGACCAAAGTAACCCTTTATGCTACAAAACAAAAGTTACATACCATGGAATAAGATTAAGGCATTAAATTTAACTTTTGAGTAATTTTGCAAAGCTTTGCAGGACAAATTGAGGGGGGTTACGGTTGTGATGTTCATATTTTTGACAAACTTCTATTCTTTTATTCAATTATCAATCTTGCACACAAGAAAAGTCTCCTCGAGAAAGCTGAATAGCTTCTTATTATTATGCAGGGAATCGATTGCAAACACAACAAGAAGGAATTAATACAGGAATTGATAATTTTTGTTACGGTTGCGATGTTGACATTTGACGAAAGAAGGTCGTTACGGTTGCGATGTTTGACACTGACAGAACGATTTCGTTAACAGGATAAGAATATAGAGTAAAGTTGGCGCATCTATCAATCAGTAAATCATTCTTTTGAAAGAACTAACAACAGAAGCCATTCTAATATAAATAAATGGCAAGCAACATGATCAAAATTATAGAAAACAGTATGGAAGAATGTTCCCGTTGCGACTTCAGTATGTTATCAGCTTGCTTTGCTTGAATTTTAATACTGTTCTTTACTGCCTTTTGTTCAAATTTGCAATTGTTTTTAACATTGCTGTTTTGTACTAACATATTATACGTGATTATGTGGTTTGGAATTCATACAAAGAGTAATTTATTCTACAAGCTGAAACAATTGGCAGAATGGTTTTCCAAGGAAGCATCCCTTCCACTAGGGTTGCACAATATCGCCATTGACTGTCACAATATATCATGCATGAAGTTGTACATGTACAGCAATGGCTTCCAGTCAAATTATATTCCTAACAGCACCTTTCATGTAAAGATGATGGTAAAGGAAATTCATCACTGAAGGGGTTAAGCTGAATGACGCAACACATTTTGTTTGTCATTCTAAATACAGTTCTTTGATTTTAGAAATAGCTTGCTGCCTAAGTTTTTTACGATATAAAGAAGAGGACATTTTCTATTTTTTTTAAACCGATTACATGTACAATGAACTTTCAAACCATATCTTGAACTGTTAAAAACCGTTCCTGTTGGTCCAAGTTCAGGTGGTCTGTTAACGTGCTGATGAGTCCAAAACAGACTGCATGGGCCCAATAACATTATGGATGAAACTATAACAACCTTATAAAACCTGTGCAGATTTGAATAATGCAAACTTTAACTAGTATCCTCGTTTCATATAGCTTTGAGGGCGATAAACACAATAAATTCTGAGAAATAAAGAAATATATCGTCCGACGGTATGGCCGTTGTTCATGACACAATTCTGAGTTGTGGTCATGATTTTTGATTGAGAAAACTGCGCGTCAAGCGTCATGACCACCAAGGTCAAGGTTACATTTGCGACGGTAGTTGATGTCTCGAACTCGGTGACCTATGCTCAAGAGTTAAATATGGACATAAAATCGTGAGGTTATCGATTTCTAGGGTGGATTTAAAAAATATATGGGTCATTCCATGTAACTCTTCCACTTTGTAAAAAACTCAAAATTGCTCCAATGGCTTTGAAATTTATGTTAGATATTCTCAATATATTATATTTTCATATTTTATAATCAAAACTTGTCTAATAATTTTTTTATATTTTTTTTTAGCATGTGAAGGAGGGGTACCTTTCCGGTGTCCCGGGACTCCAATTTTGTCCCTTGTGTTTGATGCTCCATAACTTTTCTATTTTTAGAGATAATGACTAGTTCTTTTCACTGAAAGAATCAGTCTGATGTCTTCTTTAATTTGAGATATCACATGGCTGACTATGATAAATATTAGTTATATTTTTTCAAAACTTGAAAATGTATGTGTCCATTTGTGGTGTACGTTACCAAAAAATACGACAATTTTTTTCATAGTTTTTGTATAATATTAGAAAATGTGTGACTACACTAGATTATCTCTTATTGGTTCCTAAAACATGTATGAATCGCTAAACTTGCACTTATTCCAGCTTAAAATGGTTTAAAACAGAAATAGATTGTGTGGTGTACGTTACCGTAACATACACCACAAAATTTTTTTTGCCAGGTGACCGATACAGGCGCCTTGGGCCTCTTGTTTATTATTTTATTGTAATGTAATGCACTTACATTTATTGGTACATCATAACTTTAATATCATCTACCATCTGGCAACCCTGTACAGGAAGTGATGACATCATCATCACAACATGGCTGAATAAACATAGTATTGTTTTATGTTTATGTCTATTATAATCCATTAGTAATCACCCACAGTGTATCCATCCAGACTATTACATTTATAATCGTAAATTATCCACGCAGTGCAGATCAACATGGAGTGATAATCACTCCGTGCAGTGCAGATCTATGTGCAATGTGTTAATTTTACAATAATTAATACGAAAAATGTAGATATAAGTGTACCATAATATGTTAGTGTGGGCATTAGCGTTAGGTTTACCCTAAATGATGATTTAGTGGTTAACATTAGGATTATGTTATGGTTAGGTTTAGGTTTAGTGTGGTTACTAGCGTTAGGTTTAGTGTAGGTGAGGCCAGAGGGGTTAGTATGGGCACCAGCATTAGGTTTAGCGTAGGTTTTAAATGCAGTGAGCATCTGCATTGCACGGAGTGATTATCACTCCGTGTCGATCTGCACTGCACGGATCGCCAACATTTATAATTTCACTCTTTTTTTTTTTACTTTCAGTAAATCTACTTAGAATGGGCCCCAAATCCAGAGCCGAGATTCAGAAAGCCTACAGGGAGCGGAAGGGAGATGAACTGAAAAGAACAGAACGAGAGAGAATGAAGAAGATTAGAGTAGAACAGAAGAAAGATCCAGTGAAGATGTCGAAGATCAGAAAGCAGAAAACGATAGTGATGAGAAAGCTGCGAGAGAAGGTGAAGGCTATTGAGGTTGTGACTCCAACAAGAGGTGCAGCTGCCTTTAAAAGTTATTCTTCAGAGCGTAGGGCCACTGTGAAGGCATTGGCTTCCCTACCAAGATCTCCCAGGAAAAGGACGGCCATTGTCAAAAACATGTCTTCGATGTTTAATGTTATAACTGCCCCCATTGTTCCCCGTGACCGTATTCCAAAACAGACAATCGACAAGATTACAAACTTTTATCTGCGTGAGACGATCTCACGGTGGTGTGCAGGTAGAAAGGAATTCGTTAAAGTTGGTGCTGAAAAAGTTCAGAAACGGTTTTTGCTATACAGTTTGACAGAATGCTATTCTATGTTTGTTGAGGAATTTGGTGAACTCGTTAAGAAGTCAAAGTTTGCTTCGTTAAGGCCTGAGCATGTCTTTTCTTATGGTTCAACTCCAATACAGTCATGCTGTTGCCTTACTCATCAAAACTTTATGTACATCTGCAACGCTATTGCCGTTCATTTACCTGGGCTAAGAAAATATGACTCGTCTTGGGTAGAGGAGTTTTTGATGTGCTCTCCCTCGACAGATCTATGTAAAAGATTGGTGTGTGACAACTGTTCTAAGGGTCAACTATTTGACATAAAGATACTCAATGATGACTCTGATTTAGATGTTGTTAATGTTTCATATCAGAGGGAAACAAAGTGGAGCAAGTCACTAAGACAGAAAGCCTACAAGATGCTGTCACTAAATTTAAAGATCTCTGCTCATCATTTCTTATTCATCATATCACGAAGCGTCAGCAAAGTCTGTCCTTTTCTGAGCAAAAGGATTCAGTCTCTGATGAGAGTCAAAAACTGTTTCACTTTGACTTCTCAGAAAACTTCTCATGTGTTTATCAGGATGCGGCCCAGAGTACGTACTGGGCACAGCATCAAGTTACACTATTTACTGTGGCTTTGTACGTACCTGGGCAGGTACCTAAAATGATTTGCTTCGTCACTGATCTGAATAATCACACGAAAATTGCTATTTCTTATTTTTTAAATGGACTTGTCGCTCAATTTTGTCACCCCGGTGATAATGTAATTTTTTGGAGTGACGGACCCAGTTCGCAATTTAAAAATCGGTTTATGTTTGAGTACATGCGCGTCCTGGTTAACAAATTCTGTTTAGGAAGTTTGAAATGGAATTTCTCCGCCACCTCGCACGGTAAAGGTGCCATCGATGGTGTTGGTGGCACCTTAAAAAGAACTGTCTATGCCTATGTTAAGGCCCGTCAAGGAGTCGTCAAGAATGCACAAGACTTTGCCAATGTCATCATATCATCTCAGTCAAGTGTCCAGGTGATTCATGTCTCTGGTGAGGTCATTGAGACCTTTTATAGTACTGTGGAGACCACTCTGGAGTCAGCCTCTAAAAGACCAGGTATCAAACTCTCCCACTATTGGGAATACATGGGAGTGGATTGGACGATGCACAATCTGAGTCCTAGGGTGTCTGCAGGTGTTCCTCTTCTGCAAGTGTCCCCATCCTCTCTCATTTGTCACCAACCAGGCCCATCTACCAGTGCGTCCCAATCAGCAAGCTCTGTCATCCAACTTCCTATTTCTGCTGGAAAGCTAAAACAGGGTGATTACGTGGTGGTCAATTTTCAAGGTCGTGCTTTTATTGGTTGCATTACCCGTGTATATGGCACTGCTGACTATGATGGAAGCTTCATGAGGAAGAAGAAGGGCTCTGTGTTCTCCTTTCCAATGAATCTAGATGAGTCCGCCTTTGAATTAGACAAAGTCATATTCCATTTGAAGGATCCTCTTATTGGGCGGCATGACACATATGACTTCAAGTCATCAGATTATGATTTTTCTTGTGTGCAGTAGATGTTTTATGACCAGTTTTGAGTAATGACTTTTGAGTATACAATTTTGAGTATTACCCGCATTTATACTTTAGTTTTATGAGTACTTCATTTTTATCATGTCTCTCACTAATCTTTTTTGCGCCTTTTTTTTAAACGATTACACGTGTAATTTACTGTTACCCACATATTTATTCTTTAGTTTTACTGTTCAAATACTTCTTATCTCTCACTAATCTTTGTATTTGTACACATCTAGTTACACATGTGAGTACATGTATGCATTTATAAGACTTGGCTTAAAATTACGTTTTAAAAAATTGCTTATTTTTGGCTGTACAATTTTTTTTTCCGAATAATTATTTTTTTGGTTATATATATCAGCATTAGTTGATCTATAACTTCTCAAATGTAAGGGTACTGTTAGAACAGGATTTGAGAGGGGAATCAAACCCCTGACTTCCTAATGCTAAACTCCTAATGTATTTTTACAGCAAATTAAGCAAGTTCCTCAGCGTTATATATAGTATAGTTGGATATAGTTGTATGTATCTATGATGTATCCTGTAACTTTATAGACCTTTATAACATCGTAAAAATACATTTGAATATGCATTTACTTGAATATAAATTTTCGCCTTTTTTGTGGTGTACGTTACTGTGGTGTACGTTACCGAACGTCTTTTTTTTTCTTTTGCTCTAAAAAAAATTGAAATGTATAAAATCTTAGTGGCTTGCTTCTACATACTCTTAAATAGTTTATCTAAGTATAAAATGCTGATTTAAACACATACTTGACTTTGCCGACCAGGAATTTTCACTCAAAGTTAAAAACAAAACAAAAATAATTTTATCCTGTGGTGTACGTTACCAAGTTCGTGAAGCTGTAACTCCAAAACGAAAAAAGATATTGACAAACGGTTTTCACCACCATATAGCACATAGATGTAGCTTTAGTTTGATATATAACACGACTCCCCAGGTAATTTGGTTGCCGAGTAATTATAAAAAAAGTAGTGAAAATGTGGTGTACGTTACTATATGGAATGACCCATATAGTAACTATTCATTAAAGGAAGCAGTTTGCGTGGTCGTGACGATTGTTTTGGTCGTCACATGGAGTAAAAAATGTTGACAGAACATTTCTTACCTTAGCTTTGGCGCCATTGTTTTCTCATCACCGTAAAAACAAAAAGCTTGGCGTGTCACATGACCGGTTTTACACCATCACGTGATGCTTGCTTCTTATTTCCTGGAGCCGTGCTATAAATTTATGGATTTCTTGTCCGCTGTTACGGTTGTGATTTATTGACAGAAAGTTGACAGAACATTTACCTTAGCTTTGGCGCCATTGTTTTCTCATCACCGTAAAAACAAAAGGCATGGCGTGTCACATGACCGGTTTTACACCATCACATTATGCTTGCTTCTTATTTCCTGGAGCCGTGCTATAAATTTATGGATTTCTTGTCCGCTGTTACGGTTGTGATTTATCGACAGAAAGTTGACAGAACATTTCTTACCTTAGCTTTGGCGCCATTGTTTTCTCATCACCGTAAAAACAAAAGGCTTGGCGTGTCACATGACCGGTTTTACACCATAACGTGATGCTTGCTTCTTATTTCTTGGAGCCGTGCTATAAATTTATGGATTTCTTGTCCGCTGTTACGGTTGTGATTTATTGACAGAAAGTTGACCACTTAATTTTTTATCATAATTTAAACATAATCTAGCAATAATCAAATCTATCCAAGTGGCAGTGAATGAACAAAAGATATAAGAGATAGTATTTGGATAGAAAAGTACAGCCATACAGGTAAGGAATAGCAACTAAGCTAGTGAGATTTATACTAATTTTTGACGGAATGCATCACGACCATAACACACAACTTTGAAGTGAAATAAAAAGTTTTTCTCCTGTAAATCATGACAAAAATGAGCATATTCATAGAAAGCAATGTCTTTTTCTTTAAAATGTTTAGGCTGAAATCCAAAATAACTCATTTAAAATGCTTCTTTAGCACTCTGAAAATTGGCTCATTCTCATGTCACACTTACCCGCTCTAATTTCACTCATATTTGTGGCTGTTAGTTGAATTAAAATAATTTTATTCTGCACTCATTTAACTTTTTTTATCTGTAATTATCTCTCTGAGATACCTTCAACTTGGAAATGATAACAGGAAAATTAATTGGGTCTTTATCATCGAAATTAACAATTCAAATGTAGACCCGAAATCGTTCATCAAATACAGTTTAGTGTGGACAAGCCCATATGACATTCAAATCCAGCAGACAAATACGACCAGCTCTTGTTTGGCCTCATAATTGTAGCGAATTTGGTCATCACTGATTTCAGCAGCAAATCATGCTTTCATATCATCGGACAAACAACATTGGACCAATTACATGAGTTATGACATGCATGCACCCTGTAGGTGGGGCTTAGAATACACCTTCCGTATCCTCTGCATGTCGTAAGAGGCGACTAAAGGAGGTAAGGGTGAGGTAACCCTGACAGAAACCTCGAGTGCTGAAGATGGAGGTTCCAGGCCGCACTCTAATAAACCCATGGATCAACGCACTTAACGCTTATGATCATGTCGATAGTCACTTACAGGACTGGCAGTATGATCAGCGAACGAAAAGAAGAAAGAAGACATGCATGCTATGACTTCGACACATAGGATCAGCTCTTGTTTGTCCTCATAATTTCATCATTTGGTCATCTGTGACTTCAGCAGGAAATCATATTTTTAAATCATCAAACAAACAGGATCAGGTGAATTACTTGAGATATGATATCTAATATCACTTTGTGTAGCAGTACAATCACTAAGTTATCGAATTATTCCGACCTCAATAATGACTACGGATAGCAACTTACCTTTTGCGAGAAATGGACCTAAAATCAAAATTTGGCAGGTAATCTGGTCCGTAAATGAAGATAATTTCTAAAATATCATTTTTCATGCACAAGAGGTGGTCGCATTAGTCAGGTGGCTTCTGATCCAGATAACTGTTAGAGCCATTTCAAAGGCATGCAGAAGTTGGTAAAGCCAATTTCTTGTTCAAACAACTTTCAGTCAAATAGTTTTCAAAATATTTAGCAGGTCAAGGGAGAGAGAGATAACCACTGGAATGTTGTCTGCAAAATATATCTACTAACACTTAAGCCCAAAAGCAATGCCTAAAATAAATGTGCATAACCATGAAATTGGTTGCCAGATTTTTGCGGATCTCTACAGGATATAAGTGTCAAGCTGCTTTGTGTGAATTGTGTCGATATATTTGTCAATTATATTTCAGTATACATGTATGTAGAATTTCTACTCACATTTTTGACAGCTTGGTTGCCTGACCACCAGTCACCTTGGCAACTCGCAAATGGCCCAATTCCTGGCGAAACAATAGAATATTGTGCTGTGTATACATGCATGATGAATAAAAATGGCAGAGATTGCTGAAATCAATGGCCTCACAACCCCCCCCCCCCCCCCCCCCCGCCACTGCCATGAATGAAGAATGAGGATTGTCTAGCAGTGTAGTGTCACTGTCAAAGGAAGTGAGACGGCATATTGTATTCACACTTATCTACGTCCGTGCATGTGTGTACAGCAAAATAATCAATAGATGAATCAAATCTGTCGATCAAGTATCTATGACATCATAATCAAGAATGGCACATGTAAACTCCTTCATAAAGCTGGAATAGTCCACCAAGTTGTACAAGTTGTATGTCTTTGATGGATTTACTATATGTGATAAATATTGTATTGAATATCTTGAAACTAATTTGCCTGGGCGCTGTTATAGGCATCAAACAGCTCCCACGCAAATTAGTTTCAAAATATTCAACATCTTACCTATATAGTCAGTCCATCGAACCCTGTATTCCCAGAATCCCAATATAAAGATAGAGACTTAGAGCGATGCTAACACGGGTAAAGTGTAGGAAGAGCGTAGCCAAAGATGAGTAGGCCATAGCTAAAAGTGGATTCATCCAAATTAAATCACATGTAGGCGGATGTCACAATCATAATGACGTATTATACCTCTGTAATGAAACTCGTCTGTGTTGAACATTTTCAAACTAATTTGACTGGGCACTCAAATTAGTTTCAGAACATTCAACAGCTTACCTGTATACTATTTACCTTGAAATTGGGATTTTTGGAAATCAGGATTCAAAGTATATTTATCAATCCAACACATGTAAAAAGTGGGTGGAGCTAGAACTGGATTCCTCTATTGGGTCACAAAATTTGAAGATGCATTCAATAGAACCTGAGCTATCATCCAGAAACACAACACTTCCTTATTGGGTCACTGTGATCGTGGACATTCCATCACAAATTTAATAGGATTCCTCGGATCCAGAAGCACAACACACCCACCAATTCTGAAGATCATTTCAGTAAGACTTTAATTGTCATTCGGAATTTGCAAGACAATTTCTTTAACCCTTTAACGGTCAATTTTCTATATTATATTCCTATTGAATGTCTATTTACAGGACAAGAAAATACAATTTTTGAAAATTTATCACTGGAATGACTGACTTGGCTATCGAGCCAGTCATTCGAGTGGTAAATTTTCAAAAATTGTATTTTCTTTGTCTGTGAATGGACATTCCACAAGACCGGTATGACCGTTAAAGCGTTAATCTTTACACCTCTGATGTCAATATTCTATCTTTTTTCTGTGTCAACAGCAAAGAAACTGGTGTACATTTTTCAACAATTTTAGTGGAAGATGTTCCTGTCCACAATGGTATGTCTGCAATATGCCAGTCAGTTAATCCTTCTCGCATGCACACAGTCTACATTAAAAGCTATAAACCAAATTTCTGTCATATGAAAAGTAAATTCACAATTCAGGACCAAATCTAGTTCTACATTGTTTTAAATCATTTCAATTAACTGACATAGGATTAATACATAAAATGCAGTCAAGACGGTTGCCTGTCAGACGTAGGTACCCTCCCTGTATGATTATGATTTATTGTCATCATTTTCTATAATTATTTATCTCACCTTCTGGAGTTCATCAAGCTGCTTGTTAAGCTCTTCTGGCTTTTTGCCACGAAGATCCTTTGCCTTGACTTTCACCTGAAATTATGAAACAATAAAGCAAATTTATAGAAATTGTCAAGACCTGTTGTCGAATTTGTGTGACAGAAAGGGACAAAAGCACTGAAAATTAGGCCATTGTTATGAATTTAAATATCTCTAGTTTAGCATATTATTAATTACAGTTATTAACTCTAACTCTCAGATCGGCGAAAAATGCCTTCTGCAGTCGTCTTGAGAAATATACATTTGCAGACCAAGAGAAAACTATTTTTGAAAATTTACCACTGGAATGACTGGCTCGATAACCAAGCCAGTCATTCAGGTGGCAAATTCTCAAAAAAAAGTTTTCTCGTCTCTTGGTCTGCAAATGGACATTTTGAATGAAAAAAACTGTTCTTGGACAAATTTAACCATTAAAGGGTTACCACATCATATTTCCATACATCAAATATGGGATCGAATGAATGTTTCATCAGTCAGAAGAATTTAAGTTCAATAAGAGCTCTGCAAACGGTGCATAATACGCCGCCATGATGACAAACCAATGAATTTGAGCTATCAGAAAATATTTATTTCCTCCTCAGCCCCATCAGACCAGTCATCCTTATGAAGTGTCAAAGTGATCCGTTAAACGGTCAAGGAGCAGGGTTTGTACACCTTTCAGTATTTGAAATTCCATGACTTTTCCATGACTAAAATTAAGAAATTCCATGACCTCCAAGAATCAATAGCTAGGTAGGTCAAAGACAGTCAAATTTGTTTCAAAATGTTCAACAGCATATAGTGAATCATATGGAATTCACTTTATCTAGGGCAAAGGGTCAACATGTGAGAATATCCGGTACATTTTTAATAAAATCTGAGGTTTTCACATAAAAAATTGATGAATAAAAATTCTGAATGGAAGTTCTAGAGCCTATGATCATACATGTAGTATCCTTGCAGCCTAACATGGTTGAAATCGGTCAAAATGGTTAAGAAGCAATATGGCCATTTCTAGTAAAGATTTTGACCCAAAAAATTCTCTATTAACCCTTTAACACTCATATCAGCCTAAGCCGGCTTCTGTCATGCGTGGTCTTGAGAGATGTCCATTTGCAGATCAAGAGAAGATTATTGTTGAACATTTTTTATAAAATAGTCTTCACTTGGTCTGCAAATTGACATTTTTTTTTTAATTAAAAAAAATTTTGAACAAATTTAAGGCTTAGAGCCGAGGCTTCTATTTGGACACGGTGTTCAAGAACAAATTTAAATCCAATCCCTAAAATTGTTACTTTCGCAAATATGTTGCGCACTAATAGATAACACGCATGGGAAAATTTGACAAAATATGAGCCAAAAAAGCCTTATACATGTATATACCACGCAATCAGTTTAGAAATATTGCAAAACATATTTTTCAGACGAACGAAAATTGGTAACTTTACCGCTAGATTCAAAATAATAATAATCCTTTATCGGCTAAATATCTTGTTATTCTTTTAATATTACCAAGTTTATTTCATACTTTAACCGTAATAGAACGCATAAAACCATCTTTGAGCAAGAAATACGTTCAATATACAGGGGAACTCCATACTCTAGCGAGACCGAGATATCATCGCCATCTAATTATCATAATGTAACCAATTCGGCCGGGACGAAATCGTCCAAATGAACAAAAATCTTGCCACTAAATATACTGCCGAATGCATATGCTGAGTAGGAAATAGTGAATTTATTGCTCAAATTGTTTTTAAAACATTCTCTTCTGTACATATTTATTATTAATTTGGGATATTCGCATTCGTGGCGTTACAAAACCCGTTTTTATTTGGGAGGCCTCCTTCCAGTCCAGATATAGTTTCAGTGGAATGTCTCCAATCACAAGAGTTTAATATGGCCTACCAACATAAGAAGGGATTTAACCTCATTTAATTTCTTACGTTGTTTTGGGTCATTTTATTTTGGTTGGACATATGACTTTGATAATGAATGAAATCATGTGATCGCCGCGATAAAGATATGGAAATGTGTATTTCCGAGCTTTATTTCCCCATTTCACATTTGTATGCCATCAGATTTTATTTTTATTTAGGGAGATTATCATTTTCCATGACTTTTATCAAATTGACAAATTTCCATGACTTTTCCAGGCCTGGAATTTAGATTTTCAAATTCCATGACTTTCCAGGATTTCCATGACCCGTGCGAACCCTGAAGGAGGTATCGTCTGGAAACCAACTTTCAAGAGGGCTGCCGCTGACTGGCAGCCATATTAGATTTCAGATTATCGTAAATTTCGATACGTTTCTTCACCAGACATTCCAACGACCGCATGAAGTGATACAATAAATGAAATGAGTTCGTATCATTGTCAATCTCGATAGGTTTCTCGATGTAGTCAAACCACACTATGAAATGTCATAGCGATCTGATAAACGATAATGGCGTTATCATCTGGAAACCAATTTTCAAGATGGCCACCGGTGGCTGACGGCCATCTTGGATTTCGGATCATTATCAATTTTGATAGGTTTCTTCCTCAGACCTAGTCCAACCACTCTATGAAGGTTCAAAGCGATCCGATAAACGGTAACAGAGTTATCATCTGGAAACCAATTTTCAAGATGGCCACCAGTGGCTGGCGGCCATCTTGGATTTCAGATCATTGTCAATCTCGATAGGTTCTTCCCCAGAGGTAGTCCAACCATCCTATGAAGTTTCATAGCCATCCGATAAACGATAACGGAGTTATCATCTGGAAACCAATTTTCAAGATGGCCACCGGTGGCTGGCAGCCATCTTGGATTTCGGGTCATTGTCGATTTCGATAGCTTTCTTCCTCAGACCTAGTCCACCCACTCTATGAAGTTTCAAAGCGATCCGATAAACGGTAACGGAGTTATCATTCGGAAACCAATTTTCAAGATGGCCGTCTGTGGATGGCGGCCAGCTTGGATTTCGGATCATCATCAATTTTGATAGGTTTCTTCCGCAGACCTAGTCCAACCATTCTATGAAGTTTCAAAGCGATCTGATAAATGGTAACAGAGTTATCATCTGGAAACCAATTTTCAAGATGGCCACCGGTGGCCGCCGGCCATCTTGGATTTCGGATCATCGTCGATTTTTATAGGTTTCTCCACCCCCTGCCTAGTCCAACCACCCTATGAAGTTTCAATGCGATCTGACAAACGGTAACCGAGTTAGCAATCGGAAACAAATTTTTTGAGTTCATACACTTATTTGGAAACTTAAATTTGTTAAACATTTCAGTTTCAAATTATTGATTCCGTGAATTCTGTTTATTTTCCTCTATTGCGGAAAACCACTGGCCCTACACTAGTATAGCTACATGGCTTGAAATGTTTCAAAAAATATATAACTGTTCTTCAGGAAATCCAGGACAAAATCTGAAGAAATTTACTAGTCACGGAGTCCATGTCACATGTGTGGTTAGAGCACAATGATTCAATTTATTTGATGCACAAATTCAATAAGATTCTGTATACTTAAAGCTTTACTGCTTACAAGTACGAATAGACTTCTCTCCTGATTTATAATGCACCAATTATTTGATGGAAAGAATGTATTTTTGAAAACTGTTCATTAATAACATTTAGGTTTCATATGGGTTTTTTAAATTTGGATACACAATACACCAAGTTTTGCACTTATTTAAGAGATGCTCAGTGTGTGTTATTTGTTTTAGAAATGAGTAGGCTAAATAATGATTATATATTATAATTATAATATTATTATTATAATAATGATTAACTGAAAGAAAATATGAAAAAATTGGATATTCTTTTGATGAATTAGTTTTATATAAGCGCTGCAACCTATTCAAAACCATCCAATCTCTGAATTGATCTCCCAATTGAGAAAACAAATTTGGAAACTTAGTAAACTGAATTCAACGAGGACTACTGAAAAAAAATGCGAGAAAATATTGAACTGCTTTGATGAATCAGTTTTAGCGGAGTGCTGGCACCTACAACAAACATAAACAAGAGGTATCAGAAGATATCAATATCTCGCATTTTTAAGTTACTACAGGATCCGTCCTGCTCAGGACTAAATATTCTGTGAAAAAATAATGTCCAAGCCATGTACATATATAGAATTAGATTGCCCATTTGACTGCTGGCCACCGCCCTCAGATTGAGTCAAGAACAAAATAATTTGTTGTACTGTTAGTCTACTAACTACAAGCTTGATGTGACATGACTACATTTGATAAAATTTATTTTCTGCCCACCATTTCCCCCACCCTGCCCCTGTGGGTGGTATCAAAATTCCAATGCGTCATGCACATCTCTGGCCTTATGTGTAATCATACCGAAGGTTTCTAGTTTCGATGTGAAATGGTCTAGGAGTTGCGTTACAATCAATTGGTAACCACTTTTGACACCGACCCCCCCCCCCCCCTCAGATTGACCCATGATCAAAATAATTCATTGTATTGTAGTCCACTCATCATTGGCTTGAAAATGATGTGACATGACCACCTTAGGATAAATTTAATTTTTTACCCACACTCCCACACCAAAATTCCAAGTGTCATGCACATCCCTGGACATATGTGCAATCATCCCCAAAGTTTCAAGTCTCTATCTGAAATGGTCTAGGAAGAGTTGCATTACAATTGATAATTACTGGACAATTTTGACCTTTTGACCCCTAGCCCGCCCTGACGGGGGCAGAACAAAATTCCAAGTGTCATGCACATCCTTGCCCATATGTATAATCATCCCCAAGATTTCAAGTTTCAAAAGCAGGTCTTTGCTGATTAAATTGTCATTTGAAAAAACCTTAACCACAGCATAATAATACATATAACCGGGATGCAAATCAGGCCTAAAATTATCAAAGTCCAAACATTCTATGTTCAAACATGATAAAAGAATGGAAAAAATTTATAAAATCAATATAATTTTGATGCAGACTAGTCCTAAGCATCCCATAGAAAACATCTGTGTAATTTTTGTTCAAATCGGACAACCACAAATGTCATTTTAAAAAGATTAACGAGTCCGGACGCCAACGCCCACATTTTTGTCCCCTCTACCAAAATCTCTTTTTTCTACTTCATGAACATGTGAGATAAAAACATTGCTCTTACAATGGATCTTTCCATTGTTAGCTATGCCCCGCCCATCACTAGCTAAGCTCCACCCACACCTCGCCGTGTTTGGATTGATCGATCCCCGAATGCCCTAGCTATCAATTTCCTGAAAACTATACAGGGAAGCTGTTGAATATTTTGTAACTAATTAGACTGGGTGCTGTTGCTGCCATAGGCAGCAACAGCGCCCAGTCAAATTAGTTTCAAAATATTCAACAGAATATTTATTAAATAGTAAAAGCAAACAATTTGTACAACAGCCCATAGACCGTCATCAAATATACGTACTTATCGACGTCATTCATTATGATGTCATTGTACACACCACGCAGTTCATTATGACGTCATATGATGGGTGGGTACTCTGGAAAGGTGAATTGAGATGACAAATTTAAGTTTCTGAATTTGGAAACTTTAAGGGTATGAATTCATCAAACTCGGCTAAATACTGGACGCAGGGTTCCCTGTATGTCCAGATCATTCTCTTCATCCTAGTGTTTTCTAAGACTGCTGCAGCCAGTGTCTCGGTGCAGAAATCTTAAACGTCGAGTCGATCTGGTACTTCATCTCCTGCTGTGCCTAGTGCTCATTTAGTTATGCTTCAAATGCATTAATTGTTGAAGCACTTACCGCTTCTTCTGGAAGGGGGTACCATGCTTCAGTTACTTGAATTCAAAAGCTAATCCGCTCGAGACTACTAGCCGATCTCCTCTTCCAAATGGTGGCGTCGTGTATTCTCTAATTAATGTCTCACTGTCATATATCTCACTCAGGCACTCATCTTATACCGTAATACGTCTCTATCATATTCCCATGCAGTCGTCAATATGCGAGTGTTGGCATCCTAAACATCTTCATAACTTAAATCATTCAGTTCTGGTACAAGCTTTGTGGCCCTTCTTTGCACATTTTCGATGGTTACTACATCTTTTTTTCTCAGTGGATGTCATTCCATAGTTGCATACTCTAGCGTTCTTACACCTTTCAGTGTTTAAAATTAATATCTAGGAAATTTGTCTGATGATGTAGCTCCAAAAATAAGAACCGAGTTATTGTGCAAAATGCCTGAATATTGTCTCTTGGAACAACCAACCAACAGCCTTGTATTGATAAGCTGTTGCCATAATTGTTATTACATAGAGGTGACTTATGATATTTATTTTTACTTTACGTGATTACCATTTTGAATTTCCATGACGTTTCCATGCACTATGATGAAAAACACTCACTTTCCAGGCCTGAAATTAAAAATCTCAAATTCCATGACCAGTACAAACCCTGATACTCTAGATGTGGTCTGATCAGTGCCTTGTATAGCCATTTGAAATTCTGAATGTCTAAATGTATGAAAGTTAGCCAGATCATCGGCAGCAGTTGTTCCTTTATTTGCATTCCCATTTATATGCGCCTCAAAGGACAACCTGCTATCTACTGAGTACTGACATCAAGGTCTTTCTTTGTTGATTGCTGCCTCTCATAAAATAATGCCTCTCAGTGTCCGCTTTTCTTCCAACTGTCATGACCTTGCATTTGTCAGGGTGGAACCTCAGTACCCATTTATGACCAATCTTGGGAGTCTGTACAGGTCTGTTTGGTGTTTTCCCTGATCTCTGCCATTGTTCACCTGACGAGAAATCTTCATTTCATCCGCATGCATGTATGCTTCCGACGTCAATAAATCAGGAAAATTTATATTAGAGAACAAATAGGACTGGTCCCAGCACGCTAACCTGCGGGATGCCACTCAGAACGTTGTCCCATTCTGACGCTGCGTTATTCACCGTTACTCTTTCCATTCTATTTGACAGGAAACAACAGTTGCCAAATTCGGAAATGGGGAGTTTATCTGAAATCAGTAACATTTCTGAATTCAGAGAGTTCCCTAATTGATACTTCTATGATGCTTTTTTCGCCATATGAAGAAAGCGGTAAAACCAAATAGAATTAAACTTATTACCAGTTTTCTGTGAGATTAACAATAAGGATATAGACAAATATTTAATTAATGTTTCACGCACAGCCCATTCCTCGTAATGTTAAATTAGTCCCTCCAAAAATAGCGTCACTCTCAAGTATTATGGGAAATTTGATTGTGATGACATCATCACGATTCGACTATATCTTGATTCTATCCCCTCCCATAGGTTTCCTATGGGATTTCGACTTGATTAACCTTGAACTAAATAAAATTATACATGTTTTCAATGTCTACAACACTTTAATCAGTAAGGCTATACTTCTACGATGCTTTTTCGCCATACGAAGCAAGCGGTAAGCCGTAGCAATAAAATATATAAACTGGAGTTACTTTCGTGAGGGGTAAAAAAAAAGGAATTAATATTCAGTCTTTAGCCAACATCCCACAACTCATTGCGCTTACTAGTTTAACACTAACCGGAACACTGTTTATGTTACAAGTTACACCTTAACACTAAACAGTAGTGCGATGCATTGTGGGATGTTGGCTGGAGACCGAATAGCCCACAATTCTATGAATAGGGTCCTTCATCAAATTAGGCGCAGGGGTATCGTTGTGACGGTTCACCGTTTCTGATTCAGGTAAATTTAATCCAAAATCTAAGATTTTCACACAAAAATTGAACAATCAAAATTCAGATATATGGTCAATCCCTACCCGTTATTCTGTACCCTATTTTTGGACATTCCGTACCTTGATATTGGTTAATCCGTACCTTAATTTTGGAGAATCCGTACCTAACCTATTGGATAGTCCGTACCCATCGAATGGCTATTCCGTACCCGGAACGGAATATCCAATGGGTGGGTACGGATTATCCAATAGGTTAGAGGCAAATCCATTACCTATATATTAGGAAATAATATTCAGTATTCACAGAGATAATTTTTACACAAAATTGGCAATTTGCAAAATCAGAAACTGGTATAATTGACAAGTCGTCGTTGTCAATGTGGTATGTATTTAGCGCCAATACCAAGATATTTAAGGCCGGGTACCACGCGATTCGCACCCGGATGGAATTTACATTCATGTATTTACTCGCAGACATGCATTAATTCCCGTTTTTTGTAGCTTATGGCTGGATAAACGCGATCTAAAACTTCTAGCGGACGACATTTCATTATGACGTCATAGTTACTATGAACTTGTTTGTATTTCCCAAAATAGCGAGGAGCACCGCGATACGGTGGTACAAATTTATAACGTTATTGGACTGGCACCACTATTTAATGGTGTAGGTCACGGTAAAAGATGCAATAATGCTGGCGGCTATCACTAACAATGGGCAGACGCATTGTTGTGAATATCGTGGACTGGATTTACCAGAATGCCCTCCAAGCCAGATTAAAAATTAGCTTCAAATGTACTATACATGGGCATACGTATTTTGGAGATTTCGACCCTATACAAATTCGTCCTATTTATTTAAGCAATAAATGGTGTCTGCGTTCGCTTATAGGCAATGCCTATTTTCATATTATTAGTAGTATAGATAACTATACCATGCGACTGAGAAAGCTTCATTTCCGGTCGCAAGCTTTTTTGCTTCCGGCTTATGATATAGCTTTTGTGGTTTCTTCATGGGCCCCCGTTGCATTATGGGATATGGTTATTCATTACGCGTATGTTCCCCTAGTTGTTTTAGGGCAACCTACTGTGCATTTTCAATGTCCAAACTTTGTGTGATATCGTTATCACAAAATAGTGTACATTTACTTCAGAATGTAAAACGATTAAATAGTCCGACGCAGACTTATATTCCTATTTATGCATCTGTAAATGCAATATGAGGTTTGGTTGACTGTCTTGTATTATTTTTTATCACCCATGGCCATGGAGTCTTTGTTGTCACAGCCGTATGTATTTAGCACTGATAGCAGGAAATTTAAGGCACGGTGTACAACGCCATTCGCACCCAGATGGAATGTACATTCATGTATTTACGTGCAGCCATGAATTAATTCCCGTTTTTTGTAGCTTATATCCGGATAAAAGTGATCTAAAAATTCTAGAGGACGACATTTCATTATGACATCATACTATGAAGTTGTTTGTATTTCTCCAAATAGCGAGCACTTGGACTGGTGCAAATATATAATGGTAAAAGATGCAACAATGCTGGCAGATATGATGATATCACTGACAACATGATGATGATGAAAAACAAGCTTCAAGTTCAATACATGGGCATACATATTTATGACATTTCGACCATATACAAATTCGTCCTATTTTTTAAAGCAATAAATGGTGTCTGCGTTCCCCCCCTATTTTCATATTAGGGTCCTTTCCGTTACATTAGGGTTGAAACCTGTATAGACGTTAATGAGGAGTAGCGTTTTAAAGCAAAAGTGGACGGACACACAGACGAACGTCATTGTGAGATAATAAAGATAACAAACATTCTCTCAATTATTTTGCATCTAAGACTACCAATGAACAGGATGTGAATAAATGTGTAGTGAAAATAAATGCAGATGACAGGTGATAACATTATAATACGGAAAACAAACCATTTTAAATTATTAAGTAAAGCGGAAAAGGAAATTGAGCTTTCGCGTTGCCAGATAGTTAACTTCTTATTCTTGTCTTGTGTAGTAGTTCCCGTCCATCTTACTAAGTGATAATCGTCGTCTCCATCATCATCATTTTCGAGTCGTGAGATCTCCTTGATCATCATCATCATCATCATTTTCTCAGGACATAAGTTTTCTTCAAAATTTCTTTTCTTCAAATCCCGACAATTAGTTCACTTTTACTTTGTGCTATACGGAAAAGAGATGTTGTAGCTTAATTTTAATTCTACTCTTAGTTTAATCTTAAGTTTACTTCAAAAAGTTCAATTCGTGTTTTGCTTACAATTCAGGGTGCACATGCCTAATAGCTGCCAGCTGCTGTGTGCCACCAACAGCTGCTAGACACTGGCATAGACGAAGATCAACGTTAAAAATTCTGTTGGGGCAAAATCTGATTAAAAATAAATTTATATAGCCTAAGACAATAGTCCATACTTGTTTTAGACAGTATTTAACATTATTGGTTTGATTATTTTGTGTAAACTGTGAAAATTGTTGAATCGACGGGTTAAATAGGGCTTTTTTCTTAGTTGTCACCCGTTTCCATGATTTGTTTACCGTGGCAACGGTAGATAGTCAGTTCTACCTGGCACAATCCTACCAAAATAATAAAATTTCAATTGTCTTATAAACTTGATAGAATCCAAATGCGCATAAAATAGTTTAAAATATGAGATTATTGTCCATATAAATTATTTAAAAAAAGGAAAAAAAGGGTTTTCTGTGCATTTGATTTTAGGATGAAATATTAATCAAAATTATTTGAAATAGTTTAAAATGCGATAATGATTTCCATACAAACTATGGCAATAATTGTTTATAGTTACAGTGTGTTGACATATACCTAAAGCTGAACACACACCTTAAACATATACAAATTGTTTACCATTGTTAGGTCTGTTGCATTGATCATCAAGCGACATTGCATCATTACAACAGTTTACCAGAATAGATATAGTTAATTCAACAAATCAAAATTGTTTGCAAATACACATACACACACATTTAATAATAAATATAAAAATAAATAACAATATAGGCCTATAATTTAGCAAAATAATGTATTAAATTTATTATGCACTTGTGTTTGCCTCTCTTGGCTGCCCATCCTAACTAACCTCTGTTTGTATGTTCTTTCAATCCTCCGGCTGCCCTTGTGTCATATTCTTTCCCCGAGTGGCTACGGGGCAGATAACCTAACACTAATATTTTCTTACTAATATATTTGTATGTAATTCTATCCTGTGTGATGTATCCTTTGCACATTGAAGCTGCATAAGCCTGCAGCTAGGGATATTACTCTACTCATAGCTAATCTACTGACTTGCAATCAAGCAACATTTATATTTATTACAGTCAAGCAAACATCTAACCTGTTGATTTGTGGAGTAAAGAACCATGGTGTGCAAGGATTGTAAAGATCCTGCAAAGGC
Organism: Chaetoderma sp. LZ-2023a; assembly: GCA_034401795.1. Taxonomy (NCBI): domain Eukaryota; kingdom Metazoa; phylum Mollusca; class Caudofoveata; order Chaetodermatida; family Chaetodermatidae; genus Chaetoderma; species Chaetoderma sp. LZ-2023a. The sequence goes on along the minus strand of CM067362.1, from coordinate 37,247,364 downwards.
GACTCAATATATGTCATCTGGTTATTGGCTCTGCAAAGAATGTGATAGTACAAGGGAGGAAGAGGTCCACAGGAAATATTTTTTGGCAGAAACTACAAATCAAGTTACTACCACAGCAACACCTACACACACTACAACAGCAACTAAACTAGAGGATAGTGCAAATGCTCTAGCCACATCTAAAATGGTGACCCATAGCAAGTTTACACCTACCAATAAAACCCCAAGTAAGCATGACCGTGCCAATGACTTAAAGGAAGGTGCATGCCAGTGCGGTGAGCCAAATAACCCATATATGATAAGGTGCCAGGTTTGCAAAGCATGGCTGCATTGCAACTGCTCAAATCTACCCCCACCCCCCCCCCCCATTACATGCTAGCTGCTCTCACAACATCAACGCGCAAATACTCATGTAGTTTCTGTACACCCATCTCTAGCCACATACTAGAGTTTCTGTCATGGTATGAACAAACATTTAATAAGAAATACATGGGAACCAACATACCACTTATAGAGATAACAAATGCAGTCTCAGTAGAAGTAATAAAAGAGAGCCAACCTAAGTCAACAAACGAGGGCACAAATAGCACACAACATACAGAGCAAAATTGTGCAACCTCAGCAGAAGTTTATGAACCTCCTACCCAATCAAAGGTTCATCTAAAACATGTCGTTAATAATGCTAACCACGTAGCAACACATGTGTGTGATACATACCCTGAAACAAACATGGGTGGTCATACTCAATTAAAACCCTCAGATGACTCTTGTAGTGAGATCCTTAGTGATGTCCTGGAAGATATCAGACAGATCCGAAATGAGTATGCTGCTGTAAATATACAAGTACAAGAATTGCAGATGAGTAAACAAAATGAGATAACTAATGGTCATACTTATATGTCTAACCATACTGATCTAACAAGACCCAAAGAGCTACTAGTACAGCACAAACAGACAGTCATTGAAGGTGTTTCTGCTGCGACCTCCAGGGATATCACTAGAATCCAGAGTGGTCCTACACATAATATACAGACAATGAATAGGCGATATGTGCCCCAGTTGGGGCAGGTAACCACCAAAGTGCAATTAACAAATGCAATACACCCAACCAGAGGACCTAGGCAGATACCCAACCAGAGTTCTTCACAAGTGAACCACTACCTAAGTAGCAATACTATTAAGCCTGGGACCAGAAGTTACAGCCATGTCGCTGCTAACAACAATGTCATAGAAACTTCATACTCTCCATCCTTCTCTAGACAAATAAATGGTAACAACCACACTATGAAGCAATCTGTTGGCAAGTTATACAGCAAACCTTCTGACCACACAAATAACAGCAACATTGATCAGGGTCAAGCTCGCCATGCAAATACTTATCAAAAGAACAAAACATCACAAAATGTTCTAATTATTGGAAGTTTAACTCTGAGAAAGCTCAGTGGAATGTATATGTCATCTGAAACAACAAATGTAACTGTCCGTTCTTATGGTGGGGCACGAATCAGTGAAAATGCGGATAAACTTGACCAATTCATATCAACCAACCACTACACCACACTAGTAATCCATGCTGGCAGCAATTATATTGCCAAGCCTAGAGTAAATGGAATGATCAATGACTATGATTCGATGACAGAACAAGCCAAGACACTAACACCCAATATCAAAATATTGGTCTCATCACTACTGCCTCGACCTAACAATAGATACGAGAACAACTTGGTTTTCCAATTTAACGAAATTCTAAGGTCCCTAGCTACATGGCAGGGTGTAACATATGTAGACAACTCAGAACTGTTCACCCACCCCAATGGGGAAGCCAATCTACAACTATTCAGGGACAACATACATCCCAACCACAATGGTCTTTGTCTACTATCCGAGAACATAACCAATTATGTTGCAACTTCTCATTCACTATAAATGCGAACAAACAGGAGAGATTCACTCTTTCAGGATTTTGTATAAGGGAGGGGGATAGGGGGGGGGGGGGAGAACAACTGTAGCCTTATTAAACATATGCCAAGCAGAACACAGCCCAAACCAATTGCATTAGCGAATCGATATCACCTCCTAACCAACATATCCACACGTATCAATACAACATATATCGATAAAGCATACAACCAGCTAGATCCACATGAACAAATAATTACACAACCAAACAGCATTCTGAAGAATAATCACCATACAATAAACCCAAACAAACAAAATAAGACCATTGTACATGAAGGAACTTGTAAACATGTTAACACATGTGCATATCACATTTTTAAAACCCATTTGGAAACATGCGAACAAAATCACGGTTAATACTAAATAAGGTCATAGACAAGAAACCAGGTCTACTACACAAAGGACCAAATAAAACAACTAGTGCTACCCAGAAGTCTCAATGTAATATGAATAATTCAAACAAACTTAGAAAGTATTTTACACCAATGCAGACTCAGTTTTAAATAAGAGGCAGGAGCTACAAATAAAGATATTGCAGCTATCCCCTCATATAATTATAATCACAGAAACAAACCCAAAACATCTAAGATATACTGTTAAAAAAGAAGAGCTGCAAATCAATGGCTACGATATATTCACCAATATAGACAAACAAAATGTCCGTGGAATAAGTGTATAAGTTGCATCATCCCTAAATCCCACAGAAGCAAAATCAACTCTCAGAAATCTACCTGAGGAAGTAGTTGGAGTAGATGTTAAGTTAAGGGGTCAGATACATTGCTAATCCTGCCAGTTTATCGCAGTCCAAACTCAAACGAAGAAAACAATACAAAATTAAATACAGTTATTAAGAATGTGTCTGTCAAAAAAGCATTCCCACCTACTAATTACTGGCGATTTTAATTTTCCAGAAATTGACTGGAAAGCAGGTGGTATTCGCAAAACAATCACAGCACGCTGATTACTTTCTGGATGCTGTAGGCGATGCTTTCTTGCACCAACATATCTCATTTCGCACAAGATATAGAGTAAATTGTGAGCCCAGTGTCATAGATTTAGCATTCACTAATGGGGAAGAAATGATTGACAACATAATCCCTCCCCCAGCCCTTGGTAAAAGTGACCATATATGCATTTACTATGAACTAAAATGCTACGCTGAACCACAGCAGAATATGACAAATAAATTGGCTTATGACAAAGGTGACTATTCTGCACTACAATCAGCTCTAAGTATTAAATGGGAAGCACTTTTCTACAACAAATCCCCCGGAGAATGTTGGATAAAATTTAAAAATCTTGTAAATAAATTCACGAAAGACTATATTCCAACCAAACAAGTTAACTCAAATCAACGGTAACTCAAATGCTAGGAGTCATAGACGAATGTGCAAATGCTTTGGATAATAAGAAATCGATTGATGTAATTTATCTTGATTTTAAGAAGGCTTTTGACTCTGTACCACACAAGCGATTGTTAATCAAGTTAAAAGCATATGGTATTTCGGCGAAACTCCTAGAATCGATTATGTTATTTCTAATAAGAAGAAAGCAAAGAGTAGTGGTTAATGGGGCAGCCTCAGATTGGGCCAGGGTCATAAGAGGTGTCCCACTGGGCAGTGTACTTGGCCTACTACTGTTTGTAATATACGTAAATGACATGCCAAGGAGCATAAAATCCAGACTCTATCATTTCGCAGACGATACTAAACTGTTTAACTCAATAACTGATGTAAGTAATTGTGAAATCCTGCAAAATGATCTAGAGGCCATTCAAAACTGGTCCCAAAATTGGCAATTAATGTTTAACACAAACAAAAGCTCAGTTATACATATTGGCCCCAAGCCAAGTGCAATTAATTTTAAGTACAAACTCCTTGATAATGATATAACAGTAGCCCTAAAGGAAGAGAGCGAGATCAATGACCTGGGTATAATAATCGATTCAAACGTAACATTTGAAACCCATATAAATAACATCATATCAAAAGCCAACAGAATGACAGGGCTTATATGGAGAACGTTTCATTCCATTACTATAGATATTTTTAAGATGCTACACCAAAGTTTAATACACCCTCATCTGGAGTATGCTGGTCCCGTTTGGTTCCCCCACACATGGAAATTTGCCGAACAATTGGAAAAAGTCCAGAAACGAGCCACTAAAATGGTACCAGCTTTGCAGAACATGTCCTATGAAAATCGTCTTCGAAATCTAAACGTACCAACTTTAATCTATAGAAGAATAAGAGGCGATCTCATTAATGTTTTTAAGTATCCTAATAATATCTACTCAGTAAATCCCAGTACACTATTCACATTAAATCAAGATGACAGAACACATGGCCACAAATTCAAATTTAGAAAAACTAGAGCGAATACTAACAATAGACTGAATTTTTTCTCCAACATAATCATAGACTGGTGGAATGCATTACCAGAAACAGTCGTTGACGCACCTACCATAAACACATTCAAAGCTAGACTAGACAAAATCTATGTAATGCACCCAGTGTACTATAACTATAGAGCATTAGATAAGCCAAATCATCTGAAAATCACCATACATTAATAATTAATAATTATAGTTTGTACACCAGCTGATAATAGGATGCAAAAGTCCTGGTAAGCTGTATACTTGTTATGTTATGCTATGTTATGTTAAGAGTAAGCTGCGGAGTGTCACCTAATCAGTTTACATTATACGATCTATGATATAGGTACATATATACACAGTTCCTTTACTGGTAGACTATACACATATATGCTTACATGTAGTTGTTTATGCATCAACATCTATTATATAGGTTTAGCCAATAAACTATGCGTATGCCTAACAGCCATCGATACGAGATCGATAACAGTATCTCAAGATTCAAGATTAAAAATTATTTATTTTCATATAACACATAGATTTTACATTTACACAACAGGCAAGTCCACCAAAGGCTGAGCATATACAACGGTGGACACCTTACATTTAACATGTATACCAGCCATCATAAAGTCATACTGCAATTCCGCAAATGTAATGGACTGATCTAGGAGTAGCCTGTGCATAGACAGGAACATGCTCGGTAGCTACTCCAATTACCCATAGATTCATCTCAGCTTCCACGTCCACACTTTTGTGGTTGCATGAAGAGACACTAGCATAGAGGAGGAGACTCGGATAGCGATGAACACAGAAAATGAAAACAACAGCAATAAGACAAACCACGGCCGCCACAAGTCAGCATGCAAACAAATGCTAGGCGCAACAGGGTGTAACCATGAGAGTAGACGGCATACCCCAGCTAATGCAGGGAACACCCATCTGCACCACAGTATTTCCACAAATCAATGTTAACCCTTGCCATTCTGATGTCAGAATTTTAACTTCAAGTTAAATTAAGAGATGAACTGTGTTCATTTTTCGGCAAATATGGTGGATGATATGACAGAAACATCATCAACCAAATTGTTGGAAAGTGTACACCAGTTTCTTTGTTATTGGCACAACCAAAGATAGAATATTGACATCAGAGTGGTAAGGGCCAAAGTCTAAAATCAAATGGTTTTCGAGGAGACTTAATTAAGCAACACCAGTCAAATCATTCAAGAACAAACTAGAAATCGACTTCAAGGAAAGAACTTTTGAATTAGACTGAACAAGCCATACTACAACAAAAAGCTCAATGGCTTATGCCTCGTAGAATGATGATGATGATGATGATGATGATGTAACAAACATCTTGAGTAGTCATTGACGTAGTGATTTCCAGCGGAATATGGTGGTAGAGAGAATTGAAGCTTAAAAGAACACGAGAGCTACTCTATTCATACCAGACAATATTATTTCACAAAAAAAAACGAGATGATATAAAGCTTATAATAGTCGGTATGGCAAGTAGTTAACAGAAAAATAGTCCCTAGTCTGTCTGAATTTGTCGTAAAATTCAAATCTGTCGCGCACAAAATGAGGTCAAGAATGTGCAGATGTTGCGTAGATGCTGGTATCACACGAATCACTGGATGGATCGAATCGATTTTAATGTCTGTATCAAGCTAGTGATACAGAGGTTAAGATGATACCAAAATCAACACGATCCATAGTGTTACTTTTACACTCTGATACAGAGATATACTGAGTCCCGATCTGTCTGGTCTCCGAAGTAGAGTCTGTGCAACAGTCTAGTCATTGCGATGACGTAATAAGATGGCTGGTCATTACATTAGGGTTGCATTCTCGAAGAAGCCATGCCTCTATTTTTAGATTGTCCTGGGGCCTCCAAAGGCCTCTTGGCGATCTTAGCAGTTTACGCTCTACAGAAGGAATTTTCTTCTTTCCGAGAAAGGGCATGAGAGGGAGTTTCAATATACTACATATGCACAAGTACAGTTATTTATCTTACACAATTTATTTTGCAGTGTTGTTTTTGTTTTATTTATCTCGAGTTAGACACCACAAAGTTTTTAGTAGTACAATGGGGGGTTTCGTTTGGGCCTATTTACAATACATTAATGTATACAACAGTTTGATAGATCTCATGATCTTATCCCTGAGTCGCGCACACTAGGACAGCCCCTACCAGCTTGCACTCTCACGGTATGATACTGATAGATGTACAGAAATAACAGAAACAATGAATATAATACTGTGAATGATGTGCATTACTATGGGCCAAGACAATGCTATGTTACTATACACATTTATTACTGCACCATCAGAGTTACTGTATATGCATACGAGTCGCACATGATATGGCAGTCCCTACCAATTTGTGTTATCAGGGTATGATACTGCTACATGTATATGCACCGAACTAACAAGTAACAATGTGTGTAACAGTGTCGGATAATGAGCAATACAATGGGGCATGGGTATTTATACATTACTATATACAATTATTGATAGGGCAGCCCCACCATTAAGAATTTGATGAGGATTCATGGATCACACACAATAGGGCAGTCCCTACCAGGATTTGAACTCAAGATCTGCTTTACTACTATATTCGCTGTAGTAAGTATATCGTCACTAATTTAGACAGGTGAACTTGTTGACACAAAAGTAGCAATGTGGCAAACAACTTTAAATCCATTGACCATACACAATAGGGTCAATCCCTAGTAGGTTTAATCTCAGGATTTGTTACAGCTGTTATATGTACAGACAGTGTGCAAAGTAACTTTATTACTTATTTCTATGGACTGTGCGCATGCTATGTTGTCGTGCAATAGGGTAGTCCCTGTCAAAGCAATCTGCAGTGATTTTTAATGAACAGTAGAGTTTTCTAGTGGTTCATGGAGGTCTGTGCTGTATAGATGGTGTGACCAGAATCTATCGATGCAGACTTTGAAGCAGTTTAAAGGGATATTCCACTGGGGGATTTTATGCATCTGACGTAAAGTACTAATTTTCCGCATTAATTTGAGACCAAGAGCACAATCTTATGCCAACAAATAAAAAAGATATCCTCAATTTAAATCGCTAAAGTAACCAGTAGATAGAGGCGCCATTTTGGACAAGCAGCTGACGTCACCGACACGCCTACTCAGTTTGCCCGATCGAGGATAGCCGTAACCAGGGTAGGGAAATCTTGCATCTCGTGGATAATTAGCGCCCTGGCTAAACAACTGACACTTTGCCACAGTGTTTGGAGGAAATTAAAGTGCAATTAGTGTCCCGATGATCGCGCCAGTCATTGTAGTGCCGAATTGTCAAAAATTGTTTTCCTATGGGCAATTTCTATTTTTTAAAAGCATTGAAGGGTTATGCCAGGAGCGTGTTTGCGATCAACCAGCTAGAACAAATTCCTGAAAAATATGTTAGTTGAATAAATGTTGAATGTAATTTCTCTGAAAGCTGTTGCTATTGCAACTTCTGCTTCCAGTCAAATTCCAGTTTCAAAATATTAAACAGGCAGTAAATATGGGTCAACATTAAAAAATTTGGGATCAGTTAGTTAACCCTTTCAAGGACAGAAAAGCAGAAAGCTTAAAATTTACCCTGCATAGGCCTATTGTGTGAAACTAATTAGTTTGGAAGCTACTGCAACATAATTCCAGGAAAATTTAATTCAAAATATTCAACACTCTGCATAGTTATTTTAAAATTGGGAGTAAACGTTGTAAATGATTAATAACGCTGGATTTCAATAGTGTGAAAGCACTAAACTACTAATTATGTCTAGCGTACACTTGTCATTATTTACTAACTGTCACCTACTATCGTCTATGAAGTAAGCCGCTAAGCGGTTGCCTATAATTGACCGACCTGGCAATCAGCAACATCGTTTCATTTTGGTTTGCAAATCCCGTTTTACAATTGATGCAAGCAAATACGACGTTAATTGTCGAGTTTCATTCTGTTATATTAAAATTAAGTACCGCGCCTTTTGTTTTGAAATGCATGACACATTAATTTAAAATTATACAGACTATATGTTCTAAACTTGTGTCTTCCAAATTTAAATGTGGCAGATATCCATCCAGTGCCGATGTTATGACGCCATCTTTCAGTTAGCCCCTTTTCATGCGGATGCTTCTGTGGATCGGTATCTGAAAATGTGAATTTCCGCACCCTTTCCATGATCGTTTCTATTACTGCATGCCCATGCTTGACATGCGGACATGATGCGATTTAACCATTTTACGCCAGCACGGGCCTCTGCAATCGTCAAGTTGAGGACGCAGGTCAAAAGAAGGCTATTTTGAAAATTTACAACTAAAACGACTGTCTCAGTAACCGAACCAGCCATTCCAGTGGTAAATTTTCAAAAATAGTCTTCGCTTGGCCTGCAAATGGCCATTCAATAAGGAAATATTCTGATTTTCCTGACATAATTTGGTCATTAAATGGTTAATTAATATTCGGCCGTCATAACGCGAAGTAAACAGGTAAATCTAAAAGCGCTGGCGATATTTTGCTGGTGTGTCGTTGACGTCATAATCTCACGGTTTCTCGCTCTCGTTGCGAGAAAATGGATGCGCCCAGGAGTCACGTTTTGGGCATATTCATTTTATTATTTTTTGACAATGGAACAGTGTATTTTATATTTTTTTGCGGCAACTATTTCGGATTATAGTATATTTTTAGTTGACTTATTCCCGATTTTCACTGGAATTTCCCTTTAAGGTAGGTGCTTGGACCACTTCCTCACTGAGTGAGGTGCAGTTGTTCACCACTCTATTGATAAAGAAATGTTGGCAGACTGAAGAATTTCAGTGGCATTTTATCCGTTTGAGACTATGACCCCGAGCTTTCTGAGAAGGGCTAAGTATGAGGCCAGGGAGAGTATAATTGTATTTGTGATGTAACAACTTGTATGTTTCTATCATGTCTCCGCAGTCTTCGGAAGGCTAGAGACGGTAGACTGAGGATGCACAATCTGTCTTCATAGGGTATGTCCCGCACACCCGGCACCAGTTTTGTGGCACTCCGTTGGATGTTTTTTAATCATGGTTATGGCCTTGCTGTAGTGGGGAGATCAGATTGGGGTTGCATATTCGAGGAATGGTTTAACGCGTGAGTTAAATAGAAGAGGACATATTTTATAATCCAAGTGTCTGAATATGCAAGTACAGTAGTTGTATCTTTCCCGGTAAACACACTTGAGAAATATTTGTCCCTATGCAGTCAACATCAGGAAGTAGTTCTGGTCAGATAGCATTTACCCAAGCGCTATTAGACGTTTGACAGCACAAATTCGCCGGAGACAGTTGGTGGCCATAGTTGTTAGACTCGTTAAATTTATACATCTTGATCAAAATTTAATCATTTAATCCTCCGTAGTCAAAGTCAGGATTAAGATCTGGTCAGGCATCCTTTTCCCACGTGGTATTAGACCTATGGCGGCATAAATTCACAGCAGACAGTTGCTGGACTAGGTGTCTGGTAAAATTTATACTCTCAGATCAAAACTTAACCCCCCATAGTCACTGACAGGAAGTAGATCCGGTAAGATAGTGTTTTCCCAACCGAGGGAGAGAATAACTTTGATTGAATGTTAGAAATGTAAGTTCTGCCACAGTGTATACAGCCTTGTCCTTGCGTTCCACAGGTGCAAAAATAGTTTCAATAGGTCCGCTCTGTTAGGGCATCTGAAACAAAACTATTCTATATGGAACGATAATGTTTGCTAAGAAAGCGGTATCCCAACATCCTTTGCGCGGCACACTTATGATGTAATATATGCCTCTGTGACGTATGACGTTGTTTTTTATTCAATTACTTTACAAATTGAAAACATGTTTTGCTTTTGCAAGTCACCTCCAAACATGTTTCGCGAAATAGCAGAATGCTCTAACAAAATGTATCATTCCATAGGAGAAACATGTTTTCTGCATAGGCACTTTTGCAGAATGTTTTGTTGTGTTTTCCCTATGGAATGCAAGGCTGTATCATAATCCTCTGCTATGATCGTTAATATTGCAGAGCAAGATGTCGTCATTAGGGAGAAATCCAAAGTCTACTAATGTGGTACAGTCAATAAGTTGTGTGAGAAGATTTAAATCGGAGGCCATCAAACTCCATATTGGTGTATTTAGTGTGGAAATAATAAACTGCTTGATTTGATTCAGACTGTCTGTTCTATATCTAAGCAGGGCGGGATATGAGGTAAGCATTACATGCTCTGACAGAGTTGACACACTGGGTCACTGTTGTGGTTGTTAAACCTATGGAGAATCATTTGGACTATGTACGTGTCAGTTAAGACAAGATTTAATAAAGCAGCTCTTGGCATCTTTAGTGTCTCTATCGATATATGGACTTTACCGAAAGCCAGTATGGAGAAATTAAGAGACCACAGAGTGCTTTTTTTTCTACACTCATCCTGAAGGCTAGTGTTCCACTAGTCATCAATCGCATATGTTGCCATAGATTTCCATGCACCCATACTGGAGATGTGGTTGAGAAGTTGAGCTATGGATGGAAAGTAATATTGAAATAGAAGCTTGTCAGTATACCATCTTCTGAATGCACTGGAACTTATAGTTATAGCTAACTGACGCAGCATATAAAGAAGTGTTTTGGCATCTTATAATATTACAGAGAAATGTTAATTGTTGGCGATGTAGCTCAGCAGTGGTAGGCCTAATCCATGGGAAAATGAGAACTGCACATTTCGCTGTATGCGAAACTGAATTATACACAGCATTTGCAGATGAAAACTCTATCGGCATTTATGGTGTTTTTGCTGGTACTTAAATATCTGTAGACCATAGAGAAGGCATGGCAGGACAGTACATAGTTGTCAAATATTTTTTTACTTACTCTTACAATTGGAGCCTTGAAGACCCGTCCAGAGAGGCTAGAGAATGTCCTTCTAGTCAGGAATATTCTATTCTCAATATTGAGAGATATTTCATCTCTAGAGCTACAGATTAGACCAATGTGGGTAGCCTGCGATGGGAGTGAAACTTCAGTATCATCAAGATGCCAGCCAGAGATAACTTCATTGCAATATTTGGGTGAATGCACACACATTACAGAGGTGTATGAGAAACCGTTCTATAGCTGAGTAAGTGAACATGCAGTTCAACATGCATTGTAATTCATTTGCCGAGTTGCTGACAAGCGTCATATCACCAGCAAGAGTATGACAACTAGTGAAGTTGGTGCCAATGAATGAACCAATTTGTTACTTTTCTAGTTTCACAAGTAGGTTGTTAATTCAGGTCTTGTAAAAGATAGAAGACAAGATAACCCCTTTGCGAACCACTTGTAAGGTGGGAAATGCTGGACTTAGGCTGCATTTCCACTAGACTTTGGACGTAAGGCCAGAGTACATATTGTAAATTTGTAGGATATGCAGGTTAATACCCTGATCATATAGATGCCATTTCAGGTTGAAGGGATCAACCACATTGAAAGCTATTTGTGCATCACGGGAAGCCATTTATATACACCTGTGCAAAAGTTAAGCACCACCCTATTTTACGCACATGCGAGGGTATATTCATGTGCTATGAAGAAAGCAATAGCATAAACATTTATGTACCCATCCATCTTAGTGCAAGAGGTAATAATGCAACTAGAGGAATGCTGATTATGATGGTGGGGAAACACTGTATGTTTTTGTTTGAACTTGAAAACGAGGCCTGAATATGGTTACGTTGACACAACTGACAACTATTGCCCTACAGTTGACACACGTGGCTAGATTGTCATTAATGGTGTCTGAAAACGAAGTTTAACATCTGTGCACGAGTTTGAGACTGTCATTATTAATACCGGGTATATCCACCTTGTGCCTGGATGACGGCCTGGACACGACGTCTCATGCTGGTCACCAACCGACTGATACGCCATTGTGGTATTCGTTGCCATTCAAGATGGAGTGCGTCTGTTAATTCCTGTAGGTTCTGCACAGGAGGATCCCTCCTTCTCACCATGTTTCCCAGAATGTCCCAGATATGCTCAATAGGGTTCATGTCAGGGCTCCTTGCTGGCCATGGTAGGGTTTCGATGGCATTCTGGCGGAGGTATTCATGCACAGCTCTAGCACGATGTGGTCGGGCGTTGTCATCCATGAATATAGGGTGGGTTCCAGGTACATGATTTACAAAATGAGGGACCACAACTCTATCCAGTATGGAATCTTGATATCTTTGTCCATTTAGTGTTCCAGGTACAGTCAACAGATCCAGCTTACAATCAAATGAGATGCACCCCCATATCATAACGGAACCTCCACCAAATGGAACTTCTTCCATGATGTTACGTTGGTCGTACGCCGTGCGTCTGGACCTCCATACACGAGTTCGACCATCTGTGGCATGAAGCAGGAACCGACTTTCATCGGACCAGTGTACCCGTCTCCAGGATCTCATGTTCCAGTGTCTTCTTTCGTTGCACCACCTCAGACGCTCCTCTTTGTGGTGTGCAGTGAGGAGAGGACGTCTGACAGGTCTCCTAGCTTTCATGCCAGCAGCATACAGTCTCCTTTTGACGGTAGACATTGACACTCTATTGCGCATTTCCCATTGCTGGCTGAGCACTCTGCTGTTGGTGAATGGAGATCTCCTAACAAGGCGTACTAGGGCTCGATCATCACGGGCAGTAGTCTTCTTCGGTCTTCCAGATCTAGGCCTGTCCTTCACCTCGTTAGTTTGCCCATGTTTTGCAATCAAACGACTGATTACAGTATGGTTAATGTTCAGCTGTCTGCCAATCTCTCTGCATGACATACCAGTGGTATGCATGCCTATGATTTGCCATTTCACACGATCACTTAACCTTCGTCTTGCCATAGCGGTTCACAATCAAGAGCTAATTCTCTCTGTACAAATAAACCACGGTCATGAACACAAAATTTCTAATCTTGTCGCCTAAATCTGTATTTAATGTTCTACACCTCAAACTGGACTTTTACATAACTGAACACGTGTGCTGTTTCCCACCACGCACGGACATCAAGCGGCGTGAAGTCATGCATGCATGTGCATTTCGTACTTGGAATTATGTCAGCTAACGCGGGGACAAAAAGTATGGCAGCCTAGTTGTACCATCATGTTGCTACGTTCTATTGTTTTTGCTGGTGCTTAACTTTTGCACAGGTGTATATATGAACATTTCTTTATATATTGACATGTCATGGTCTTTAGTGAGCCCATAATGGAGCTGTGACTGACTCGGAGGTAGCTGATTGCATATAAGATTTAAAATGGTGTGCCCGAATACCTTTTCAATAATGGACACAACTGTAATGCCACGGTAGTTACTGGGAGTTGTTGAGTCTTTGCCTTTCTTAAGAAGTGGGGTAATCACGACCATCTTGAACAAAGCAGGTATTTGTTTAGAGGTCATAATGAGACAGCAATCAGTTGACAATTTCCAGATCTCTGATTACCCTGACCACCTTTGTCTTTAATTGTGCAGAATTACACACAGTTTCACTTTTACCAATACTAATTGCTCGATGATAGATGAGCGAAGGATGGTGGGACATACAGGTAGACCAGTGCTTAAAGCTTACACAGGCCCTGGCAGTCATATATATCACAGTAGCAGTTATCTTCGCCTCTGTCAACGTTAATGGTCTTCCATCAGCATGATTTCAATATTCATTGTAGTTATGGGTGGTGTTATCTTCCCTGTCATTGCTTAAATGGGATCTTTTTCTCTCTGCCCAGTTCTCCATGTCAATTTTAGAGCTGTGAATTTACAGTTTGAAGAACTGGAAGGCAATGTTTCATGGAACACAATGATTCGCAATGCCAAATGAACTGTGGATAAATGAGCAAAATATTTGGCACTTCCCTCCCTTTCCACCATCCTAGTAAGACACTGTAGCGACGAGAATTGACGAAGACTGTTGGTTAGTGGACATAGACTGTGGTTGGCTAGTTACATTTCTATTATTTGCACTTCTGAGATAAGTGCCGGCACATTGGTTTTAGGTCTTGCACCTGTTTTGGGGAGAGGTATGGAACTGATGGCAGTTTGGACACTGACATCCCAGCTTTCTTGAGAAAGACAGAGGTGGCATGGCTACATACAACTGTCTCTCGGCTGCACGCAGATGCTCTTTCATTTGTGCCATGAGTGCACCAAACTGTTGCATTTGTTTTCTCTGTTCTTGCATCTATCTTTCTAAATCTAGCACAAGACTCTCATCACCTTCTACAGATGTGACACAGCTGTGTGAGATTAGCATTGCTGAATATTGGCAATCTTGTGTATCCAGATTGTCTATGTTTGATGCTTGCAAAGTGGCTGTTGGCACGTCAATTAATTATTCTTTATCTGGGTTACCCTTTGGGCCAGAAGTTCCATGTGAGAATATAGACTCTGCACGAGTTCTATCCAAGTGTTGACACAAAAAAACCCAGCGTACATGCGATCACTGGTGTCCTGTTTACACCTCATAACGTCTGTGAGATGGGTAAATGGTGTATGTTCTTTCAAGATGTCGAGGGAAGCATTCACACTAGTACTATACGACTTTTCTGCTCTTTCTATGTGTGGGGAGGGGAGATGTGGCATTAATGAACCTTACGACCCTTGCACCATCATATGTGCCCACGACAATATTTTGCATCTCTCTATTCGTGTATTCCGTTAGTGTAGTGCCTGAGCTATGTCTATCTCATGGCAGGGTTTAACTGTTGGCTGACATGCTGGACATGCTGCTTGTCAATGGCATCTTAAAACTGTCCATCTCTGCGACATGGTGTACTGAATGCAGATGGTATGTGTGGTGCAATAAGAAGTTAAAGTTGTGCACAATAGTTTCCTTTGCACTGACGTCAAAGTGGTTATGGGTGCATGGTGGTGGTTGACAAGATGTGCTGTGTGCTAGTGTTCATTCGTTAAAGAATGGTCATGCAATGTGTGTATGCTTGCTGTATCATAGATATTATGAGGTGCTATTTATCTTTTAGCACTAAGTTCTGATGCTTCCCGCATGTCAATAATAGTAGAAGGGTGGTGAGATGGGTCACATTTGTGGAGGTAGATTTGACCTATTTTTGGGGGTGGTGGGTGGGTCCTCAGAGCTATCTTTGGTATTTATACCCTAGTATATATGATGTTAGGAGGGGTTTCCCAATGATTTACTTTTGTTGCCCAATATAAGACACAAGAAAAATATTTTTCAATTTATATAATTGTGAGATAGTAATCCTATGGGGAATTAATATTAATGCCAAAAGGAGAATTAGAATACGGGTCAAAACACATTTAGAACCAGATGCTATACGTCTAAACCAAATTTTAACACCCAAATGTGGATTGCCTATTCACAAGTTCTTTTATGGCTAAGGATGTGGACAGATATCAAGTTAACGGTGATTACACTGGAAGGTAAGGAATCAAAACAACAGCATTATAGCTGGTTCTATATTGCCTGTTCCTCCACAAATTTACATTCAACAATAAGGTGAAATTGTGTTTAGAGTTTACAGTTAATTTAAGAATAGTAATCACTAACCCCCACCTTTCTCTTCACATAAGAGACATTAACAGTTTAACTGTGCTCCTACTTCCTAATGGACAAATAACCATATTACTGCTCACACAGAGCTATCCGATGATCAAATAGATATTCATTGCAATATGAGTGATCTGGCAGCAAAGACGAAATCCAAATTCATCAGTATGGTTTTCAATACAACTCTACAATCAAACTAAACTCCATCTCCCTCCAAAGTCAAAACTCCATTCAAACCATGTCATATCAAATCAATGCTCGTCCAATGAATCCAAACCAATCCAATCCCACAATGTCTTGGTTCACCATTCTCATACATCAAGAAATCACCTCGTCTTTGGCAGATTTCCTCTACGTCATGAAGAATAAATTCTGAGGGCAACGTCGTGTGTCGGTGGAATCAAAGATTGGAATGCCTGAATCTACAAAATTCTATGGGACACTTCACCTACCTTCAAAATCGACCTGCTCCACAAGCCAAAATAGTGCAAACCACCACCATATTATAACTACATACATGCATCACCAGCTTCGATCCACACATTACCTAGTCATTTGACAAAGCATACCAAGCTAAATTGCACCTATAACAAACCATTTTTATTTATAAATTCCTATGCGAAAACGTCCATCCATGGAAGGCGCGAAAAATGTGACAATGTGCAATTTAAAGTTTTCCTCCTCAAACAAAACTTAGCAAGACTTAAAGTTCCAATGGGCCAATAAAAGGTGAAATGGGAAGAATCTCACAAAACTGACTATTTAAAATCCCTTCAAAGTGAATTCTGTGACATAGAAATCACTCTGTCACATAATTAATGACGCCGCCCCAGGCCCGCTAAGGTGTGATTTCCCAATGACCTACCTTTGGTGTCACTAAATAGGATGTCAGGAGGAAAAAAGGAGGGTATTCCTATAGGCAACATATGTCTCACAATTTTGTGGGGTTAAGGTCAGATATTGACTGATCTGGGTACTTTTGTTCCCGAACAATGGACTCTCACAAAGAGGGCAAAAGATAGGAGGGATATTAGTGGACAAATCAGTCCCTCCCTCCCTCTCTCTCTCTTTCTCTCCCCACCTCCCTCCCACCTATAATGGGGCCAGCTATAGGACAATGCAAGTACCTAATTATGAAACTGAATTGTTATAACCACCTCCGAAAATCCAGTATATAGCATGCACCAAATTACAGATTGAAAATCCAGCAGCTTGTCTCGTGGAACAATGTTCAGGCTTAAAGAGGGAAGGGGAAGATCACCATTACTATACGAACATTATGGCGCACAGGATGGTTATAATAAAGCGTCCTGCTTTTGTAGCGCTCAAGCTGCTCCATGTGGAGTCTTCAATTCTGCTTGGTCGAGAGATCTGAATGTCATGTCTGGTGCCATGGTAACATCAAACAAACAGTCCAGCCTAAGAGGCTACAAAGCATAGAAAATTAATGTTCCAGGATTTACTCTTCACCCTGTTTTCTTCTCAGCCAATGCCTAATATACGCTAAAGATGATACAAAGCGTAGATAATCAATAATCTAGGATATAGTTTTTTTCCTCTCTTTTCATCTAATTCAATTTATAGCGTATGAAATTTTTTAATACGCATTTCAACGCAGGCTCAACTCTACAGTTAAGTTGTTGAATATTTGGAAACATTTTAGCTAGAGACTAGCCATCACAACAGACACAAAGTATGTTACGGCTTGGATGTTGTGGCCATACGTGCAGCCACCATGCTCATACAAGGTCACTTTGCACATACACATGCGGTCATATATATACGTGCGGACGCAGTGCGCCTGTGTCCGTGTGGCCATAGTGCGTGTATGCTATAACCTTTTCCAGTACCCTGAGCTGTAAATTGCTTTTTCAGAGTTTTAGAGACTCTGATCCGGATATCAAATGAGGTGGAGCCCGGATGAATTCTGCCTACAATCACCACACCAACACGCACACAAAGAAACAATATTTTATTTATATTCACATTTTTCATATTGAAGAAAATATTACAAATAGACATATAGTTTATGTTACTACCATAAACAAATAGTCAATGTTGTAGAGATCCATGAGCCGATGTGTAGCTTGATACCGTAAGCCTCAGTAATGGCAATTCTTTACAGCATCATAATCTTTATCATCAACACCTGAATAATCATCATCATCAGTGCCCGCATCTAGATTTCTGCATATGTACTCTTTGATCACGAAATCCTAGTACTTTTACTATTTGTTATATAGCATTAGGGAGCTCTCTCCCACATTCTAGCTATTCAGACTTGATCTATGTACAACAGGTAGAAAAAGGTCATGCAGCGACCTTTTTCCTGGCTAGTCACTGGTTGGTGAAAATGTGGGAGGCCATGCCACCCAGCCCCCCCCCCCCCAAACCCCCTATGGCCATGGACTCTGACAGAGGAAATCAAAGTTTACATTTAATTATGGATAAAAGAAATAACGCCCTTGGCCATGATGGCCACTAAATATATCAAATTCCTGAATCCCATTTAATTTTTCCCAAGCAAATTTTTCTCCTTTGATAATGGATAAATCCACTATCAGCTATGTCCTGCCTAATTTTAACTAAGCTCTACCCATGCATTACACGTACATATACTTTGACTCCGGAATTCCCAGAATACCAATTTCATGGTAACTATACAGCTAAACTGTTGAATATTTTGAAACTAATTTGACTGGGGCTGTTGCTGCCCATTCAACAGAATGTTTATTAAATAAAAAATCCATCTAAGACATACCATTCATACACTTGGATTATTTCAGCTTCATGACGGAGTATTTGTCAGTTATGATTGTGACGTCGGCCTACATGTGATATAATTGATTATGACATCATATACTTGACTGACAGATCAGTCATCCATTGGTGTTCATCTTGGAAGCAACATAGCTGTAATCTGCTGCCTTCTAACACAGCAATAGTTTTTTGTATCATGGGCATTGATAACTAATTAATCAAACAAGTTTGTGAATAGAAAGCAAGGAATTAACACTTGAAGGACTACAGACCATAACCAACACACTGTTTTTGATGTACGGAAATATCCTGTTGAATATTTAGAAATTAATTTGACTGGGAGCTGCTACCTAAAATATTTCCGTCAGGTTAGTTTAAAAATATTGAACACTGCTTACCTGCATAATTCATTAATCCAGTTTCTCAGTCAATCATATGACATCATAATCAACTACGTGACATGTAGGCTGACATCATAATCAATTATGTCATGAATGACTCGATTTAGTCTGTCTTAAACGCTTAATAGTCTGTCAGGTTGTACGAATTGTATGTCTTTACTATTTAATAAACATGTTGTTGAAAATTTTGAAACTAATTTGTCTGGGCAACTTAAGTCCAGTCAAATTAGTTTCAAAATATTCAACAGCTTACCTGTAAAGTTTTGTGGAAATTGAGATTCAGAGTGCAGGGATCGATTGATCCCAACATGGGCAAAGCTAGAGATAAGCAAGGCATAGTTAAAACTGGATTCCTCCATTGTCTTGCAATTGAAACACTGGAATTTAAGGGGATACAGTGTTCAAACTATATACCGTCAATGTTACTAACCAATATGTCTATATAATATTAACAAGAGCAATCACAGACTCCAGCCCCTCACCATCGGATATTTTTACACATTTAAACAGATTTTCCAATTGTTTCTGTGGATGTGAAATGTTGTGAAATCTGGGTGTACGGTCACAATCTGTTTTGTGTTAAGTCTAAGATGTGAGCCAAATCTGACTGGTCAGTACAGTAGAGCTCAGAAATAATATAATATATTTACAAGCCAAAATGAAACGTACTGTTGAATATTTTGAACATAACTGGATTGGAAGACATTGCTGTCTATTAGGCAGTGTAATGTCTTTTAATTCAATTATGTTAAACATATTCAACAGAACATTTCTTACTAACTAACATGTTTCTGATTTTAATTTGGAAACAAGTTAACATATTTATACAGAATTTGATCCGATCCAGATTAAAATTTTTAAATCCTGGAAACTCTCTTTGATGGAGACCCTTGTTGTGTTAAAATTTTTGGCCAAATCTGGACAGATGTACAAACACACCCACACCCCACCCCGATGCAATATCCGCCTTCCTTTATGGGGCAAGAGTAACTACTAGCACCTACAAGTTGTAGACCACAAAATAGGCGTAAGAAACTTTGTGTGAATACTGTCACAAATATCACAGTATAGATCCTGAAGAGATGACATATGCTGCTCCAACGAAATGATCATCTTTTGGCCTTTTTGTGCTTGAGCTTAGCTGAAAGATTGGATGATGATGATGATGTGTTTTTCTTAGATTTTGTCGGCATCATTTCTTCATTCGTTGATTTCTGAAATGAACGATTGTTTATTATTATTATTAACCAATTTACAGCTAAGGAACATATAAATCAAATGAAAGTAATTTATATTCTTGGCTACCCTATAGAAATATGATCAAAATATCCTGAATTAACATGCAGAAACAGCCCCAACCAGAACGACAAAGATTGTTAAAATATATTCTTCCCCCCCCCCAAACCCCCACCACACCATGGATCAATGTAGCATGACGTTTACACAGGAGTGCAGTTTCAAAGGTAAATGACATTTAACATATTGCGTTCATGGTTATTTATCATAAATCACAAAAAAACATTCAATAAATTGTCATTCTATACAGCCTTAAATTTGTTTCCTTTACTTATGCAAAATAAATGCCATATTCTAGTGACAGCATCATTCCCATTGGGTTAAATTAAACATATTCTATACCTTGTTTGTGTTGGCCATTTTATCCTTAAACTGTGCAAGATCAGCTGTAAATAGTACCTGCAAAAACACAATAACATCTTTAGTTGCGACTTGAAAATTACAGTGCACGTGCACTTGTTCTTTATGCAACTAAACCAAGAAATCATATATTACCTTTCACTGCACGTGTCCCAGAATCCTATTTTGAAGACAATCATACTGTGATAAGTTGTTTCAAGAATATAAGTCACCTGAAGCAATCAAATTAGGTTATAGTTGCTCTGTCAGTTGGCCGGTCATCCAGTCAGTCTGTCAAATTGTTTATATTTTAGAACAAGAGCTCTGCAAACGGCACATAATACCCCACCATGATGACAAACCAATGAATGAGAGCTATCAGAAAATATTTATTTCTTCCTCAGACCCAGACCAGTCATCCTTATGACGTGTTAAAGCAATCCGTTAAATGGTCAAGGCAGTATCATCCGCAAACCAATTTTCAAGATGCCCGCCGCTGACTGGCAGTCATATTGGATTTCGGATTATCGTAAATTTCGATAAGTTTCTTCACCAGATATATTCCAACGACCCTATGAAGTGATCCGATAAGTGGTAATGGTGATATCATCTAGAAACCAACTTTCAAGATGACAGCCCATGGCTGGTGGCCATCTTGGAGTTCAGATCATCGTCAATTTCGATAAGTTTCTGCTCCAGACATAGTCCAACCACCCTATGAAGTTTCAAAGTGATCCGATAAACGGTAATGGAGTTATCATCTGGAAACCAATTTCAAGATGGGTCCCGGTGGCTGGTGGCCATCTTGGATTTCGGATCATTGTCGATTTCGATAGGTTTCTTCCCCAGACCTAGTCCAACCATTCTATACAGTTTCAAAGCGATCCGGTAAACGGTAATGGAGTTATCATCTGGAAACCAATTTTCAAGATGGCCGCCAGTGGCTGGCGGCCATTTTGGATTTCGGATCATCATCGATTTCAATAGGTTTCTTACCCAGAACAGTCCAACCAACCAGTCTATGAAGTTTCAAAGCGATCCGATAAACGGTAACAGAGTTATCATCTGGAAACCAATTTTCAAGATGGCTCCCGGTGGCTGGTGGCCATCTTGGATTTTGGATCATTGTCAGTTTCGAGAGGTTTTTTCCCCAGAGGTAGTCGAACCATCCTATTGAAGTTTTATAGCGATCCAATAAATGATAACAGTTATCATCTGGAAGCCAATTTTCAAGATGGCCGCTGGTGGCTGGGGGCCACCATGGATTTCAGATCATTGTCGATTTCGATAAGTTTCTTCACCAAATCTCGTCCAATCACTCCATGAGGTTTCAAAGCGATCCGATAAACGGTAACAGAGTTATCATCCGGAAACCAATTTTCAAGATGGCTGCTGGTGGCTGGCGGCCATCTTGGATTTTGGATCATTGTTGATTTCGAACGGTTACTTCCCCAGACCTAGTCCAACCACTCCATGAAGTTTCAAAGCGATCCGATAAACGGTAACGGAGTTATCATTCGGAAACCAATTTTCAAGATGGCTGCTGGTGGCCATCTTGGATTTTGGATCATCATCGTTTTCAATAGGTTTCTTACCCAGAACAGTCCAACCAGTCTATTAAGTTTCAAAGCGATCCGAGTTATCATCTGGAAATCAATTGTCAAGATGGCTACTAGTGGCTGGCGGCCATCTTGGATTTTGGATCATTGTCAATTTCGATAGGTTTCTTTCACAGAGGTAGTCGAACCATCCTATTGAAGTTTCATAGCGATCCGATAAACAATAACAGAGTTATCATCTGGAAACCAATTTTCAAGATAGCCACCAGTGGCTGGCGGCCATCTTGGATTCCGGATCATTGTTGATTTCGATAGGTTTCTTCACCAAACCTAGTCCAAACACTCTATTAAGTTTCAAAGCGATCCGATAAACGGTAACAGAGTTATCATCCGGAAACCAATTTTCAAGATGGCCGCTGGTGGCTGGGGGCCACCTGGGATTTCAGATCATTGTCAATTTCGATAAGTTTCTTCACCAAATCACGTCCAATCACTCCATGAGGTTTCAAAGCGATCCGATAAACGGTAACGGAGTTATCATCCGGAAACCAATTTTCAAGATGGCTGCTGGTGGCTGGCAGCCATCTTGGATTTCGGATCATTGTTGATTTCGATAGGTTTCTTCCCCAGACCTAGTCCAACCACTCCATGAAGTTTCAAAGCGATCCGATAAACGGTAACAGAGTTATCATTCGGAAACCAATTTTCAAGATGGCTGCTGGTGGCCATCTTGGATTTCAGATCATCGTCGATTTCGATAGGTTTCTTCCCAAGACCGAGTCCAACAACCCTATGAAGTTTCATTGCGATCTGACAAACAGTAACAGAGTTATCATCCGGAAACCACTGTGCCGCCCACACGCCTGACCGACCGCCCGCCCGGACGGACGGCGCCATTACATAATACCCCACCAAATTATTTGGCGGGGTATAAAAAGCCTACAACGCAACTATAGCCTTTTCACAATGTTAACTGTTTAATGGTGATACCGGCCAAAACTGGCCTCTGCTATGGTCTAGTGGAATGTCCATTTACAGGTCAAGAGAATAATTTTCAAAAATTTATCACTGGAATGACTGGCTCGATAACCGAGCCAGTCATTCCAGTGATAAATTTTCAAAAATTGTATTCTCTTGGCCTGTAAATGGCCATTCAATAGGCAGATATTAAAATTTTCTTGACCAAATTTAACCATTAACGGGTTAAAATAGTAAATAGAATATTGTACATATCACATTCAACACACTCATTTAATATAACATTTAACATGTACGCCTACTTCTTATTCTCATTGGCTGAAATGTGTCTAATAATATTGAGACAGGCAATGTGGCTTTTGAAATGTTCTAATTAAATAAAATGGATCATAAATTAAAATAACTTTGATAATTGACCAGTGTATCATCTTGATATTAACCCTTTAACCCTCAAATTTATTCAAGAATATTTCAATTTTCTTATAGAAAATGTCCATTTGCAGACCAAGAGAACTGTTTTTTGACAATTTTACCTAGGCTCGCGCGATTTCTCGATTTAATCGTGAAGTTCGATTTATTTTTAAAATCACGATTTTTACGATGTAATAGAGGAAAAATCGTAAAATCGTAAAAAATTTCATGTTTTTAAAAATCTGAAGTGTGTACTTTTCCGTCGCATTTTATCAGTACATGAGTACAATTAAAATCGATTCACGCATGTGTTCATTGATCGAAAATCAATATTTTTTTAATAAAATCGATCGCGATGTTTCTAAGCAAAAATCGTGCAAGCCTAATTTTACAACTGGAATGACTGGCTCGATAATCGAGCCAGTCATTCCAGTGGTAAATTTTCAAAAATAGTCTTCTCTTGTTCTGCAGATGGACATTTCCCAAGACCACTGCATAAGCCGCTTTTGGCTGATATGAGGGTTAACAGGTTAATGATTAGGAAAATTTAGATCTTTGTATAGTGAGTGTTCATGTACAGGACAAGAGAAGACTAATTTGAAAATCTACCAGTCGAACAAAAATTTTGTTTTTTAAATTTCCATTTAAGACTGGGTGTGTTGTCCTTTAATAGTCAATATAACGGTACTTACAGATTGAGCCCAGCCTGCACACGGACCCCAGAGCTGTCGAAAGTGATCACCTGACAACAATACAAGACAGGGAACATGAACTAGCATTGTGGTAGGAACATAATGCCTATGGACACATGTATGAATAGAGGATCCATCCATTTCTAGCTATTCCCCGCACATTTCTAGCTCCTCCCATGCTTTGCCCATGTTGGGATCAGTTGATCCTAGAATCACAATATCAAGGTAACTATATTGATAAGCTGTTTGGTTATTTTGAAAGTGACTGAAACTGATTTGACTGTGTTCTGTTGCTGCCATTTCTAGCTAAGCTCCTTCCATGCTTTGCGCGTGTTGGGATCGATCGAACCATGAATTTCCAGAATCGCAATATCA
The DNA here is from genome assembly GCA_034401795.1 of Chaetoderma sp. LZ-2023a. NCBI lineage: Eukaryota > Metazoa > Mollusca > Caudofoveata > Chaetodermatida > Chaetodermatidae > Chaetoderma > Chaetoderma sp. LZ-2023a. Next base: position 37,222,675 of record CM067362.1, on the reverse strand, counting down.
AGGTAACTATACAGGTAAATTGTTGTTTATTTTGAAACTAATTCGACTGGGTTCTTTTGCTGCCATCCAGTCAAATTAGTTTCAAAATAGTCACCAGACTGTTTATTAAATAGTAGATATACAATTTGTACACATGATGGACTATTCACCAGTCCTGATGGAGCTAGATATGTCATTCATTATGCATATTGATTGTGACGTCAGCCTACATGTGATATAATTGATTATGATATCATACTTGAGTGACAGATCGGCTCATCCATTCGCTTTATTTAAATGCTCTTTGTGTCATTAATACTAGCATTGTAAAATTTAAATGTGCAGGGGCATATACGTCATGTTACCATGTTACCCATATAAAGATGTAGATAAAGTTCATACACAGTCAGTTCAAGATTTAAAATGGCAGAAGAAATGATTGACAATTCAAACTTATGTACTGACATGATAGGAGCTCTAGTGGCTGATGAGTAAAGAAGGTGACGGACATGGATGGCCTTCACGGCATACGCTCATTTAGCCATTTAACCTTTCAATTTGTTCAAGAAAATTTCAATTTCCACATAGAAAATATCCATTTGTAGGCTGACTATTCTTGAAAATTTACCACTGGAATGACTGGCTCTGTTAGACTTCTCTTGGTCTGCAAATGGACATTTCTCAAGACGACTGCAGAAGCCATTTTTGGCTGATATGAGGGTTAAAGGGTTAAGTTAGGCGACCTAGTTATGGAGGAATCCAGTTTTAGCTGGATGGCAGCTACAGTGCCCAGTCCAATTAGTTTCAAAATATTCAACAGCATGCTTATTAAATAGTAAAGACATACAATTCGTACAACATGATGGACTATTAAACATTTAAGACAGACTAAATCGAGTCATTCATGATGTCATCCTACACGTCACATAGTTGATTAGGATGTCATATGATTGATGGATAAACTGGAATCCTCTATAATCAAGCCAGTAATTCCTGTGTTAAATTTTCAAAAATATTCTTCCCTAGGTTTGCAAATGGACATTTCTCAAGACTGCGGTAGAAGCCATTTTTGGCTGATATGAGTGTTAAAGTGTTGATGATACAAGCGATGTTCTTAGATGTTAGACAGAGACAGGCCGGTCTCCCTCCCTCCCTCCCCCTCGCTCTCTCAACTCTCTCTCCATGTCTTTCACCTCACCTATCTCATTGTATAGTTTATCTGTGAGTGTTTTGGTCTGTCTAAGCTTTGGCATATAATCTCTGGCTGCAATCTGCCAGACGTGTGTGTCTACAGGGACTGACTCCAGTTTATCCAAGGACATCAAACACACACAATCTGCTACCTGCAAACCAACACAAATCAACATCAAAATAGATTATTAAAATATTTCGACAGTTGACGCTTTCGATTAAAACATTTATATAAGGATCTGACAATAGACAACTTTCATGTTTCAGTTGCACAGCTAACTTAACAAATTACAAAGCCAATGTGCAATGCTGTTGAATACTGTAAACAATATTTGCTTGAAGGTCTTTGCTAACATATGCAGCAATGGCTTCAAAGCAAAATAAGTTGAAAATTTTCACGATGAAATATTTAAAATATGATAAATTCTTTCCAAGTTTTTGGAAATTATATTAAAACTTTACTGAATGCCTGTACTGAAATCGAGCAAACTTGCAGATGACGAGAGCATGCAGTCACTGATTGCATTTATTGTATAATGAAAATCTTTAACATTGAGGTTTTATTTTCATGTCAAACCATGAAGTGGCCTAGAATTAGGCCATTCCTTGCCCTTACACCTGCAGCACGTTCATCCTGTCTCTGCCTGTTATCTTCTTCATTCACATCTTCCTCCTGTACATCATCATCAGCAGCAGCACCATTGTCATCTTCCACGGGAATGTCAAGATTTCTCTCGATGCAGAGATTATGCAGAATCGCGGTGGCCACGATAACGTTCAGACATCGCTGCGGAGAAACATTAAACAACCCCCAGTCTTATGAAGGCAGCGGAAGCGCATCTTCCAGATCCCAAAATCATGTTCTGCAACAGATCGAGTTGTGCGATGTGACCTGTTGTACGCCCTTTGTTCCCTAGTGATAGAATTCGCAACAGAGGTGAGAAGCCATGGTGCAATGCTGTACGCGCTGTCCCCTAGGAGCCTTCCACCTGTGATTTGTCCTTCAGACATCTCTCTACAGAGAGCAGAGTTTCGCCAGACAGCAGAGTCATGGGTGCTCCCTGGCCATCTCGCAACTATATCTAGAAATCTGCCATCAGCGCCCATTACACCTTGAACATTAATCGCATGATAGCCTTTTCGTGAAACATATAAATATTCATCTTGACTTGGGGCTTTGATGGGGATAAGCGTCCCATCAACAGCGCCAAGTACATTTGGGAAGCGTCCGAGTTCATAAAAAGCGTCCTTGGTTATCCTTTGCTAATGAATGTCGCTTGGAAACTGTACATGAATACGTAATAGTCTAGTAACAAGAGACTGGGCGACACCATGGACACATCTTGAGACAGAATAACGACTTAGGGCCACAGTGTCACCAGTAACAGCTTGAATGCTACCTGTTGCAAAGAACCTTAAGGATGCTAACACTTGCGTTGAAACTGACAAGGCGTTAGACCGCTGCGTCGGGCATTCTAGATCCGCAGCTAACTCCCTACACAAATAGTCGATACAACCACGGTTTAATCTATACTTTTTCACAATATCCTCATCACTTAAGGTTTCAAGAGGATTGTCTCTGGTTATGCATGTACGAGGAAAACGATGTACTCGTCGTCTATGTTGTATAACATTCAAAATTGTTGCCATACTTATATGTTTACCAAAGACGATCAACATGCAACTGTTTCATTTCAAACATTCCTAATGACAATCGATGGAAGAAAACACGTGAAAAACGAGATTGATTGCATCAACGAACGCCTCACAAGAGGTCTGAGGCAATTGTTAATTACCAAATTCGTTATTGCCAATGATACTTTCGAGAACATGCCCATTACATTAAGGAGAGATTAGCGACCTGGTAGCGAATTTGCTAACGTAATGATAGCTTCGAGCACATAGGCCCTGGACCATTAGCATTTGAACCATTTGCATTTAAATACCAGTAGCCATGATAGATTTTTAGTAGATAATTTTTGAAAAATCCAAGATGGCAACCAAAGAAATTTACCAATCAAATTTCTCGTTTGATATGTAGTACATGTAGTCTACCATCATAGGAGCGTTACACTCAAGTTTTGATGACATTTGTCCACTAACTAAGGAGTAGCATTTTAAATGGTTCTGGAGAGTTGTCAAAAAATCCAAATGGCCACCTGCAAAAAATCAATCAACCAAAATTCTTAATAGAAGTTCTAGAGCCTACCACTATAGAATTCTTCCAGCCAAATTTGGAGAAAATCACCCACCAGTTATGGAGATGATATATGTTGACAATTTCCAATACATTTTTCAGAAAATATATGATTTTCACCAAAGACACATTAAAATTCTAAATAGATGTTCTGGGGCCTATCACGATAGGGTCTATCCAGCCAACTAGGGTTGAAATCTGTTAAGCGGTTAATGATGAGTAGCTTTTTGACAATTTCAGGTAAATCTTTCATAAGATTTTCACCCCCTAAAATTGACCAATCAAAATTCTGTAGAAAACTGCTGAAGCCTAGCCCCATAGTCGTTCCAGCCAACATAAGTTAAAATCCGCCAACAGTTAATGAGTAGCGCTTTGACAATTTCCAGTAAATTTCATTAAAATCTAAGGTTTTCACCAAAAAACTTGACCAGTTAAAATTCTGAAGCATAAGGTCCTTCAGCCAAAGTAAGTTGAAATCCACTAAGTGATAAATTTTCATAAAATTTAAGGTTTTCACCAAAAAACTTGATTAATCAAAATTCTCTATACAAGTTATGCAGCCTAGCCCAATACGGTCCTTCCAGCTTCCAACCAAAGTAAGGTGAAATCTGTCAAGCGGTTAATAATGAGTAACATTTTGATAATTTCCGATACGTTTTACATAAAATCAAAGGCTTTCACACACACAAATTGACCAATAAAAACTCTGTATATCAATTCTGAAGCCAAAAACATTAGGCTACTTCCAGCCAAATTAGATTGAAATCCGCCAAATGGTTAATGAGGAGTAGCATTTTAAAACAAAAGTTGACAGATGGATGACGGATGACAGATGGTCACGATGCATAACAGCGACCTTCACCATGACCTTTTGACCACCACGTCATTGCGTGATGTCGTGTCATGCGTCCAAGTTTGGGTCCAGTATGATTTACCAAACCTGAGATATAAACAGAAGAGTTGAGCTAGACAGAAAATGTTAATGTTGAAACGACAAGGTTTTTAGCAAGGTCACAGTGACCATAACATTTGACCTTTTGACCCCCAACGTCATCGTGAGATGCCGCGCCATTATAAGGTAGCATATGCCAAAGTTTGGGTCCAGTTTGATTAATCAAATTTGAGATACAAACAGAAAAGTTGAGCTAAACGCAAATTGGAAGACGATGCCGCCACTACCACCGTACGATGTGCGGGGTATTGCAGTAGCTCGTTTTACTTTGTAAAGTTGAACTAAAAATTGTATTCTCTTGGCCTGTAAGTGGACATTCAATAGGCAGATATTAAAATTTTAAAGATATTAATCCAACTTAAGGAGGGATCTGATCTGTCACACATGTATCTGACGTTATACTCAACTATACACCTGTGCAAAAGTTAAGCACCAGCAAAAACAATGGAACGTAGAAACATGATGGTACAACTAGGCTGCCATACTTTTTGTCCCCGCGTTAGCTGACATAATTCCAAGTACGAAATGCACATGCATGCATGACTTCACGCCGCTTGATGTCCGTGCGTGGCGGGAAACAGCACACGTGTTCAGTTATGTAAAAGTCCAGTTTGAGGTGTAGAACATTACATACAGATTTAGGCGACACGATTAGGAATGTTGTGTTCATGACCGTGGTTTATTTGTACAGAGAGAATTAGCTCTTGATTGTGAACCGCTATGGCAAGACGAAGGTTAAGTGATCGTGTGAAATGGCAAATCATAGGCATGCATACCACTGGTATGTCATGCAGAGAGCTTGGCAGACAGCTGAACATTAACCATACTGTAATCAGTCGTTTGATTGCAAAACATGGGCAAACTAACGAGGTGAAGGACAGGCCTAGATCTGGAAGACCGAAGAAGACCACTGCCCGTGATGATCGAGCCCTAGTACGCCTTGTTAGGAGATCTCCATTCACCAACAGCAGAGTGCTCAGCCAGCAATGGGAAACGCGCAATAGAGTGTCAATATCTACCGTCAAAAGGAGACTGTATGTTGCTGGCATGAAAGCTAGGAGACCTGTCAGACGTCCTCTCCTCACTGCACACCACAAAGAGGAGCGTCTGAGGTGGTGCAACGAAAGAAGACACTGGAACATGAGATCCTGGAGACGGGTACACTGGTCCGATGAAAGTCGGTTCCTGCTTCATGCCACAGATGGTCGAACTCGTGTATGGAGGTCCAGACGCACGGCGTACGACCAACGTAACATCATGGAAGAAGTTCCATTTGGTGGAGGTTCCGTTATGATATGGGGGTGCATCTCATTTGATTGTAAGCTGGATCTGTTGACTGTACCTGGAACACTAAATGGACAAAGATATCAAGATTCCATACTGGATAGAGTTGTGGTCCCTCATTTTGTAAATCATGCACCTGGAACCCACCCTATATTCATGGAGGACAACGCCCGACCACATCGTGCTAGAGCTGTGCATGAATACCTCCACCAGAATGCCATCGAAACCCTACCATGGCCAGCAAGGAGCACTGACATGAACCCTATTGAGCATATCTGGGACATTCTGGGAAACATGGTGAGAAGGAGGGATCCTCCTGTGCAGAACCTACAGGAATTAACAGACGCACTCCATCTTGAATGGCAACGAATACCACAATGGCGTATCAGTCGGTTGGTGACCAGCATGAGACGTCGTGTCCAGGCCGTCATCCAGGCACAAGGTGGATATACCCGGTATTAATAATGACAGTCTCAAACTCGTGCACAGATGTTAAACTTCGTTTTCAGACACCATTAATGACAATCTAGCCACGTGTGTCAACTGTAGGGCAATAGTTGTCAGTTGTGTCAACGTAACCATATTCAGGCCTCGTTTTCAAGTTCAAACAAAAACATAGTGTTTCCCCACCATCATAATCAGCATTCCTCTAGTTGCATTATTAGCTCTTGCACTAAGATGGATGGGTACATAAATGTTTATGCTATTGCTTTCTTCATAGCACATGAATATACCCTCGCATGTGCGTAAAAATAGGGTGGTGCTTAACTTTTGCACAGGTGTATATATACCTAGTTGATGTCACAGTCAAAATAAAGCAAGTTCGTCAACAAAGTATAAATCTTCATCATGAAAGTGTCTGATCATCGTATATCTTTGATTTGTTTGATTAAGCGACAATTTAATAAACATTATTTTGAATATTTTTTAACTGATCTGACTGGCAGCTGTTGCAACAGTCTGCCGGAGTCGAATTAGTTTCAAAATACTTAACAGCTTACCTGTATCTATAGGCTAATACATTGTAATTTAGATTCTGGGAATTCAGGTTTCAAAGGTTCAAATCGATTCTAACACGTTTAAAAAGTGAGTGGGTCCCGCTATTAACTGTATATATTTTCATCGTGATGTGATGTCAGCTGTGACAGCAATGGACCTTTCCAGAGTAATGACACCATAATCAGCTAAGTGGCATGTAGGATGACGTCATAATCATTACATCATAAATGATTCTATACGGACCATCTTTAACTTGTAAATGTCTGACACATTGTAAGGATTATATGTCTCTACTATTTAAAAAACATGCTGTTGAATATTTTGAAAATAATTTGACTGAGCGCTGATGCTGCCATAGTTTCAAAATATTCAACAGCTTACCTGTACAGTTTTCTGGAAATTGATAGTCAGGAAGTTCAGAGATTGATCGATTCCAACACGCGCGAGGTGTGGGTGGAGCTTAGCTAGTAGCTAGAGATGGACGGGGAATACTAAAACTGGAAAGGTTCATTGAAGCAGGGTATAACTTATCTGGTATTGCATCTCAATTTGCGACACACATATATAGGCATTTGCTTTACATTCTGCAAGATGCATAGCGATATTTGATACGTTTTAAAAAAAATGTCTGAGATATTGTAATCGCCTCCGTCCATCTGTCCATCACGCTATCTCCTCCCAAACCATTGGGTGGAATTAAATCAAATTTGGTCTGTGGGTTACCCATATGATTCTGCTTTGCAAGACGAATATTTAGACTTGGCTCCGCCACCAGGGGGGGGGGGGGGGCATGGCAAGGGTCAAAAGGTTAAATCAGTTGTAACACAACTCCTCTGAAATCGTTAAACGGAACTGAACCAAATTTGATATCTGAGTTACCCATATGATTGCAGAGTGCAAGAGGCCATTTAGATTTGGCTCCACCCCCAGGGGGTGGGGGAGGGGGTCAAAAGGTCAAATTTTAACCTACGTAAATTGATTTAATGCATCTCCACCAAAACCATTGGATGGAATTTGGTATGTGAGTTACCCATATCAATGTGGAGTGGATGAGCCCATTTACATTTTGCCCCGCCTCAGGGGTGGGCAATGGGGTCAAAAGGTCATGAAATTGATTGTAATGCAACTCCTCTGACACTATTGCACAAAATTCAAACAAATTTGGTATGTGAGTTACCCATATGATTGCCGAGTGCAAAAGGCTGTTTACATTTGGCTCCTGGGGTGGGTTGTGGGGTGTGTCAAAAGTTCAAAGCGATGAACGTGGGGATTTGCGATGACGCGTCATTGACCGATCAATCTAGTTAACACTTTCAACGACAAATCCCTGAAAAAATTAATTCTTTAATATGTGTAGCATAGTCTGTTGAATATTTTGAAATTAATATGACTGGAAGCCATTGCTGCCTAAGGCAGCAATGGAAGCCAGCAATGGCTTCCAGTCATATTAATTTCAAAATATTCAACAGCTTTCATGTTTGTTTGCTCTGAGATTGAAATACAGGGGATTTATCAGTGAAAGAGTTAATTGCCGACAACTGTACAATTTATAATTTGCATAGCAACACATGCTATGCAAATATCAAATTCTAAATTATGCCCTGTGAAGTGATGTCAGTTGAAGTGATGTCTACTGATTGTGATGTCAGTTAACATGATGTCACTTGAACCAATGTCTCTTGATTGTGATGTCAGCTGACATAATGTCAGTTGGATAATGTTTGACTGACAAATCAGATCCATGACTTACTTGCCAGAACAAACACGTATTTTGGACTCGCCCTTTTCACCCCCAAAACCAAGACCGTTCCTCAGTACCAAAGGTAACATCCCACTATACTGTGTTGAAAATTCTTCATGGCTCGTGTCGAAGTTGAGTTATTGTGTCAAACTCATTGACAGACAGACACACAGAGACAGACAGCAAGACAGCAAGACAGACACAAGGCAATTACCATATTTGAACCTGTTCATCCTGCAGAAAACAATGGAGGGATCTGACCTGTCACTCAAGTATCTAACCCCATAACCAGTTATAAATATGTCACTAGTTACAAGCATAATGATCTTAGTTCTAGCATGAAGATCGGAAAATCTTGCCACTAGTGTACGAATTGTATGTCTTTGATTTACAACATTCTTTTGAACCCAATTTGACAGGGAGCTGCTACTGCCATAAATGGCAACAGCAATGTTCAACCAAAATAGATAAAAAATATTCAACATCTTAACATCTTGGGAATTTCAATTCAGGGATTTTAGATTTCAAAGTTTAAATCAGTTCCAACAGGCAAATAACGAGGCTCAGAGGTTAGCTAAAAATGGCTCTCTCTATGGTTGTATTACAGAACATCATTTTCGAATTGAACACCAGCTACATATGAGATACTACTGTTGAAAACTACAATATTAATTTACCTTTGCTAGCTACAGTTTGAATTCAAATTATTTTCAAAATATTCAACAGGTTTGCCTTGAAACTGAGGTGTACTAGACTACTGTCATGTTAAGATTTTCATAAATAGCTCACCTTTGCTCCTACACCATGTAACTTCATTAGCTTTGCTTTAACGTCGGGATATGGCTGTTGCCTTAGTCTGTGTAGCCAGCCATCACCATGATTCTTGCTGATAAACTGGGCAGTCTCACTAATATATCTTGCACGAAAACCAAATCCCAGACTTCTTAATTTATCCTCAACTCCATCTGCTGCCAAAGCTTCAACAGAGGGGAAGGAAAAGTATGACTTCCCATCAATCTCTGCTATTTTTTCACCATAATGGACAGACAACTTCTCAACCATTGAGGTAATTCGATAAATGTTGTTATTTGATGAGCAAATAAAACTAAACAGATTTTCAACCGGATCTTGTCGAAGAATACGTATTCCTGGAAGTGATGTGGCGACATTTTTAAAAACTGGGTCAGATTTTGCCCATTGTGCATAAAGTTCTTTCAAGTTATATGAAAGCTGAAAATAGTCTTTAATAATTGACTCACAGTCTCCCTGGTCCGTGGGTTCATATTGCGCATGATTAGTGTTATCGGATGAAACTAGTGTTGCTTTTAACGATTGTTCAGATGATGTATGTTCACAATGTTCAGCTTGTCCATTCTGTGAAGGGTTTGATGTTGTTCTCTGTCGCTTTGTTAACTTCTTGTCATTGAGATGATGTTTGTTAACATCGTGATTGTCAGAGCTGTGTGACTGGGTGATTACATGACAGGGTTCTCTGTAGAAGACACGATATAGAATATGTGTATCAGTCTGTGAAAGTTGCCAGACAGCATCTCCAATCACGCCTGTCCAGACACCAGCATTTGTCTCCTGCCATCTGCGAATTATACAAATAAAACATGAAATACACACATACTTGTAATCATGACACAAAGCGAATGTAAAGCGTCTTAAAGGAAATCTCACTTTATCTTATCTTATCTTAGCATTCATGTGAGAGAATTTGCCACACATAATTCATCCCCGACATATTAGCTTTTTATCATGCTGACAATGAAAGATATTCAGACTTTTGTAGATAAATGTTGAAATGGTGGATGTCATGATTTACTTTTCAACCAATTAAAAAAAGCTGAGCGTGTCTGCCTCAGTATATGCGCTCTGTCATCGAGGTGCCAGCTATAGTTTGTCAATGTGGTATAAAAGCAATCATACAGGTAAGCCGCTGAATATGTTGAGCAGCAACAACTTCCAGTCAAATTAGTTTCAAGATATTCAAAAGGATCAGTATTACATAATAAAGAATGTAATGCATTGGCACTTACATGACATCACACGCTATCGCTTGGGGAGACAAAATGGTGGCAACCACCGTCACCGTTCAATATTTATGCAATATTACAAAGCAGATATTTATGATACAGATAAGGGAATGTAACATGATATGAATGATAAAGAATCTAAAAACTATAATCTATCAATAAAATACAATATTTGAGATGAGATTAGCATCCCTTTAAAAAGTACTCAAATTGTTATGAAAATCAACAATTTTAGCAATCAAAGCCAGGCAAATTTTCTCAAAATCTGCTGTGTGAACATGAATTTGCATAAGAACATATGAATTTCAACTCTGCATGTGTGTAAATTCAATCTATCTGATTCAGCATATAAGTCGTTATTGAGACACAAATAGGAAGCTATTACATACTGAGGCCAGAATTACAAATATCAATCGAGGGATCTGATCTGTCAGTCAAGTACCTGATGTCATAATCAATTATGTCATTAGTTAGCTGACATCACAATCATAATGAGGTATATATGTAGCTCCGGCATGAAAATCAAAAATCAAAAAGTCTGTCACTAGTGTACAAATTGTGTCTTTCATGAATTTACAATTTAACCCTTACCACTCTGATGTGACAGCAACATCGCTCACCAAAATTGTTGAAAAATGTACACCAGTTACTTTGCTATTGACACAGTAAAAGATAGAATATTGACATCAGAGTGGTAAGGGTTAACAAACATTCTGTTCAATATTTTAGCAGCAACATCCCTCAATCAAATTAGTTTCAAAATATTCAGCAGCTTACCTGTATAGTCACCTTGGAATTGGGATTCTGGGAATTCAAGTTTCAATGTATGCAAATTGATCCCAACATGCATGCAAAGTGGACAGAGCTTACCTAGAAATGGATCCATATTAACTTTAGAATCTTGGTTAATCTATGTCATCTGACGCTGACCAAGTTCTGATCGAGTCTAGGATGCTAGTGGTGATGGAGCTGCTTGCTTTTATAGTCTTCCTGGGTGGATTTGTTTGTGTACAAATTATCCTGGTTGCCTAGAAACGTTCTAAAAGCGTTGTCCCACTGTCGACCCGTTAAATTATTTTGTTGGCCAAGTGTTGGCTCTCGAGGTGGTGCCGTAATTGTTGGCCTGGTAATGTCTTATTTGGCAGATAGAGGCGATTGGGATGTTGACCCAATGTTGACCCGTTTCGTTTTGATGTTGGCCCTGTGTCGACCTATTTAGTTCTTTTGTTGGCTTGGTGTTGGCTCTCGAGGTGGTGACATAAATGTTGGCCTGGTGATGTCACATTTGGCAGATAGAGGTGGTTGGGATGTTGACCCAATGTTGACCGATTTGGTTTTGGTGTTGGCCCTCGATGTAGTGACGTAATTGTTGGCCCAGTAATATTAAAGAAATGGATCCATCTTTATAATTCAAGGATTTACTCGATTGGTGTCACGTTTAATTCAGCCACCAAGTTCGACTAGATTAGTGAAGACGATTTCTCAACAGACATATAGGTTTGAAGTCAGGAAACAAAAAATCACTGATGGCAACATGTCAGGCTTTAGAGTCGGATCAGTCCTGATCAACACCATATACATAGTGCTATGGTTTGTGGTTTAACATATCATCATTAGATATGCTGAACCAAAATGTACAAATGGGATTGATGGATCCCAGCTTTCAGCGCAATAACATCAAACTGCTTCCACTTGACCCCTAACAGAAAGCTAACACTGCTCACTGGAAAGCGAATCTTATTGGGTCCACTAATCATACAATGGACGCATCAGGCACTAACAGTGCCATCGATGCGCTTCCGCATCATTCTGATAACTCACCAAACCATTAAGGCTCCTAGAAGGAAACATGAATCTTACTAGATCCATGGTAAAATATGTATTTCTGTCCAGTAAATCGCTTTACTTTGAAAGCAGGATAAAAGTCAGCAAGCTGGAAGGGACCTCCAAGAGAGGTTGATAGCCATAGAGTTCTGATTAAATGTTATTTCAAGTCTTTTTTTTTATTTAGTGGATTAGTTTTAGACCTTATGATGTCATAATTAATTATGTGACGTGTAGATTGACATCACAATCAATGACGTCACGAAAGACGTAGATAAGTACGTTACGAATGCATAGTTGAAGACGGACTATGCATTGTTGTACGAATTCTATGTCATTACTATTTAATAAATATCTTGTTGAATATTTTGAAACTAATTTGACTGGGCACGGCTTAGGCAGCAACAACACCCAATCAAATTATTTTCAAAATATTCAACAGGTTTCCCTGTACAGTTTTCTAGAAATTGATTGTCAATAAGTTTAGGGATCGATCGATTCCAACATGAACGAGGTGTGGGAGGAGCTTAACTAGGGATGGGCGGGGAATAGCTAAAACTGGAAATGTCCATTTTGTCTTAAGACGGTTAGAAAGCAAAAACTGGGTCAAAACAGCTGACATACGGCGGCTCAGTTAGTCTCGTGAAAGCGCGGTAATTATTTTCAAATTCTGTGTGAGATGTGATGTGATCTGATTGTAGTATCTATAAACTAGTCTTGAGGCGTCTATAACAAAATGGCATCTTGAATGTTTTTTCCCATCTGGTAATTAAGCCATGTTTTCAAGGTGAAATGAAAAAAAACCACAGCAGTAAACAATAACTAAAGAATTACGGAAATTTCAATTTCCCTTTCTCCGAGATCTAACAATACTTACATTACTTTACTTATTGATAACAGAGTCCTAAGGTTCTGATACCTAAGAATCTTCAGATTTAGAAAGCTCTAACTGGCTCCTGGAACCGGGTACCCGCCCACAACAAATGGGTACCCGGTACCATGAGCCAACTACATTGTTTACATAGCTACCAAACTGACACATGGCTTGCCTCCGTGGGGCTGGGAGGCAGGCTACGTAATGTAATGGTAAGTATTGTTAGATCTCGGAGAAAGGGAAATTGAAATTTTCTTCATTCTGCTTCGATCAATACTTACCATTACATTACTTATTGATAAAATCAGATTTGATCGGTATCCTAGTGGGAAGGGGCAAGCCATACAAAGCCTCTTTTTCCCCTAGAGAAAGATCTTGACTAAACTTGTCACACGGAGACCTAGAAGGACTGACAAGTTTGGGACCGAATCACATTCACATCACCGTCCCCCCCCCCCCCACTTCTCCAAAAAGGGAAGAGAACTAACGAACAGTGTCGCCACTAGACTAGGTTTTCAAGACTGCTACATGTAAAGTGAGTGGATTGGCTGAGTCTGACATGTTCCTCATACAGTAATCCGTGAAAGAAGACTCAGTGCCATTGTGCAATGGCTATGATGTCCTGCAACGGGACACCATTGAATAGGCAATCTCGCCTGAAAACACAAGTGTGCCAAGAGGGTTAACTGCTCTTTACACACAAGCCTGGGAATGAGCATGAAACTATATGATGAATGAAGATGATATATAAACATAATACAAAAAAGAGTCTAACTTGAATTACCTTATGACCTTTGGATTTCAGACACAATGCCACCAACCATCACACTTTAGACAAGACGTGACGTTTTGGGTTGAATTCCTCTCACTTGACCATGTCTGTCATCCCTAATATCGCAACAAAGCTACTAGAAGGAGAACGATCAGTGTCGCCACTAGACTAGGTTTTCAAGACTGCTACATGTAAAGTGAGTGGATTGGCTGAGTCTGACATGTTCCTCATACAGTAATCCGTGAAAGAAGACTCAGTGCCATTGTGCAATGGCTATGATGTCCTGCAACGGGACACCATTGAATAGGGCGGTCGAGGTGGCTATTCCTCTAACATTGTGAGCCCTAGCACATTGCACCTGGTGACCAGTCGCAATCTCGTAGGTAGTCTGAATGCATTCGACTACCCACCATTCTGCAAATTTGTTAACCGTGTGGTTATATGACTTGAAGGTTGACCTCCTCACGACTGTGATGAACCTCGCAGCCTGTTGAGAAAAGCCTTCCGACATGGAACATTGTTTGATAACATCCACGCAGTCAATTTGAGCATTTCGGGCAACTCGTGTAGGAAGCAACCCTTGGTCTGGGAGATTATGTTTGGAATCTCGGGCAGCTGCACTGGATAGTCCACCAGCAGATCCAAAAGAACCGTGAACCATGCCCTGCTGGGCCAGAATGGCGCTATTAGCAGGACAAGGCACGGCTCCTCCCTGAGCTTCACCAAGCCGTTCGGTAGAAGGATGGTGGGTGGATACGTCCCTCTCCAGCTTATCACCAGAGTGTCTGTATCGACGGCATTTGGATCTGGAATCATTGAGACATAATTCATGATTTGAGCATTTTCCTTCGTGGCGAAGTTCACATTGGGTTTGCCCCAATGCGTGAAGATCCTTCGTAGAACTGGAAGGTTGTGAGACCATTCTGTTGGCAGAATTCTCTGTCTGAGAGACAAAGCATCCACCAGTGTTCAATCATCCAGGAATGGAAGCTGCTTTCAAAACAACTGAGAAATTCCTGCACCATTGAATCAAGTGCCACACCTTTATACACAGTGTGGGAGACTTGGTCCCACCTTGGTGATTTATGTATGATACCACTGTCGAATTCTGATTTTATTAACATCACCTTGCCCCTGACTTCTGGAAGAAATTTCTCCAGTGCCAGTTCCCCTGCCATCATTTCTAACAGATTGATATGCAGCTGACTCTCTAGGAGAGTCCATGTGCCCAAAACCTGGTGTTCTTCCAGGCAGGCCCCCTCATCCCTCCAGCGATGCATCCGTGTACACGGACAGCTGGGGTGGGGTAGGTGAAGCAAAACTCCTACTAGGAGATGCTGACGCTCCTTCCACCATGCAAGATGCAACATTATCGGCTCCAAAACTGGTACCAGCTTTGACAGGGGTTCTGTTCTCTGTTTCCACAGAGACATCAGATACAACTGAATAAAACCTCGTATTAGAGCAGCGTACAGGATTGCCTACTCCATGGAGACAATCATGCACAGCATCTGAAGAAAACCTCCTCACCGGAATGCGGTTTCCCAATCGAAAGCTCTTGAGGATGGCTTTCAGAGACTCCACTCTGGCCTTGACGGGTAAACCCTTCCTTCGACGAGTGATGACGCTGGCTAGCTCCCGGTCTCGGGGTTACAGATCCCGTGCGACACTGCCCTGTGAGTAACAAAGACCGGCTCCTAAGGCTGGTGGAACTCAATCGTTCTGGTGGGGCCGTGCGACCATTGTCGCGAACATTGAACACAACAGTATCAGCCCACGAGTTTGTGTCACCGGTATGCCTGTTCATAGCAATTTCGTGATCTATGGACTTACAATATTTGATTTGGTGACCTAACTAAAATAAGTCTATACAATTAATTTACCTAAACAGACCGTCAACTATGCTAGATAAAAATGAGCATACGAAAATACAAGACATCTTCTTTTCGATCGCTGGTATCACACTTGGAGAGCCGTTCTCAAGATGAAATCTGTGGTTTTCTGCAGTTCTTCCACATGCCCATACAGCTTTTCAAGAAAGGAGGTTGACAAAGGCCAGATCTCTTCTCTCAGCAGCTGATACGTACTGCAACATTGAAGTATGTGCTCTGTGGTCTGTTCTGCTTCTCCACAAGGACAAGCGGGCGATGTCGTAAGGTGGAACCGCCTGTACATGTGTTGGTTTAGTCTGTTGTGTCCAGTTCTGAGACGAAAAATGATCACTTGCTCTGTCCTCGAGAGATGATGGTAGGCATCTTCTGATTGAGGTGTTCTATAGAGTGACTTGATGATAGTCTTCATCTCTGTATGGGTAACCATGTTTTCTGTCTGATTCTGTTCTGCACCCACCTTTGCCATCTTGTCTGCTTCCTCATTTCCTTGGACTCCACAGTGTGAGGGAATCCACTGCAATGCTATCCGAAAGCATTTGATGGTTTGTAGTGCTTCTTCAAGTTGTGGCAGCTTACCTTTGGTGATAGCCTCAAGGACGGAGCGGGCATCAGATAAAAAGACAATCTGTGCAATACGGTCTGCTGTTCTGCTGATGGTATTAGCTGCATGAACCAGTGCTTCGACTTCAGCTCTGTAGTTTGTGAAGTGTTTGCCTGTCGGTATTGCAGCTGACTCATATTGTCCGTTTGGATACTGTATGTGCAGTCCAGCACCTCCGCTCCTAATTGCATCTTTGGCTGATCCATCTGTGTAGATCCTTATCCATGTCTCCTGATGGTACATTTCTTCCAGCATGGCTATGGTCAGGGCCTTCTTGCTCACATCACTGTGTTCATCTTTGGTTGTGAGATGAGGTACTGTGGTGCGAATAGCTATGCTCTCTAGTTTGTTTTCCCAGGGTGGAGGATCAAGTGTGTGGTTTGGGTCTTCTATTTGTGCTGGCAACATTTCTTGGTGTTTCCTTTGAAGTGCTTTTGTCTCTTTCACAAAACTTGATCTTTTAAGTCTTCCTGATGACAGCTGTGCTTGCCTGATCCTCATCGGGTTGTTGTTGCACGATTTGAACTTTGCAGCTTGGATCAGTGCTTTGCATTCCCTTCCTTTGTTAAGTGGGGGGATGCCTGCTGTCTGCTCCATTTTTTCTATTGGTGTTGATCTCATTCCACCAGTGATGATGCGCAGTGCCTGGTTTTGTACTCTGTCGAGGTTCTGTTGATGAGATTTAGCTGCTGTCATCCATGTGCTGGATCCATACTCAAGGTGTGCTCGTACGGCACCTAGGCAGATAGTCTTGAAAATCCTTTCATTGGCATCCCACTTTGTTCCTGCCAGCTTCCTCATGATGTTTAGCTTTCTTCTGGCCTTTGCCTCTGCGCTCTGGATGTGCTCCTTCCATGTTAATCTTCTGTCATAGGTATGTCTGCTGGTCCTCATACTCGAGTGGAGTACCGCCCAGTGTCAGATTGCCAAGCCTGGTTTTGGTGGACAGTGAGAATAGCATGGCTGATGATTTTTCTTTGTTGATGGTAATACACCATAATGAAATGAAATACAAGACATAGAGACAGCCTGATGAACTTTTAAATGTGGGGCTCCCGGAGGTACCACACAGACTCATAGGTCCGCAGAGGTATCCCCGCAAAGGAGCCCCCCCCCCCCCCACAAATGAGATAACTAATTAACTTAATATAAGCTATTATACCTCTAAGCTGAAAGGAAAGAAAAATCATCTTTTATAGTGTCAAAAAGCTATGTGCCTCTCGCGGGCACTACTCCTGGTGCGAGTTTTGGGTGAGAAGTAGTAGCCTCGTGCGGGCCGTCATCACTGAATCCTTGCGAGAGGCGCATTGGCCAAAAGTGGCCCACTCTGATATTCAGCCAAAATGCTATAAAGAAAAGATCACACCTAGTGAAATTATGACTATAAAGTTGCGTACTGTTTTACGTGAAGACGGGACGAGCGATTCCCGAAGGATTCCCACGTCCCCATCTTATGTAGTTTCAAAATAAGCTGAATTAGTAAGTGCCGCTTTTATTTATGAGGGCCTTCTGCTATGCCTATCCTAACATTTAGTTTTTAGAGACAAGAACTATTTTAGGCCGCAAATGGCGAGCACCTACCTCGCTTTTAGATACGGCTGTCGTTGAGAGTGGATGTCCTAAGACTTAAACACTCAAGACAGCGTGCATATATGTTATTTCGCAAGACCTCCAAGCTTGGTGAGAATCCGGACCTCTTGCTCCATAACCACATAAAACATCACAGGACAATGGTTACTTTTCACAAAAGCAAGTTTTAGGCAACTGATCCATCGTTATTATGAGGGCAAGAGAGACGAATACCCACCGTGAATGTCCTTCCCGTGAGGGCATGGCAGATCCTAACATCTTGCCCAGACATTCTTACAGAATTCGGTGGGGATATGTATCTCACCCGTCACCAGGTTCTAAGGAGCTAACCGTTTAACCTGATGTTAGGTTTAACGCAAGTTGCCCAGTTATGCACTGCGGTGCGGGGGAGACTTCCTTAAAAATAAAAATAAAATAATTATAATGTGTTTTCGTAGTGGTCCTACATTGGCAAGGATAACTAACTACTAAGTATCAGAAGATACATGGGAGGTGTATGTGACACAACACCCTGGCCATCACCACTCGGAAACCCCAATAGTTTCCCAGGGTCGGATCAGTCCATGGTGCGGATAGAGACATCCAAACAATTAAAAAGCCATAAGGCTTAGTGGAACATGAAGACAGAAAATAACTTATAAGTATGAGGCCCAATAGGTATGTTGGCCAATTTTACACAACCTTGCCGGAGTGCAGGGCTAAATTAGCGCAACAACCGGAAAAGAGGCGTACACTATGTGTCTCTTGATGAAACCTATCCTATTGAGCTAAATAGACAGGCTTTTAGTCGGTAGCATGCCGGGCTAAACAGAGTTATAGCACAGACAGCAACCTCAGTGAAAAATTGTTGGTGGCGGGAGAAAGTGATATATATATATAAATGTTGCTGTATAGTGTTTCCTACGTGCACTGCAGTCCTACATTTTCTAAAAATAAACAAAACATGAACGAATGGCTGCTCGCCATATATAAAACTAACCAGTACTAGTAATACAATGTGAAATGATTACAATAATACATATAGTACAGGTTGTTAGACCTACTACGGTGCGGTTAGCAAAAACACCTTACAGTAAAATAAGAATAACTATAGACAGATAAAGAAATTATAACTAGCGGTCCTAAGACCGTTATGGTTCCTTTTAGTCATCGGGACTGTTTACAAAGATAAAGTATAATCATTACAATTGTAATTAACAGAATAATTAAATATGTTAAGTATAGTTACTTGAATAGTCGGTAGCCATTCTTAAAGACGGCTATCGTGTTACTGAAATTGATATGTCACTGTGAGCGTCACATGAGTTGACATGTTCTCTGAAAGCTGGAAAGTTCCCGCATGTTGCTTCCCGCAAACAGGATTCCCGCATGTGAACTCAGGATGGTAATCACAATATAAGAATGTCTAACGAGCAGTCAGTAAGTTCTACAATAACATTACTGCTAGGAAGAAGTTCCTGTACACCGATGGTATGGATGAAAGTTAAGAACCCATTTATCAGCGGGGGTTGTCGAATACGGATGAAGATACATAACTAAGCTTATGGTGCGGGGTACGTCAGTTAGCTCTTAAGACGTACTGAGCAAAGTTTACTTGCTGCGGTCAAAAAGTTTATATAAACCTACACGTCATCAGTGCAGGGGCGGTTGAATAACCACTTTTTGGCGTGGCCGGCAGATCCGGCGAGTTATCCACCAAAGAACATCGCTGCCTCTACATCTATAGAATCACATATTCAGGCCAGGAAAGGCCTCACCGCAAGATTGTGTTCCGAGTTAGTTCTTATTCTAGTCGAGAACAATATTAACGAGTTTCCAAAAAAAATGCTCCCGAACAACGGTTCGGGAATTACAAAATTCTTTTAGGTGCTGTTGGGTGGCTGCCGCAAGCTACTGGACAGATGCTGACCAAGACCAAAGTGATCTATTTAATAGTGTCTTGGCTGATAGTAGCTGCTTTTGCAGATCCAACCTGTTCGGCCCCTGGCCGAGGATGCTCTCGAACTCAGGATTTTATCTCCTGTTATACTACTCGTGACGTCACAGACGAAATTATAGTGCACAGACGAATGACAAACGATATGAGAAGGAACCAACAAAATGAATTAACACTACTGCTGTAGAATACGGTAGAGCAGCAGTAGACATCTAATCAAGAACTTTGAAATAACTGATCATTGCAAACAGAATGGAAATATACGCAAAACTTGATATAATTCATAAGTTTCTGGTACTAAACGCATGCAGCTACAAAGAATAAGATGCATGAATTAACGAAACATTTCCGTCACCATAATAATCCGAGCCATAAGAGTTTGACGTCACCCGCCCGGATCACGTGGTTGAACGACGTAAGCAGATTTAGTGTTAAAAAAACGAGACCACACCTGAAACATTTCATATTACTGCATGATCGCCGTTGGGGCTTAAAGGAGGCGATCATACCTGGCATAGTCTGTTGCCTCATATGTCCTAGTTTCGGGATCCGAAAATGGGATATACAACACACACAAAATGTCAGAGACAAAGTTGCCACTATAACTAGATTACTGATAGAAAAATACAACCTGGGTGTCCGTGGTGTTCTCCATGGTAACCCATTTACATATCAAGTAAAGAATCAGGCACAGAAGCACAGAAAATAATCACAAAAAAATATAGATATTTCCCTGCACAGTAAAGGCGTGTTGTTCTTGTTGCTATGCAAACAACAGTAGTTGACTCATGGTAGCGGGTACCTGTTTGTTGGGGCCAGGTACCTGGTTCCAGGAGCCGGTTACAGCTTTCTAAATCTGAAGATTCTTAGGTGTCAGAACCGCAGGGCTCTGTTAGCAATAAGTAATGTAATGCTAAGTATTGATCAAAGGAGAATGCAATGTTTTCATTGACTTCAATAAACACAAGACGCAAGAAGTATTTCACGTGGCAATGTATAATTAAACAGATTAAAATTGTCCCACTTTTTAGCAGGGATGGGTAATAGTAATATGTAATAGTAATAGGCTATTTCAGCGATTTCCATGTAATAGTAATAGAAATATTGTTAATTTTACAATGTAATAGTACTGTAATAGTAATAGTTATAGATTGAAAAGTCATAGGTTATAGCCTATTACATGTCTATTACAGGGGTATCTTATATGCTCAGCATACAAGCCACGCAATTCTGCTTCCAGAAGTTTTTTAATATATGCAACAGACGGAATGAAACAGCCAAATAGGGTATCTGCTGTTTAACTGTTTAATTCTGTGTGTGTGCGTGCGTGCGTGCGTGCGTGCGTGCGTGCGTGTGTGTGTGTGTGTGTGTTAAACTGTTCTTGTAACACAACAACAGTTTGCAGCAAGACCATAGGCCTTAGGGAGCAACAGCTTCCTGTCAAATTGGTTTCAAAATATTCAATATAATATTTGTTGTATTGTTGTATTGAATCTTATACTCTAGAGTTTCAGAATCAACACGTTAACCTTTCGCCGATGAAATACTCTTTCTATCTATTTCCAAACAACCATATAGGAAATTTGTGGAATATTTTGAAACTAATTTGGCTAGAAGTTGTTGCTTTCTAAGGCAGCAGCTGCTTCATTGCAAATTAATTTCAGAGTACTATAAACAGAATATTTGTTACATAATAACAAATTTGGTTTATCTGGTTTGCACAGGTGAAATGGTTCATTCCATGCGTAGGTTTTTCAGACTTTTCCATCACCGCACTCACTGTCAAACTAGCTTCTGTCTGTAGGCCTAATTAATTCACAGCAAAAATAAAATAGTCAAAATTCTATACTTTTATCTAGACGCTTAATTTGTGGGCCTTGATATTATGAAACGAAAAAAATCTGATTTCATAATTACTTATAAATTCATATAATTCTTTTAGTTGCGAAATTGAATTAGAGACACGGGTCCATAAGTTAACGTGGCAATTGAAAAAATACAATAATTTGTATGGAATGAAATCATCATTTATTTCGCGTCATTACATTGATGTACACAAATTAAGCCTCTAAAAGTGCACAATTTAAACATTGTTATTTTCATCCATTTTGTTCTGAATATAGGCCATACCTGTGACGGCTTAGAAGGGCCATCGCTTCATCGCCCTGTAGAAAAGGCAATGCACGATGCAATATTGCGATGGTTTACACGATGGTCTACACGATGCACAATGGCTTACACGATGCTCGATGCGATGAACGAATGCTTACACGATGCACGATGCGATGGCATACACGATGCACAATGGTTTACACGACAGTCTACATGATGGTTTGCATTTAATTAGTAGTCAGCTAAGTTACCTTGATTTCACGGAACACGTCTACTAAATTGGCTAGATTTAATGAGTTAAAATTTCTTCCATTTCTTCTGCCATGCCGAGTTGTAACAAAGCGCCTCGTTTTAAAGTAATATTTTTTATTAATTTTTAAATGAATAAAGTTTCAAAACAGCCTCTTTTTAAAGTGTTACGTCACATTGCGTAAGCCATCACTCATCGCATCGCGCAAGCCATCATGTAAATCATTGTGCATCGTGTAGGCCATCGCATCATGCATTGTGTACGCCTTCGTTCATAGCATCAAGCATCGTGTAAGCCATCATCCATCATTTATCATGTAGACCATCGTGTAAGCCATCGTGCATCGCGTAGATCATCGTGCAAGCCATCGTGTAAACCATCGTGCATCGCGTCAGACATCATAACATCGCATTGCACATCGCCCTATCTACAGGGCAATGAAGCGATGGCCCTTCTAAGCCATCATACATACCTGTACCTTTCATGTCCAAGTATTGTGTAATATAGAATACTCCAGTATCATATTCTTGCGGGTTTGATCTTCTCGCGGCAATGTGATTTTTAGCTATGGCATACACAATAACCAACACACCCTCCCCACCCCCTCATATTTTGTGAGATCTCATGCTCGGCCTCAACGTGGCACAGGGGTGTAACCCACTGGGTGTCAATCCAGACATTTGGAGGGGCTAACCAGAGCATTATGCACAATGCTAATGAAATGACACTTGGAGATTCCGCCAGGCAGGTGCAGCGCCGGGCTCCACGCCTCGAAGGAGCCCATCCTCAGCTATTGGAGGTCCCATCAACTCATCTTGTGGAGCCAGGGGACGAGGATGGAGAGCTACTGGCCAACCGAAAGAGAAGACCAACCCCAAAGAGAACCCCAGTATCAACATCATGCACTGGAACGCAGAAGGGGTTACCAACAAGAAATCAGAGCTCGAACAGTTCCTGTACGAAAACAACATTGATATCTGCTGCATCCAAGAGACACACCTGCAAGAAGGAAAACCATTTAAGATCAGGGGTTACCAGATTTTCCGGTGTGATCGAAGTGGAAGAAAGAAAGGCGGGGTGATTACCTTGGTCTGACACAGCGTGAACGCCAGCCAGATCAAAACCTTTATGGAAGAGGCAGAATATATCAAGATCAAGGTAACAACCAGCAACTCTATAATTGACATTGTCAATTATTACTGCCCTAATGACAAGAATCTCCCACTTGACACAATCCAGGTCCCGGACTGCCACTTCCTCATTGCGGAAGACTTTAATAGCCAGTCCCAGAGCTGGGGATACAGAACACTTGATAAAGGTGACTCCTTTTACTTGTCAACGATCCCACAGATCAGCCTACCTTCTACTCGCGCCGGTGGCACTCGACAACATAGCCGGACTTGGCATTTTGTACAGAAGACATTCACAGAAACCTCAGTAGAGTGGTCGGATCGCAGTTAGGAGGAAGCGACCACCGCCCAGTCCTCCTCTCTCTTTCTGGAAGTATTTCGACAAGTTCACCTCAACATCCAAGGTGGAACTACAAAAAGGCAAATTGGAGTCTGTTCGGCATTCGTTCCAATGAGCTTACCCAAGATATAGCAGTAGAAGGGAGAAACATCAACAATGTGGTCAAGGAATTTAATTCAAGTATCCTCAAGGCTGCCAACGAAGTGATTCCTCGAAGGTTCAAGAAAAACTACCGCCCCTACTGGACAATAGAACTGCAAGCAGCACATGATAAACGGCCAGAGAAGATGCAGAGGGTAATCCCTGTCATGAAAACTACTTCACGCTACAACAAACTAAAGCTAGGTATCTAAAGACCAAGCTGGAGGCCAAAAGAAGAAGCTGGAGGGAAAAGACGGCGGGGTTTAATTTAGAAAGAGACACCACAAAGCTATGGAGACTGACCAAAGCACTGAATGATGAGGGTGTCGGGGGAGAGAAGATTACTCTTGAAGAAGATGGACAAACACTGACAGGAAAGATGGCTGCAGATACCTTTGCAAAGGCATATGCAAAAGAAAGCAACATTTCTATACCACGGATGCGTCAAAAAGAGGTTAGAAAAGAGCAAAAGGAAAGAACAGACACCAACACTCACGATGCAATGAAAGTTGACATTAGTTTAGCAGAACTGAAGAAGGCTATCCGCCAATTTAAGAAGAAGAAATCTCCCGGGCCAGATGACATTATGAATGAAATGATCCAACACCTTGGTAATGCATCTCTCCGCAAGTCATCTTTAATCGCAGTTGGACCAATGGAGAGGTTCCTCAGTGCTGGAAGGAAGCCAGAATGACACCTATTCTGAAAAAAGGGAAGAACAAGACGAAAGTGCTGAGCTACCATCCTATCAGTCTTACAAGCTACATATGCAAGACCATGGAGTGCATCATCAACTAGCGGTTGCAGTGGTACCTGGAGTCGGAGAACATTATAGTTTCAGAACAGGCCGGCTTCAGAAGATACAGGATCACAGAAGACCAAACAACACATCTTGCACAGGTCATAGAGGACACTTTTCAAGCTAAGAAGGGGATGCTAGCTGCCTTTATCGATCTGCAGAATGCATTTGACAAGGTGTGGAAGGATGGCCTCCTCGTGAAGCTCCGGCGCACAGGCATCGGTGGCAACGTGTTCCGATGGACCAAGTCATACCTACACAATCGCAGAGCTAGGGTGCTGGTGGATGGACAATCTGGACAGAATGTATTGCTGAGACAAGGGGTGCCACAAGGCGGAGTATTATCACCAACTCTGTTCATACTCTTCATTAATGACATTGTAGCAGAGCTGCCCAATGGGATCCAAGCAGCCCTTTATGCAGATGACCTCGTACTCTGGTGCACCGAGAAGTACACAACGACTGCCACATACAGAATGCAGCTCGCCTTGGACAGAATTACAGCTTGGGCCAATCGCTGGTGTATTACCATCAACAAAGAAAAATCATCAGCCATGCTATTCTCACTGTCCACCAAAACCAAGGTTGGCAATCTGACACTGGGCGGTACTCCACTTGAGTACGAGGACCAGCAGACATACCTGGGAGTCACCTACGACAGAAGATTAACATGGAAGGAGCATATACAGAACGCAGAGGCAAAGGCCAGAAGAAAGCTAAACATCATGAGGAAGCTGGCAGGAACAAAGTGGGGTGCCAATGAAAGGATCCTCAAGACCATCTACCTAGGTGCCGTACGACCACACCTTGAGTATGGATCCAACTCATGGATGACAGCAGCTAAATCTCATCAACAGAACCTCGACAGAGTACAAAACCAGGCACTGGGCATCATCACTGGTGGAATGAGATTAACATCAATAGAAAAAATGGAGCAGACAGCAGGCATCCCCCCACTTAGCAAAGGAAGGGAATGCAAAGCACTGATCCAAGCTGCAACGTTCAAATCGTTCAACAACCACCCGATGAAGATCAGGCAAGCACAGCTGTCATCAGGAAGACTTAAAAGATCAAGTTTTGTGAAAGAGACAAAAGCACTTCAAAGGAAATGTTGCCAGCACAAATAGAAGACCCAAACCACACCCTTGATCCTCCACCCTGGGAAAACAAACTAGAGAGCATAGATATTCGCACCACAGTACCTCATCTTACAACCAAAGATAAACACAGTGATGTGAGCAAGAAGGCCCTGACCCTAGCCATGCTGGAAGAAATATACCCTCAGGAGACATGGATAAGGATCTACACAGATGGATCAGCCAAAGATGCAATTAGGAGCGGAGGTGCCGGACTGCACATACAGTATTCAAACGGACAACATGAGTCAGCTGCAATACCGACAGGCAAACACTGCACAAACTACAGAGCTGAAGTCGAAGCACTGGGACATGAAGCTAATACCATCAGCAGAATAGCAGACCCTATTGCACAGATTGCCTTTTTATCTGATGCCTGCTCCGTCCTTGAGGCTATCACCAAAGGTAAGCTGCCACAACTTGAAGAAGCACTACAAACCATCAAATGCTTTCGGATAGCATTGCAGTGGATCCCCTCACACTGTGGAGTCCAAGGAAATGAGGAAGCAAGATGGCAAAGGTAGGTGCAGAAGAGAATCAGACAGAAAACATGGTTACCCATACAAAGATGAAGACTATCATCAAGTCACTCTATAGAACACGTCAATCAGAAGATGCCTACCATCATCTCTCGAGGCCAGAGCAAGGCACCATTTTTCGTCTCAGAACTGGACACAACAGACTAAACCAACACATGCACAGGCAGTCCCACCGTACGACATCGCCTGCTTGTCCTTGTGGAGAAGCAGAACAGACCACAGAGCACATACTTCAATGTTGCAGTACGTATCAGCTGCTGAGAGAAGAGATCTGGCCTTTGTCAACCTCTTTTCTTGAAAAGCTGTATGGGCCTGTGGAAGAACTGCAGAAAGCCAGATTCATCTTGAGAACGGCTCTCCAAGTGTGATACCAGCGATCGAAACGAAGAAGCTATGGCATACACACTAACCAACACACCCTCCTCCACCCCCCCCCCCCCCCCTTTGTATTTCGTGAGATCTCCTTCGATATGAGATTGAGAAATCACGCTTCGATCTTTAGATTGCCCCCACCCCACTGCACCCCACCCCTTACTTCATTGCTGACACTGTAACCAGGAAGTAAAAAAGTATCACAAATATCCTAACCTTTGTTCCAGCTTATTAGTGAGTATATATACTAGAATGGTGCAATACAGAAAAAACCCTCGACATTATAATACCTGTGCATGTATGTACCATAGCAGCGTATACTTCCAAACTACATAATGAGCTCACAAACAGTTACATAGGCTATGTGAAACTTTTAGTTGACTGAAACACTTCATCTGCTATTTCATCAAGTCTTGTGATCAGATCGTCTCACGGTCGGGTGATTAAAGTGTATGAAAAAATAAATGTCGTCATTAATAATCAGCACAGAACACCGCTACGTTATAACACATCGTCATGTAATAATAGAGGGATCCATTTCTAGCTTTGCACCACCCATTTCTAGGTTAATCAACCCACACTTTGCCCATGTTGGGATCGATCGACTGTGAATAACAAGAATCACGGCAATATCAAGGTAACTATACATGGAAGTTGTTGAATATTTTAAAATTAATTTGACTGGGTTTTGTTGCTTCCTATCGCAGCAATGGTCAACAGTGTCAAGTTAAATTAGTTTCAAAATGTTCAACAGAATTAATGTTTATAACATTATATAGTAAATCTATCAAAGGCATAGAATTCATAGGCCTACACTTGGTGGATTATTCCAGCATCACGACGGAGTGTTTCTGTCTTTTATGATTGTGCCGTAAGCCTACACATGTATGTGTGTACGATATGGTCTCTGTTTTGATTACATCGAGCCACGTTTGATGATATTCTTAAAAAAATAAAATAAAATAGATGATATTCTTTGTTTACTGCGAGAATATGATTACCCCCTCTGAAATATGACCACCTACACTAATTGTGTTTTCCCGATTTTATATAAAAACTTTCTCAACTGTACAAAACGGATTCTAATTTGTGAGCAATTCAGGAAACAGGACTCGCATTCGCATGGAAGATTAATTAAATTCATTGTGATATCAGTTGTTGTAAATAGTAGGCCTACAACAAGAATATGATAATAATTATTTAGGCCTTTAAGTCTGGTACCGTCATTAAAATAATGCTTCATTATAGTATTTAATCGTTATCAACATTTTGCCATGACAAAGGATAATGAATCTTATTGTAGACATATAGACTTTTTCAGGATGTATTGTTGCAATTTGTAATGAAATCGACACATCGATAGAAGTACAATGAAAATAGATTGTTAGTAGTTACTAGTATATAAGACCCCATTCCATATCATAGAGATATAGATAATTCTATGTTCCATACAGAGGTACTTTTATCGTGACGTCGTACCATCTCCTATTTATATATAATATTAAAGGTTTGCATCAGTTGCGATTGACGTTTTGATGCTACTACGATTCCTCTGTACTGATATAAAACCACGGGAGTTGATTTACTAAATAATATGCTGCACTTGCGGATACATATATCTATCCAATGCTGTATAGCATTTGGACAAAACCACACCAAGAATTTCCTAATATACGAAAACATTTAGGTGTATACGACGACATTCCCCATCAAACTAATATATGTAAACAAAATGTGACATTTATAAGGTATTCAATATTACCGTAATTTCATATGAAATGCACACCAGTTTGCATAAATAAAGTTGTGAATTATTTCAATAAAACGACAAATTGCCGCTTTGTTTGATATTGTTGAATACATATGTTATAAGCCATGTTGGAAATGGCAGAATGACATTAAGGGAGGTAACTCATGTATAGTTAGCGTCACTTTATGTACCAAGCGCATGGAGTTGTTTCCCTTTATTCACGTTCATTTCTTGGCGCACTCTCGCATTTGGAAACGAACGGTGAAGTAAGGGGAGGCAACCTCTTAACCTGCATCGTGTATTGAGATGGTGTTACCTTCCCTTGCTGGAGATATATATAGATATATAGATGCTGCTGCTCTACAGCGAGAGAGATGAGTTTGTATCTAGAACGAGACAAGACGAAATAAATATTTAAGGACCAGAAGACGTTTTAGTTTTACTAGTAGTTAGTATATACCCCGTACACCCCCCAAGCCCCCAACATGGTGGAGGATCTAAATTCAGTCGTTTGTTAGCCATATTTAAATTAGGAGTAACCAGTTTTGGATGCCGAAATACTAAGTTTTAGATACCGTGAACGAGAAAGTGTTAAACAAACTGCCATTATGTGATTGTTATTGTTGCTAATATTTCAAGTAGTTCCGATCGTTTGTGAACAGTTTATCTATTAGTGATGTGAACTACAGATTTAATTGTTTATTACCTATTGGATTTAAATGAGAACATCATCGCCAAGTAAGTGTATAGCTTTATTTCTGATCATCTGTTACGCGACAATCATGGATGAAAGCATAATATTAACACCGCTGCTACCGGAAATGCCACCGTATTCCCCACTGCCACCCGAACAACAGACAATATATATTAAATCGGAGCCAACAATAGAAAAGACAATCAGAAATTTTTCAGGATATATCCACGAGGACGTGAAAAAATTTATTGGTGAATTCGAATCATATTTAACATTAATGGGGATTGATAGAACATCGCAGAAAGCTGTTGCAGCATTCCATCTCCATTTGAAAGGACCTGCTTTAGTATGGTTTAATACTCTGAGCGATGCATCAAAAACTACATGGTCGCTATTGTGTAACGAATTTCGCCAGGAATATTTAGACATTCCGAACAATCCAGTGTTAATTTCCGAGCAGGCTGCATCTAAAAGAGTGGAATTGTTGCTGTATATTATTAATGTACATTTTTTTCATCATTACTGCGAACCAATGCTTGGATCACATTAACACTTGTGCTGCTGATTTTTAAGTATTTTATTTCATTTATTGTTAATTGTTAACTATCTGTGGAGTTTTTTTATGAAATGTGTTTCTATCGCAGATAGCAACATGTTTGAAAATTATGTTTTCAAATTTTGAATCTGTATAACTATCCTCGATTTTTGTTAATCATTTGTGAATGGATGGTGAGAGTTTGTGATATGGCAGTGTTTTATGGCAGATAAGGGTACAGGTGCTGGACCCGAACTGTTCTGGGTCTTGTAGAAGCATAATTAAACGTGACTTTCGGTGCTTGGCCTCAGACGTCCGCCAGCATTTGACTGTTCATCTGTTGTCGCTGACATTTTATTACATTTTTATTTAGTTTCAATGCATGTGAACCTAGGTTAATTGATGCATCCCGCATGACATCTGAGATTGCAAGCGCGGTGATGGGTTCGATGTCAATTGGGAGAATTAACACTTTATTTGCAGGATTTGTTTATGAATTTCCTTGTTTGTTGGAAATGAAGGTAAACAAGTTGATTATTTGAGAACAGCTGGGCTTAAAGTCACTTCAGCAGACCAGGGCGGCATTTCTCAAAATAGCTAGCTAGTTTCTTTCATATGATGACCCTAGCTTACCAGAATTTATTGGATGAAAATTGTTTATTAGTTTGCTCTGTACTTGTTTTCGAACACAGCCAGCTAAGGTTCCAACTTGAGGTATGAATGAATGAATGATTGTTTGACATGCAGATTCAATGGCGCCACATGTAGGCGATAACCATGAATAGTCACGCTGTGCGCACGTGGCTAATAGCGCACATGTATTTATCATATCCTGAATATGCTAGCGTTTGTAATTAGTTAATATTAATAGTTATACTATTAATTTAGTGCCCATGTACTCATTATAATACTTATAACATAATATTTTTACCCGTCACTTATATTTAGCACGATTACGTAATGATTTGTTGATGTTGTCATGGTATCAATATTTAATGTGACAATCCGTCCATGCGTGTTTGCAATATAAATGTGCTGTTCCTGATGCACATTTTCTGAGTAGACCCTATCTATATGTGGCCGATTGTCAAATTTGAATGCTGGTTTCTTGTCAATATCATATGATTATTAGTCTGGATGTTGATGTCATCATAATCACCCTATATAACCAATAACGTCTGACTTGGCAATGACAATTTATGTTTTTTTCGTATACTAGATTAGGTGTAGGGGCATATGCCATATTTTATGCTTATTTGTTTATATAATTGATCATTTGTGTATTTGTTTGATACACTAGATTTAAAGTTTGCTGCTGTTTCATTAATGGTTAAAATAGTTGTTTGGGTGTCCATTTTTATGCTTTCATTTGCTAGTTATTCTTCTCCATTTCTTCTAAGTCTTGCAAGCTATAATGCTCAATCACATCGGTACATCATATTGAAATACAATGTGTCTCATGGGTTAATGTTTGTCGGTGTAGTGTCTGATAATCCACATGTGTATTGCGTGTGTGTATGTATGGATGTATGAATGGTCTAACCTGTGGCCACAGGATTGTGTTTGGTTTGTGTGTGGATGTGGCTATCAGGAACATACATCGGCAGAATATTGATTTACCATGTGACACTCTGACACTCTGTACTCCAGTTTAATTCAAGCTTTTGTAATTTCTACTTCAAAAACATACTTCGTACTTCATTTTATGTGATGTTATTTTATCTGCTGTCATTTGCCACTTCCAATATGACTTATGGTAAAATTGGTGTTCCAATTTTAATTTTAATGGCGGGGATGTTGAATACATATGTTATAAGCCATGTTGGAAATGGCAGAATGACATTAAGGGAGGTAACTCATGTATAGTTAGCGTCACTTTATGTACCAAGCGCATGGAGTTGTTTCCCTTTATTCACGTTCATTTCTTGGCGCACTCTCGCATTTGGAAACGAACGGTGAAGTAAGGGGAGGCAACCTCTTAACCTGCATCGTGTATTGAGATGGTGTTACCTTCCCTTGCTGGAGATATATATAGATATATAGATGCTGCTGCTCTACAGCGAGAGAGATGAGTTTGTATCTAGAACGAGACAAGACGAAATAAATATTTAAGGACCAGAAGACGTTTTAGTTTTACTAGTAGTTAGTATACACCCCGTACACCCCCCAAGCCCCCAACAATATAAATGCCAATAAGACTAGCGTCGCGGCAATTTACCAGTAATCATCCATTTCGTCACAGGGCTTCACGATATACCATTATAACATCGAATACCAGTATCGCAAGTGTACCGGTTTAAATATCGATATGATTATATGAAAATCGAAAAAACCTTTATTAGTGTATATATAGTGTAATACCGGTATGACATTTTTTTGTTGCAAATATAAATATTAAAACATATTCCGATGACAACTTACAGGTAAAAATACGATTTCACAAAATCTTGTAGCCTTGAGATCTCGCAAGATTTTGTATTATAATCAGTGCCGAAACAAAAGGCTGTGAAAAATCAATAATTCCAAGCATGTACGCCAGTGAAGTCTGTTTAGCGGCGATCAGTAACAGTGACCGGGGGCTAAGGCTGCGCGATATACCGATACCATATTTAAAACCGATATCCTGCACTGGCGGTTTCATAACCGATTATAAAAAATAAATATCGAAAAACCGAATATGAACATATTTTCGGTTTTTCGTATCAGGATTGTTAAAAATAAAAGATACCAACGAGCATGAAAATCGTAAGGAATAATAATGGCTATACTTTCCATTAAGCTATGTTCGGGGCAACTACTAATTGAACGTGCCCTAATTGCGCATATTGTGTAACTCCGTGTAACTCGCTGCACGCCGAGAGAAATCAAGCAGCGAATTAATTAAATAAATATCCACTCGTCTTTTCTCTGGTAGTCTCAGAAAAATTTGCAATATAAAACACAATATTAATGTGGGAATTTGTCATTAAAATTTGTATCGGGGAAAACATTTCTAAACAACGGCATCCATTTTATTTACGTCACCGGCTAATTAACATAATGGAAAGTCGTCCCAACACTAAATCGCCAGAATGCATCAAAATCTCGCCAATAAATATAATGCTGAATACATTTTGCCGATTAGGATATAATTTGAAATAAAATTATTACTCAAACCGTTTTTAAAACGGTATCTTCTATACACAATATCATATTAACTTATGAAATTCGCGATCGCAATATTACAGTTAATATTTTCTTCAAGGCATGATTTCGTCCTCGGGCCGAATTGGAAATGAAAGAAAAAAGGGAGATAATTACATCATAATTAACTGCAATCGCGTGATTTACGTCTTTTCGCAACCTGTTTTGCTGATTTATGATTCATTTTGACAAAATAAACGATGTTTATTTAACTGTGCGTAATATTTAGGCGGTCTAATTAATAATTTCACTCCCGCGATGATGGATAGTATAAGGTATATTAAGCTTTAAAGGCGTAAAACGTTACGAATGTATCAGGGCGTGAAATACGTTCTGTTTTCGTGCTAATTTTTATCATTTAAATTTTTTGTTTCATGTCCATAAAACCGATATTCGGTTAAAACCGATATGAAAAGTCATATCGAAACCGATATGGCTGTAAGGCAAACCGCGCAGCCCTACCGGGGGCCATAACCATTTTAATACTACATGTCAAATACCACCACCTGGCTATGGCTATATAGGGTCTAAGAAATATTCTATTGATTATTTTTAAAAGGATCTTGCTGATAGATAAACTTTGCAGCCTAAACCGGCAACAGCTTTCAGTCAAAATTATTTCTAAATATTTAACAGCTACTTCTACTCTATTTTTTGAAAATTTACCACTGAATGACTCGCCCGGTTATCCCTCTAGCCAACTAAGGAGACTGGTTTTGGCCGGTATCCTCACTAAAGGATTAAATTTCCACCATAATAGTCATAGTGTATCATCTCTGTATCATTATTGTGATTTTAAATGAATATGTTCACTTGAATAATGCGATTTACTCATTGAAACATTGATTTGTTTTTTTACTTTCAACACCAATTATCTGAAACTGTCTATAGACTCCAGATGACTTGACGCGTAGATGTGTAGACGTCAACTTTCACTAATTCAATTGCTTTTATTATGAATGGATCTTTTCCTCTGCTTAGCATTTGAAGATAGACAGCTGGCAGATAATGCCAAGGTAGCATTAGTTTCCCAATAAACTATTCTGATAATATTAGCAATTCTCCATTCACCGTTCCCAATCTCATCTGATTAATATTAATGAGCCTCGTTTTGACTTCCATTTGCGAGTTTCCGCCTTCAGGTCCATTTTAACATTTTACGTCTTGTGGAAATTATTAAAATCCTTTACAAATTTGTTTTAAGATACGCAAATTATGCAAGATATATTATTATCATCTAATACTTTAGATGATATTTTAACTTGCACGAATTGTAGATATTTGCCGATGAGATGGCTTCACACAGCTTTCAAAGCATAATTTTGGCGAACAAATCAGACGCAGTAAGATTTTAAGAGTGTTTTATTGAACAAAAAACATGGTTAACAATGCCCCTACACTTGTCCAACATTTTCCACAATAATAATACTGATATTCGATAAATACCGGCATGAATAGTGATATCGATACCGGTATTGCTTTTGGGAATATGGTGAAGCCCTATTTTATCGCGCAATTGTTTACAAATTTCAAAATGTCCAAGTTCGTTAGAGCAGTTATCTGGTTCCATTTGTTGGAATCGAGTCCCTAGTTACAACTGATAATGTTACGATATCCAGTCAAATCGCCCTACAGACAACTCATCCTACTGACCAAAATTATCAGAATCCTGAATGAGAAAAGAAAATTCTGAAGGTGACACCCCAGATATAGCTAATATAAGATGTTGTGCAAGTCATGTTGAAATTCAATGTTACTGGACATATGGTTGAAATCATCCATTTGCCAGCGGCAAACGATCATATTTAAACGGGTACAGAATATGATATTGCTCAATTACCCGAGTACGGAATTCACTGTTGATGATCAAAATACTAGGAGTCGGTAAAATGTTGATGTTGACTTGAAATTTTATCGCTTTTCTTGCAGGTTTTTCATATATTGTGTAATTATAGACATGCTGTTGACCTAAATTTATACATTGTTTGGAAGATTCATGTATCTGCTTGAGGTATTGTGTATTATTTGGTTGATGCATATCCATGCTTTTTCGTGATAGTCCGCTGATTACAGCCTATCCTAATAGCCCTTTCCCACCTTGTCTATATATATATATATATATATATATATATATATATATATATATATATATATACACATAGAGAGTAGCATACGAGTACAACATCACGTACCAACAAAAAAGGTCCTCATTATCGGTAGCTCCTCATTATCGGTAGCTCCACACTTAGAAAGTTAAGTGGACGATATATGTCTACCAATGAACTCAATATTAATATTCAAACTCTATGCGGGGAACGGATTAATAATTTAACAGACCAATTAGACAAATACCTTCAAGTAAATAGTCATGATGCTATTGTCATACATGTTGGTAGCAACGACATTGGCAAACGAAACCAACAAAGTATGACTCAAGATTACTCTGCCTTAATCGATCGCATTCGCTCTATATGCCCTCACATTTAGGTCTTTGTATCATCCTTGCTGCCACGACCACAAAATGAGTATTGCCAGTGGTGAGGTGTATAAGGAATTATTTTATGATCACATACATCCAAATGTGCAGGGGACTCGTATCCTATCAGAAAATATTATAAACTACCTCAACAGTACACCTATCAACAATTCTTACAACACCTATGCTTCCGCTGTTTGAAAGAATTACTCCATACATTATGTTCTGATAACAGACGCACACTTATACTTTAACAAGTATACCAGCGCTACTAATTTAGATTTTACTTATCACTTTATTGAGACAATAAGAGATTGCTTCCTACAGCAATTGATAACAACTCCCACTAGAGGACGGGGCACGGCTAAGCCCTCAATACTAGATCTACTATTTACAAATTATCCTGAACTAGTGGATGACATAGTTGTTAATGCCCCACTCGGTAAGAGTGATCATTCTGTAATACAAGTTACAATCCATCTCGACCTGGTCAGCAGTACAACCACAAAATTGCGATATTGCTATGATAAAACAGATTATAAAGCTATGAATGCATATTTGAACATAGACTGCAGCAACCTTATGGGAAGGTTCAATGGTGTTAATGAGCTTTGGCAAACAATATTTTCAAAATATCACAAAGTTGAAGAGAAATTCATTCCTATTTTAAAAATTAAAAGTAAGCGAAACAAATACCCACTTGATAAAACAACCAGAAGTAAGATTAATAAAAAGAAATGTCTCTGGAGAAAATATATAGAAACTGAGAGTGAAGACAGATATATTGAATACTGTAAAATAGGAAATCAAGTCAGGACAGCTACAAGAAAAGCTATGAGAATGCATGAACATAGTGTTAAACAAAATCCAAAGAAATTTTGGAAATATGTTCAATCCCTGACAAAAACAACAATTGGTATCCCTGATTTGGAAATACCTAATAATAATGGTGTTTTTACTACAAATGATAAGGAAAAGGCAGATGTTTTAGCTGACTACTTTAATTCTGTATTCACTGTTGAACCGGATGAAGAGGCACCGCCAATTTCAACTAGACATATAATTACGCAGTCTCCACTAATTGTTAATATCACTTCAGACATTGTGAAAGAAAAACTATCCAAACTCAAGGTTTCTAAATCTCCTGGACATGACAAATTACATCCTAGACTAAAATATGAACTTAGGCAAGTATTCTGCAATCCTTTATCATTGCTTTTTAATAGATCACTAGAATCTGGGAAATTGCTAGACTGTTGGACTAACGCCAATATATCAGCCATATTAAAAAAGGGGGACAAAAAGAAACCTGAAAATTATCGCCCAATCAGCTTAACGTAGGTAGTGTGTAAAATAATGGAATCAATAATTAAGGATGCAATAATGGACCATCTAAGAACAAATAAAATGCTTTCAGATAAACAATATGGCTTTATCAGTGGCCGATCTACTGTTCTGCAATTGCTAAATGTACTTGAAAAATGGCTGCAGACACTTGATAAAGGCGGGATGATTGATGTTATCTAATGCGACTTTATGAAGGCATTTGACAAGGTTCCTCACAAACGTCTCATAAAAAAGTTGTCTATATATGGCATAGAAGGTAAATTGTTAGATTGGATACAGGAATTTTTAACCGGTAGAATGCAACAGGTATTAATTAACGGGGTCCATTCTAAAACAACACAGGTCACAAGTGGCATACCACAGGGTTCTGGGCCCAACATTTGAAAAAAACACATAAATGCTGTAGAAAATGTTCAAAGACGAGCCACCAAAATCATTCCTGGCCTACGCCATCTATCACACAGTGAGCCCCTACAAACTTTGAAATTACCGACCTTGGCATTTCGTAGATTACGTGGCGATATGATAGAGATTTATAAACATCTCAACAACAAATATGACCAAGGAACATCAGACTTCATTGAACTTCACAACACAAATACTAATACAAGAGGCCATAGCTTAAAACTCATGAAAGTTAGACCCAGACTAGACATAAGAAAGTACTCCTCCCCATTGCACTGCACTGATCATTGGAATACACTCTCTGAATGTCATCAGCGCACCCTCAATTAATTCTTTTAAACATAGATTGGACAAACTTTGGGAAAGTCACCCTATGAGCTTCAGCTTTGAAGCTAAAGCTACATGTATTTCCAATTCTACTTCAATACTAGTTGGCTGATGTGAAACTGTTATTCCTGATGTTAGAGGCCTGAGGCCTACTGTCAGATGTTCTTTCATTGTATCATTGTATCACACTAAAGGTGCCTATGGTTCCATATGCCTAGTTGGGGTCTTTTCTGTTATGTAATTCCTGTCCCTCAGATTCATATCGATCCTCCAGGTGAACCTCCTAATGGGAGTAAAATGGCATGGTAGACCTGACAGTAGCATAGGTGTGTGGTAGGCGTGAATTGTGACTTGTCAAGAACTCTGTGACATCCTCACATTCAGGTGGACATGGCGGCGTGTTTGTTAGCCTACACAGGCGATATTTGAACCTCATTTTGAAATGACTGGTTAGCATATTGCGCTCGCCCACTAGGCAACGCCTAATTTCATATTATATGTTTCAGATGTTGAATAACACTGAATTGAATTGAATGGGGCGCGCCGCGAAGAGTTATCTCCCCAGAGGACGAGCGTGCGTTGTGAGGCATAAATATACTTCCGCGTGTATCAATGGCGTGTATAGTAACAACGTCAGAGTAACGTATCATTGCGTAACGCAGCCGTTTTATGTAGCAAAATGCCGTTATATTGTTGTGTTCCTGGCTGTAAAGTTAAAAGAGGTAGAAATAGATTCCCGAAAAAATCAGATATGCTATGTAAGTTGCGAATAGCCGTGAAAGAATCGATACGGTGACGCGCAAACTGTGGATGTCGAGATCGGCTGAACTCGTTTACAGTGATCATATAGGCCTACATACATAATACGCCGGAGTGGTTCAAAGAAACTCTAACAGGTATGCCTAAATAAATTTATATTGTGATATTTTATTGTCCACATTCTCAAATACATGAACAAATGGCATCTATATCGGACACGTTCTTGCGATCGCCAGTTATCATCCCAGGTTGTGGCTATTAAAGGGTGGTCTTTTAAGACAAGTCAATAAATATGTCATGAATACCGTAGTTTCTGTAAAACCAATGGTCTATCAGTAAACCTGTTAACCGTTTAATGCTAAAATTAGTTCCAGAAAAATTATATTTTCTGATAGAAAATATCCAGTAGGGTAGGCCTACAAAGAAAATTGTTTTAGAAAATCTTCAAGGGAATGGCTCGCTGCAGGTGGACCGTTACATATATTATAACATTTAACATCACACATTAATCACAAGTACAGCATAATGTATACATCATAGGTGTAACCCCAATTTTTCATTGTCAAGACTTACACAGATTAATTTCTAAATCCATTTAAGCAATGTATTTGAATCTCTATTAAGAGACCATCTGCCTTAAGAGACCACCTTTTAATTCTCCCATGGGAGGTCTCTCAATGCAAGTTTGAAAGTATATCATCAATTTGGTTTGTTAGCACTGATGTCATCCATTTTCAAATAAACATTTTTCAAGATCACTTTTGATTAAGCAAATCAGAATGCTTGCATAATCAATGTCCATTTGCAGGTTAAGAGACTTTTTAAAAAAAGTTTCTACTGGAATGACTGGCTAAGTTTTCTAAAATAGTCTTCTCTTCACCTGCAAATGATCATTTAATTAAGCAAATATTTACATTTTTTTAATCAAATTTAGCCATTATAGCATTAAAGCAGTGATCTGTATGTGAAAAAGGCCTTCAGATCACAGAATCAGTGGTTATTTCTAGCCCTATTGAGATGATCCATTGTTGGCCAGTAGGATCCAAGCAAATTAGTTCCAAAATTATCATAAACTTACCTTACTGTTGTCTTGTTTAAAAAAATTAAATTTGGCCAACCAGATAATGAGTAGTAGTCTTTTAACACATTAACCTCTATATGCCAGAACACAAGATGTTTTATATATGATGTATGCAATGCCCTGTTCAATATTTTGAGACCAAGTTGACTGTGAGCTATTGTTGCTTCCTATGCCCTATTAGTTTGAAATTATTCAAGAGCTTTCATGTATATATGTCTAGAAATTGAGACATGGGCATTACATATGTTAAAGGGTTAAAACAAAAAGTTGACAGATGGAAAGTGACCATGGCATAAGCTCAGCCCGCCCCACCCCTTCTGGACAGTTCAGCTAATAAATATAATGTGTCTCATCTGTTTTCTAATTATTTTACAGGTATCTCCTATAAGCACCTGTAAGGTACTGTTTCAAATTTGTTCAACTTTGACACTCCATCTACACCATATGCAAAGGGAAGACAAGAAAGTACACAAAGAAATAGGAAACTAGTTACGGATGTGATAGGTGCCAGTCTAGATATTGGAAATGAAGTCCTCAGGGAGACAATGGAGGAAGGTGAAAGTATTTCATCTATCAATGACAATCACTTCCTGTGTGGTTAGCTGTCAAGTATGACCTTCTTTCTGACAGAGTTTGTATTCGATAGAGATTTCAGGACAATCTTGATACAATCAAATTTAATACAGGCGTTGATAATTATGACCATTTTATGCGCAGTTAAGACTTGTGAATGATAATATTTGCTCAATTATGACTTGTGAATGATAATACATGTATTTGCTCAATTAAGACTTATGAGTGACGAAATTTACTTAATTGTGACATATTAGTGATGAAATTTTTTCAACTGTGAGCTAGACATGATGAAATTTGCCCAATTGTGACTTTTCAATAATAATATTTGCTCAGTTATGACTTGTGAATGATAATATTTGCTCAGTTGTGGCCTGTGAATGATAGTATTTGCTCAGTTGTGACTTATGAGCGATAATATTTGCTTACTTCTGCCTTATGAGTGATGAAATTTGCTTACTTCTGCCTTATGAGTGATGAAATTTACTTACTTCTGCCTTATGAGTGATGAAATTTGCCCAATTGTGATTTACGAATGATAATATTTGCTCAGTTATGACTTGTGAATGATAATATCTGCTCAGTTATGACTTGTGAATGTTAATATTTGCTCAATTATAACTTGTGAATGATAATAGTTGCTCAATTGTGACTTATGAGTGATGAAATTTGCTTACTTGTGACATATTAGTGATGTTATTTGCTCAGGTGTGAGCTAGAAGTGATGAAATTTTCCAAATTGTCACATATGAATGATAATATTTGCTCAGGTATGACTTGTGAATAATGATATTTAATCAATTGAGACTTGTGAATGATATTTAATCAATTGAGACTTGTGAATAATGATATTTAATCAATTGAGACTTGTGAATAATGATATTTAATCAATTGAGACTTGTGAATGATATTTAATCAATTGAGACTTGTGAATAATGATATTTAATCAATTGAGACATGTGAATGATATTTAATCAATTGAGACTTGTGAATGATATTTAATCAATTGAGACTTGTGAATCATATTTAATCAATTGAGACTTGTGAATAATGATATTTAATCAATTGAGACTTGTGAATAATGATATTTAATCAATTGAGACTTGTGAATGATATTTAATCAATTGAGACTTGTGAATGATATTTAATCAATTGAGACTTGTGAATGATATTTAATCAATTGAGACTTGTGAATAATGATATTTAATCAATTGAGACTTGTGAATAATGATATTTAATCAATTGAGACTTGTGAATAATGATATTTAATCAATTGAGACTTGTGAATGATGGTATTTAATCAATTGAGACTTGAGAATGATGGTATTTAATCAATTGAGACTTGTGAATGATGGTATTTAATCAATTGAGACTTGTGAATGGTGATAATTAATCAATTGAGACTTGAGAATGATGGTATTTAATCAATATTATTGTGACTTAGAAGGGATGTAATTTGGTCAATTGTGACCTGTCACTTATGAATTAAGCGTGTAAGATCGGATCAAATTATGGATCTATGAGCCATATCTCAGAAACTGCTTGTCTGATTTTCTAAAATTTTACCACAACAAAGAGTGTGATCTTATACTAGACGTCGCCAATGTTGGCCGGGCATGATCCAAAGAAATCCAGAAAGTGTGAACAAATTTAGGAAATCCTATTGGTTTTAAAAACTTGTGGATACTGGCATTTCATTATATAAATAAAGAGTATAGGCCTATATTCATTATTCCAATGTTTCAGCTCTGTATGTTATACGGTTAAATATAATTGTATATTGATCATAGGATGCATCTATTTAACCCTTTAATGGCTAAATTTAGTCAAGACCTTAATATCAAAACATTTGCTTATTGAATGTCCATTTTCGGCCCAAGAGAAGAGTATTTTTGAAAATGTGCCATTGAAATGACTGTTTCGGTTATCGAGCAAGGAATTCCAGTGGTACCTTTCCAAAGGTTCTCTTCGCTTGTCCTGCAAGTGAGCATTTCTCAAGAACACTCCAGAGGCTGGTTTTTGCCCTGACCAGTAAACTGTTGAAAGGCATGCAAGCACGTAGGCAAGCAGGCAGGCAGGCAGACAGACAGACAGACAGACAGGAAGGTAGATAGATAGAAAGATAGAGAGTATCCATCTCTACCAGC
The DNA here is from genome assembly GCA_034401795.1 of Chaetoderma sp. LZ-2023a. Classification (NCBI taxonomy): domain Eukaryota; kingdom Metazoa; phylum Mollusca; class Caudofoveata; order Chaetodermatida; family Chaetodermatidae; genus Chaetoderma; species Chaetoderma sp. LZ-2023a. The sequence goes on along the minus strand of CM067362.1, from coordinate 37,180,708 downwards.
AAGCAATAGGGAAGTAAGCAATAGGGAAGTGAGGCTATGTATAGGCTAGCTAGATAGCTAATCGCTACTATGACGTAAATGGTTGCTACTGCAATACGTGATGTGCCACCATGAGAATAAGATTGGTCATACACAGGGCTGGTGTGGGTGTCGGGGTGGGGAGTAGAAACTATTGTTGTATTTAGTAGGGCACAACGACCTTTCTTGCTTGATTAATGAAAGTTACCACTACTAAATTCTCCCCATGGACTTTCACCCTCAATAGCTTAGTTCAGAACTTGTAACACATTCTAGCAAAGCATGCATGTAATGGATTGGATTGTATATATTTGGTAGATCGTATAAAAAGTTATACATAACCTGGTCTATACATACATGTATGGGCACTACAACCTGCTGTGATACAATTAACTCAAACAGTTTTTTTATATCTTTGCCTAGCATATACTATATAGGCCTACCATAGCCTCCCTCCCCAGTGCTGGTACTCGTAGAGATGGATACACTCTCAAATCTTTGCCCACCCGCCACCTAATCGTGGAGACGCTCCTGCTTGTCAATGTACACTATCGCATCATTTACAAGTGGATTAAATAACGCACCGATGTCTGATTAGTAATTACTTGACAGCGGCGACATTTATGTCTCGGTCCGAAGGTGATCCTTTAAATCACAGAAACGTAGAACGACGTTTGAAAATGTCGAGTTTGGACACTATTAAAGTCATTGTTAAATATGTATTGCCAATAATGATATGGTATTAAACAAAGCAACTAGAATCAGGGTATATACGAACTATAACTACTTAAATAGACAAGATACAAATAACAAAAGTACAAACTCGCATAATGTCAAACATGACCGCATTAGAGAGGATGCCTCACAACGCACCAATGCCGCCTGGCGGCTGTTGCAGCGGTGCGCCCCATTGATGTTGACTGGAGACGTACGAAAACTGGTTATCTATATGGTTCTGACCTGAATGATTGCCCGCAACATAAAGTAATGTCCAGACGAAGTTCCTCCTTTAAACATAAGAGCATTTTGAATGTTAAACGTGACATAATCTGATAATGTGCACTTGTTAAGAAAATAAATTGGTTTTTTTTTGCTTTTTTCTTCTCGTTCTGTTCACGTAGATTCCGTCCATCAGGTTTATTGTCGAATGATAAATTATTCGCCACATATTTCTTCAAGCAACCCATTCATTTCAGGCGAATGGGCGGTCGCACAGGGATGTATTTCGATACTGTGCACGCATGCACAAAGGTTAGCGCAGATTTTGATGATGTATTCAGAATCTGTGAATGATGATGTATTCAAAATCTATATTGTTTACAGGTTGCTAAGATTCAAGATTCAAGATTATTTATTCAATAATTTTAGATAAACAATATCCATGAATTAAAACAGGTTGTCCGCCGAAGGCTTTGACTATTGTTATGGCGGACACCTTACACAAACTACGTAAACTCAACACAAACAAGTCTGCAGGACCAGACAGTATAGAAATAGCCTGAAATGAATGGGTTGCTCTAACGTCAGGAATACCAAAGTCCATTGGGAGCCAGCGACCACTGTGTAATTACCTTTACTTATGAACTGCAAAGTCAGCAAAGATGCAATAATACAGAGAGGTGAAATTTTTTTAAAGGTAATTATGAGGATATGAATGCAGACCTAGTGCTGGATTGGGAGAGATTATTAGAAGCAGATGATCCAAATACAGTACTGGACACATTCCTTGAAAAGTTTAACATGGCCAAGGAAAAGCATATCCCAAAGATCAAAGGCTGAAACAGTAAAGCATCCAGATATCGAAATGTACAAGTTAATGAAAATATTTTGCCCTGTAGGTGGGGCTTAGAATACACCTTCCGTATCCTCTGCGTGTCATAAGAGGCGACTAAAGGAGGTAAGGGTGAGGTAACCCTGACAGAAACCTCGAGTGCTGAAGATGGAGGTTCCAGGCCGCACAGCACACTCTAATAAACCATGGATCCACGCACTCCAAACAAGAGATGATAAGAAGCATAGAGAATACACTAGAGTGAGAAGCCAAGTTAAAGGGCTAATACATAAATCTAAGTGAGATAATGAAAAGGAGATAGCCAGGAATGCCAAAGCTAACCCTAAGAAACTTTGGAAATATGTAAACTCAAAGAGGAAAGTAAAAAGTGGCATATCAGAACTAAAGGTTGTTCAGAAAGATGGGATAACTCAGATTGCTAGTGAAGACATAGATAAGGCTAATGTACTGGCAGACTTTTTCACTAGCGTGTTTACGTGCGAACCAGATGGTCCAGTGCCAGAGTCCCAGAAACTAAAACCAGAATTTGAATTCCAAGACAAAACATTCACCTAGGATGATGTGCTGAAAATACCAAAGGGAATACCGTATTTATTCTAATTTAACCACCCTCCCAATTATACCGGCCCCTTGTTTTTGAGACTTGTTAAGAAAAAAAACTAAGCTCCAAATTCCCAAAAATACAGACGAAGGACAAATAACAATAAAAGATTAGCACGAAAATTCAACACATTTCCACGCTAAATATTTCATACCGTTTTGGCATATGCTTAATGTATAGTGCATATATATCCATAATCGCGGGAGTGAAATTATTAATTGGGACCGCCTAAATAGTGCTTATACTTTATTAAACATCGTTTATTTCATCAAATGTAATCCAGATTTTGATAAAATGGCGATGCGAGAAAAGAGAAATATTTTGTATCCCGTGATGTATCAGCTTCCGCTTAGTAGGACAACTTAAGGTCATTACTCGAGTAGTGCCAAGGCAATAATATTAGTACCCGGGTAGATACTTCACAATCCACATACATAGGCAGGTATCTTCGAGTAGCTATGAGAAACACGGCATAAACTCGGCCTATAGCGGAAGCTGATTAATATTCGGAAGAATCGCCTGCGTTTTATAGACCTAATTTAATGGACTCGGGAACTCGGAATGTACTGTCCAAATATATGCAATCAATATGTGAGCATTATACATTTATATCCGATCCACCTAACTGGTACCGGACAAAATAACGGCGACATACGGTGAATTTTTCTCCCTAATTAAGCCGCCCCCTTATGCGACTGCTAACTGCCTGGCGGTTAAATTAGAATAAATATGGTAGACAAAACCAAATCACCTGGTCCAGATGGAGTACATCCCAAAGCATTAGCAGAGCTAAAAGAGAGTGTGTGCATGCCTTTGACTATTATATTTAACAAATCTATTGATAAAGGGATAGTACCAGACAAGTGGAAGACAGCCAACATCACAGCAATTTACAAAAAGCGGGCCAAATCTGACCCTGGAAATTACAGACCAATAAGCCTGACAAGTGTATTGTGTAAACTAATGGAAAAGCTAGTACGGTCAGAAATAATAGAACATATGAAGAGAAACAAATTCTTCAGCAAAAGACAATTTGGTTTTATGGGAGGAAGATCAACAGCACTGCAACTACTAAAGGTACTGGATGAATGGACAAAAGTGGTGGACAAAGGGGGAACAAATAGATGCCAGATATATGGACTTTATGAAGGTGTTCGATACCGTCCCACATAGGCGACTCATCAGCAAGCTGAGAAAATATGGTCTAAGCGAACGTATAATACTATGGGTACAGGACCTTCTGTCAAACAGAAAGCAATGCGTCATGGTCAATGGACATGTTTCAGAAAACCACCCAGTAACAAGTGGAATCCCACAAGGCAGTGTGTTAGGGCCTATCCTGTTTGTGATATACATTGATGATCTTCCTGAGGCTGTAAGATCTACATGCTATCTCTTCGCAGATGACACAAACATCTACAAGCAAATCAGATGCAAGAAAGATGAAATTGAGTTGCAAGAGGATCTGGACTCCCTTCAGGTGTGGTCAAACACATGGCTATTGAGATTCCACCCAAACAAATGCAAAATACTAACGGTAGACAGCAAGGGAGGAAAACACCCAGATGAGAAGAGCTACCACCTCTACAAGCAAGATGGGACACTAGTAAATCTTGAGAACACACAAAGGAAAAGGAAAAGGACATTGGGATCACAGTAGGCATGAACTTAACCTTCTCAAGCCTAATTCAAGCCCAAGTTAACAAGGCGAACAGCATTATGGCGCTAATTAGAAGAACATTCACTTACTTAGATGAGGAAATGTTTAAGCAGCTGTTCCAGGCCCTGGTGAGACCTCACCTAGAGTATGCGGTATGTGTGTGCAGCCCTCATCTGAAAAATGATGTAGCCCTAATAGAAAATGTACTATGACGAGCATCCAAACAAGTTCCAGCAATAAGCAATATGAGCTATATAGATAGGCTGAAGAGACTGAAAATGCCCACAATGCGGTACAGAAGGATGAGAGGAGACATGATAGAGGTCTATAAACTCACCCATGAGATATATGATCCTGAAGCTTCTGAGGGGCTGCTGATCTTGGCAGAGAATAGAGGCACAAGAGGCCATAGCTTGAGACTGTCCAAGCACCATATTAGAACAGACATTAGGAAATATAGGTTTACAAATAGAGTGGTAGATATGTGGAATAGCTTGCCCGGCGCCATAGTAAATTGTAAATTTGTCTTCGCCTTTGAAGTGGCCTTAGATAAATTTTGAGAGCAACAAGCCATTAAATTTGATTTCACGGATCAATATAGGATGCCGGGAAGTCAGGACCATGGAACATTCCTAATGGAAGAAGATGCGGACATAGAGGCTGAACACAGCCTGAGTCCTCAGAAATATCCTAAGGAAAAAAAAAGAAGAAAAAAGTATACACCCAAGGGTATTAAAAGAACTTAGTTACACACTGTCATCATCATCATCATCATCATCATCATCATCATCAATCATCATCATCACCATAATTTTTTATGAGGCATAAGCCCTTGGCTTGTTATTGCCTCTGGAGTTGTGTTGGTATTGTATTACTAGTGCTTGTACTTTGTTTAGTTACAATTGTTTATTTGTTTGGTTGGCATTATTCATTGACATTAATCAGGACCCTGGTTGACTTTGGGAGGTGCTGTGGGGCAGATGGGTTATCCCTGCATCAGCTGCGGTGTGCCACCTACGCTCATGGTTACACCCTTCTGCGCCTAGCATTTGGGTATATTTCTAGATTGTCTTATTATTATATATCTATTAGTTGGTTATGTCAAGATCGTATATTATGCCATTTAGGTGCATATCTAGTTTTGATTTAAACACGCTGAGCATGGGTGCCTCGACCACAACAGAAGGGAGTGAGTTCCATGTGTTAATAATTCGGTTTGGGAAAAATGCCTACGAATTTCTTTTCTGTTGCATTAGTGTTGAGCTTGAATGTGTGACCTCTAGTACATGTGATACTTGATCGGTCAAAGAATGTGTTTTTGTCAATGTTGTAATCATCATGGATAAATTTGTATATTTCGATTAAGTCTCCTCTAAGCCTTCTGTATTTTAGTGACATGAGATTCAAAGCCTTTAACCTGTCTGTGTAGCAGTAGTTTCTCAAATGGGGAAGAAGTTTAGTGGCTCTGCGATGGACCCTTTTGATTATACAAGACTGCCTTTTAAAACGAGGAGACAATATGCAGCTACAGTATTCCAAAATTGGTCGGACTAGTGATTTGAATAACAGGGTAAGCATGTTTTCAGCTATGTAATTGAAGGTTCTGTTAATTAGACCAACTATGATGTTAGCCTTTAATACAGTTGCATTTATATGGGTATCGAAGGAGAGGTTTTCATCTATGTGTACGACAAGATCTTTTTCATTTGTGGACCATATGGGATCAATGGTTTGTGACTGGCGTGTAGTGTCCGTCATATAATACTGGGTCCTAGGATTATTTGAACCAAAATGTATTATATGTGTTTTGTATGTATTAAAATGTAGCTGCCAATCTGAGACCAATTACATACATTATTTATATTATCTTGAAGGTTCACGGTGTTAGGGTTACCAAGCAGTTTTGTATCACCTGCAAAGATCTTGCAAGGGCAGGTTACGGAATTGGGTAGATCGTTTATATACAAAAGGAAAAGTGTTGGTCCCAAAACACTGCCTCGAGGCACACCACTAGTGACGGCTGTTGCTTCGTTGATCTTTACACACTGTTTTCTTTCAGTTAGAAATGTTTCAGTCCAGTTAATTAGTTGCTCTTCTAGACTGTACATTCTCATTTTCTTTAGAGTCTTTTGTGTGGTACTGTATCGAAAGCTTTGGAAAAGTCTAAGTATATTGCATCTATGGGGTTGTTTTCATCTAGATTGGATGTTATGGTTTCCATGTACTCCAGTAACTGTGTTTTGCATGATCTGTTATGTCTGAAGCCATGTTGGCAGCTGGTGAAAAGGTTATTTGTTTCCATGTGGTTCATTATTGCATCACGTACAAATGTTTCTAAAAGTTTGTAAAGTGAGCAAGTTAGACTGATGGGTCTGTAGTTGCTTGGGTTACTTTTTTGCCCTTTCTTATAAATCTGACAGACATTAGCCATTTTCCAAATCTCAGGTATTACGGCTTCCTCTAAAGATTTGTTAAATAGGATGCTAAGGGGTACACTGATCTCTTTTGCTAGTTCAATCAAAATTCGTATGGGTATGCCATCTGGTCCATGACTTTTATTTGGGTTTATTTTTTTTAGTTTGGCTTCAATAGTCTCTGGGCTTATAGAAATGTCTGGTAAAACAGCGTTTGTGATATTGGGCATACTTTCTGGCATTGTATTTACGTTCTCTTCTGTAAATATGCTTGCAAAATAGATGTTCAAAACTTCTGCCTTTTCTATATCATTTGCACACACTTGATCGTTTGAATATTTAAGTTGGCCTACTGTTTCCTTGAGAGTTGTTTTGTTTTTGACATATTTCCAAAAGGACTTGGGGTTTTTCTTGCATTCTGTTGCTATATTTCGTTCAAATGACCGTTTGGCTTGTTTGATACATGATGTAGAATTATTCCTTGCCATTTTATATTGGTTATAATCACCAGAGCTCTTTGTTTTCTTGTATTTTTTGTACAGTTTGTTTTTGCTTCAAGGGTGTGTGTGGCATTGGAAGTAAGCCATAGGTGTGTCCGTTTACTCGACGTGTTTGTTTTTGGGATGTGTTGATTTAGCATTGTGGCTAAGATGTTGTAAATAAGGTTCCATGCTTCTGGTGTATGAAGTTTCTAAATATTTGTCCTGTCAATATTGCTGACTTCCCTGTGCATGTCGTTGCTCCTACCTTTATTCAGCAAAAGTTTGGGCAGATTTGATTCAGTTGAAACATTAAATATATAGGCGTGAAGGTTTATTTGTAAGACATCGTGATCGCTTTTTCCTAACAGGGGCTAGATGAAATATGTCATTGATAATGTCTGTACTGTTTCCCAAAATGAGATCTAAGATATTTGATTTCTGGTTTAACCTGTGTCTTGTTGGTTTTAATACAAACTGGTGGAGAAAATTGTTTCTTATGGTGTTGATAAAGTTGTCACTATCATGAGTGCATGAGAGACCAGAAGACCAGTCAATAACATAACATAATATAACATAACATAACATAACAGGTATACAGCTTACCAGGACTTTTACGTCCTATTATTAGCTGGTGTATAAAATATAATTATTAATTATTAATGTATGGTGATTTTTGGGTGATTTGGCGTATCTAATGCTCTATAGCTGTAGTACACTGGGTGCGTTACATAGACCTTGTCTGGTCTAGCTTTGAATGCCTTTATTATAGGCGTGTCAACAACTATTTCCGGTAATGCATTCCACCACTCTATTTGATTTGATTTTTGATTTGATTTGATTTATTCTCGTGGTAAATATTACAAATTACAAATATGATAACAGGGAGTCCACTGGAGGCTGTGCCAGCTTGTGGACCCCTGACATAGAATAACGTACAAATTACACATGATTTGACATAGGTAGACATAAGGCATTATGACAATATATTATACATAACTACAGACAAATAATATAGGATTTGACATAAAAAAAGTAAAGAGTAAAAAAGAAAAAGACAATACATTTGACAAACATTGTTCACTTGTTTTTGATTGTTTTTTATAATGTGGGCAACATATTTCACTCATTGGAATGTGCTAGAGGATGAGGGTGGTGTGTGGGTGGGATGGGGGGGGGGAGCTGGAGTTCATCCTGTTTCCATTATTATTATTATTATTATTATTATTATTATTATTATTATTATTATTATTGTATTTATCACCGTCTTTCCATAGAGGAAAGAGAGTAAATGTGACCATATGACTCTGTGTGCGAGTCTATTTCTTAGTGTGTCTGTCATGGCTGGGTTTCTTAGATCTCTTAGATATGATCAAGTTCTGGATCTGTGTATATCTTGAGGAGTGCTGGTCCAATTTGACTCAGATTTTAACACAGGGGTGGGTGTGGCCATACACCAGGATTCCAGAAAAACACTTTGACAGCCCTTGCGGATTGTCAGACATTAGCTTGGTATTGGAACATTGTTATTCCTTAACACGTAATGTGGAACGTTAGGATTGTGTATGTGGAAGCTGGGACCAATGGGAGCATAATCAGGTTGTTGTTGTTGTTGTTGTTGTTGTTGTTGTTGTTGATGTCGTCGTCGTCGTCGTCGTCGTCGTCGTCGTCGTCGTTATTATTATTATTATTATTATTATTATTATTATTATTATTATTATTATTATTATTATTATATATAGACTCGTCAGAACACACATTCATATTATGAGTGGGTAGAAATTTTCTTCCTTTTTTGGTTATGAGATCAAAAGGTCAGACATTGAGGTAATGGGGGGGGGGGTCACTTAGTGCATACTGGGATACATCTTTTCATTGATAGTGCTGTAATGCAGAAAAGTAGAATCACCAAATCTGTAACATACATTGATACTGTGGTAGTCTAAATAGTTAAAGTTTGTTTCAGTCAAAAATTCAATGTCGATGTCATCTACGGTAGGTACATTTAGCCATCTGGCAGCTGCAAGTCACCAGGCAACAAATTCAGTGAATAAAAAGCTGCACACTCGCTGAATATTCGGAAAAGCCACCCGACCGAGAGTTGTGGCGTAGCCACCCACAACCCCGGTCAAATCCTCTTCAAAACATCCAGCAAGAGGAGCTATGACCCTTGGGATGTGTCGTCTGTAAGACCCAGGAACCAGACATTCACATAAAATATAATATAATAAAATGAATTAAACGAAGTATGATTATGGTTAATGATACGGTAGAGATAACAATGGCCAACATGATTCTAGTAACAAACCGTTTTGGTTATGGCATAAGTAATCTTCTGCACACATTTGCAATAGAAGACATTGCTGCCTTATGCAGCAATGCCTCCCAAAATTCCACTAGGTCCAGAATATTCAGCAGTACCTTTTATTTTATGTAGACGATATGTCAAACTGGCCAGTAGAGGCAAGGCAAGAACAGTAATATCAATATTGTTAACAGGTGGTTCTTCATGATGAATTGCTGGTAATTGCTGTGGTGTCCGGGTGCATCACGGTGCAGTAACTAATGTATGAGTGAGATCCAATTACTCGATTTAGTACTTATTAATGCACATTTGTTTAATAATATGTTTGTAGGACTAATGATTTGTGTACGTGTGTTCGTGTCTGTATTATTCCACAACTTTGTAGCTTGAATGGAAGGTTTTTGTTTTGAGATTTCCATTCTATTGTATTCTGTGTGAAAGTTGTGTCTAGATCTGGTGTTGTATGCGTGTATTTCAGTGTTTAGGTTAAAGAGAGAAGACGACAGTGAATTCGGTAGATTTCCTTTTGAAAAAATCTTTTATTATTGTATATAATTGGAGATTACCAATATCTTCTAGTTTTAATAAATTTTCTGTCTTGTAAACGTTTTGGGCCTCTCCTGTTTGTGCAAAAAGTTTAATGGGTTGCCTTTGAAGTGATTTTAGTCTTGCCAGTCTGATTGTATTAGTCCAAATAGTGTTGCAATAAGTAATTTGTGGGAGTATTAACGTGCAATATAGTGTTTTTAGTATGTTAGGTGGTAAGTATGATTTAAGTCATCGTATGATCCCAATGTTTCTTGCCACTTTAGATGTTACCATCGCTATATGTTTCTCCCAGGTTAGATCTTTATCCAGGTAGACACCTAAAAATTTAGCGAACTTGGCCTCATGTATTTCCTGATTATCAATGTACAAGTTTGGTAAGTCAGCTTTCTTTAGTTTTCTAGATTTTGTAAAGAGCATGTAATTAGTTTTCCCGACATTCAGTGATAATTTATTTACTTTAAACCAATTTATTACTTTATCCATTTCTTCATTTACATTTTTATATAGTGTTTCTATGTTCTTGTTGTGGTAAAAGGCATTGGTGTCATCTGCAAACAGTATTAATGAAAGGTGCTGACAAACACTGGGCAAATCATTTATATATATTAAAAACAGGAGAGGTCCAAGTCTATGATTCTGTTGGACAAAAAATGCAGTCTATTGTTAGTATTCACTTTAATTTAAGTTTGAATTTGTGGCCACGTATTCTGTCATCTTGATTTAATGTAAATAGTTTAATGGGATTTACTGAGTAGATATTATTAAGATACTTAAAAACATTTATGAGATCACCTCGTATTCTTCTATAGATTAAGGTTGGTAAGTTTAGATTTCGAAGACGATTTTCATAGGACATGTTCTGCAAAGCTGGTACCATTTTAGTGGCTCGTTTCTGGACTTTTCTAATTGTTCGGCAAATTTCCATGTGTGTGGGGACCAAACGGGACCCGCACACTTCAGATGAGGGCGTATTAAACTTTAGTACATCATCTTTAAAATGTCTGTAGTAATGGAATGAAATGTTCTCCATCTAATACCACTCTGTATCATTTTTTTAAAGAGCCTAGAACGAGGTAATGTACCTGATATCTGATGGTAAAGCAATGTAACGCTATCTTCAAAAAGGGCAGCAATAGATCAGCCGACAACTATGAGCCTATCAGTCTAACTTCAATCTGCTGCAAAGTCTTAGAATCCCTAGTCAGAGATAGCATAGTCAATCACATGCCCCTCAACAACCTGTTCGCAGCCCAGCAGCATAGATTCAGAGCAGGACGTTCCTGCACAACACAGCTGTTGACAGTAATAGAAATGTGGACAAACAGTTTTGCATAGACGCAATCTAGTTTGATTTTCAAAAAGCATTCGACACTGTGCCACATTCAAGACTCCCCACCAAGCTACGGAGCTATGGAATCGAAGGCCAGGTCTTTACCTGGATCTTAGCCTTCCTATCGTCCAGGCACCAGAGAGTCTGCATAAATGGATTAAATTCACTGCGGGCTGATGCCATGAGTGGAGTCACACAAAGCCTAGTGTCCTAGGACCCACCTAGTTCCTGTTCTATATCAACGACCTGCCAGATGTTGTCCACAGCTACATAAAATTATTTGCCAACTACACAAAACCTTTCCAGGCAATTGCATTAGTAGAGATATTGACAATCTCCAACCCTGGTCAGAACATTGGCTACTGAAATTCCATCCCCAGAAATGCAAAGCAATGAGGATTGGTACAGGCCACCCTGATTATACATATGCAATGTCTGAATCTTGAGGGCAAATGACACAATTGGAATTGACAATGTGCGAAAAGGATTTCTGGGATCTATTTCAATGACAAGTTAACATTCCACAAACATGTCAAGATGACGGTCAGCAAAGTCACTCAGGTAGCTGGGTGAATCAGGCAATCATTCTGTTATTTTGATGGAGAAATGTTCTAACTCCTGTTTAAATCTCGAATGAGGCCACTACTGGAATATGCTAATATAATATAGAGCCCACGTTTCAAGACCGACATGTCCACGATAGAAAACGTTCAGAGGCGGGTCACCAAGCTATTACTGGGACTGTTCGATATGGCATATGAAGAAAGAATCCGACACCTAAGGCTCTATGCATCTATGGACATTGCAGCACGAACGAAAATATACTATGACACGGGTAATTGCGAGGAACTGAGGCACATGATGAACTTGAATTGGGGTTAGATATTATCAGAACAGGAAGCGAGGGATCAATGTCATACTTTCACCGAAAATCTCAATGTTGCAACTAACCACTGTATCCCGAGTAAAACTCTATAAACCAATCCGCACAGGGACAACAAGATCCCTATTGATAACAAATCCAAAGTCAGTATAAAAGAAATACACAGACTGTGGAACCGGTACTTGCGAGCAAGAAACGAAAAGGACTACAAAATCTACTGCAAAGCACGGAACAAAGTTAGGAATATAACTAGATCAAAGTAGAAACAGTATGAAAAGGACATTGATCTGCAAATTAAACAAAACCCCAAACAGTTCTGGAGTTATGTAAATCGTAAGACTAAAACCAAAGGGTGTGTGGCCAACTTGACTAAGCCAGGCACAACAGATCTAACTGAGACTGATGAAGAGAAAGCAGAGGTACTGTCTCAATATTCCTACTCAGTTTTTATAGCTGACCCGGATGGAGATATACCAAGACTACAACAGTTAGCAAGAGGAACAACAATGTTAAATATTAAAGCAAGTGAGAAAATGTTGAAGAAAAAGTTAGATAACCTCAACATATCAAAGTCTCCTCGTCCTGACAATTTACACCAAGAGTGTCGAAGGAACCGTGTTCAGTTATTAGTAAGCCTCTTTCTGTAATATTCCAGAAATCACTTGACTCCTGCACCTTGCCAGAATTCTGGAAACATACAACTGTCTCAGCCATATTTAAGAAGGTAGAAGAAAGAGCCCTGCAAATTACTGGCTAGTTAGTCTTATTAACGTTGTCTGCGATATAATGGAATCCATTGTAAGGGACGCAATATATAAATACATGGAGTTGCATAAGCTCTTCAGCTCCAATCAGTATGGTTTCATTAGTGGCAGAACTAATGGACTACAGTTATTACAAGTTTTGGACATTTGGACATAGATCATACATAGACTGTGGTGGGGCAGTGGACACCGTATAGATGGACTTTCAGAAGGCTTTCGATAAGGTGCCATACAGAAGACTCCTGGGGAACCCTGACGCATACAGGATAGAAGGCCCAATCCTAGGATGGATAAGACTTCCTAGACGAACGGAAACAGCAAGTTGAGTGAACAATGCCACATAACAATGGATGGATGTGACAAGTGAAATTCCACATGGGAGTGTCCTTGGACCATTACTATTTGTAGTTTATATAAATGACCTTCCAGGTAACATGGATTCCAATGTACATATGTTTGCAGATGACACAAAAATATCATGGCAGATCCTCGGGAGAAAAGACCCGGAATCACTCCAAAAGCACTTGATAAGTCTTCAAGACTGGTCGGACATCTGGCTTCTGAAATTCCACCCCATGAAATGTAAAGTGGTGACACTTGCTAAGAAGAATGTGGAGTCTTATGACTACTATATGATCTCTGAAGCTGGCGACAGGGCACGTCTAGAGCATGTTACAGAAGAAAAGGACATAGGAGTCACAGTAGATTCAAAGCTCACATTCGGCGCGCATATTTATGAAAAGGTAAACAAGGCAAATATGGTAATGGGCATAATAAGGAGACCATTTGTATATTTGGACCTAGAGATGTTTAAGCACCTTTTCAAGGCACTTGTCCGTCCACACTTGAAATATGTGAACTCAGTTTGGCACACATACCTAAAAAGCATATTGATGCCATAGATAATGTGCAGCGCAGAGCAACAAAGCTAGTACCAGTACTAAGGAATCTTTCGTACACCGACAGACTGCAGACAATAAAACCACCAACCATGACATACAGAAGAGCAAGTGGAGACAGGATTGAAACTTACAAAATGCTGACAGTCTTTTATGATCCAGAGATTCAATGCTTATTCACAATGCAATAGGAATCAACCACCCGAAGCCATACGAGAACTTCTTCCTGCGCTTTTGTAAACTGTGGAATGGGTTGCACAAATTAGTTATTTCCGCACCCACTATTTCAGCATTTGAAAAACAACTGGACAAATTCTGACAAAACCAAGAAGTCGTTTACGATTACACACAACCACTAACCGGAAGTGATGGAACAGCTATTGTTTTAAGTGATGATAAGCTGAGTATAGAGGTGTAAATGCCTGTGCTAATAAATTAACCTAGATAGCCTAGAACCTAGATAAACAATTAATAAATTCAGACATTACACTTAATACTTCTTTATTAACCCTTTGGCCTTCGAATCTACATAAACAGTTTTAATTTTCAAAAAGAAAATATGTAAATTTGCAGACCAAGTGAAGCATTTGAGATTTTCCTATGTCGGCGAGTTTAAGTAACTTTTCTACTTTGAACATATCTTGGCCCTCTGCAGGCCTAGAAAATAGTATGAGGCTCTTTTTCTGGGGACCTTGAATTTTAGATATTTTTTTGTAGGTGTTATTCCAAAAAGCATTGCAGTAAGTGAGGTGCGGGAGGATCAAGGTGCTGTACATTGTTTCAACAGTGTCATGTGTCATATATAGTCTTAGTCTTTGGATGACACCTATTCGGCTTGCTAATTTTGCAGTAACTATTTCAATTTGTTTGGCCCATGTCAAGTTTTTATCTAAAAATACTCCTAGGAACTTTGCATAAGGGGGGGGGGGGGGGCCTCTTCAATTTCTTCATTGCTAATATACATGTTTGGGACCCTTTATTATTATTTCTCAAAATTTTGAAAATAACATATAGTTTGTTTTATCCACATTTAATGATAGCTTATTTAATGAAAACCGGTTAGTAATTTTTTCCATTTTCTTATTTACCGTTTTGTATAATATAGCCATGTCTTCGGCAAAGCAAAAGGCATTAGTGTCATCAGCAAAGGCAACATTATACAGGATAAATTGTACATATTTCATGCTAAAACAGCACAACAAATAAAAATTTTATAGTTTCACTTAACAGCTAAATACCATACCATACACCGTAACCAATGTTGCATAACATTGACTGGAAGCCCATCCTCTATGCAAACGAGGATATAAACACCAACTGGTCGATATTCCTAAATAAAATAAAAGAAGTTGAAAACCGGTACATCCCTATGATGTGTTGTCAAACAACAAACCTCAATTCCCACAATAACACACTTTCAATGAAGGCAATAAAAACCAAAGACCCACAAACACAAAAAGAATAGGAGAGTATGTAATAAAGTAAGGGAGGAAACCCGAAAGATTTGAAAAAATTTGTAAAATGATTTATCCATGAAATCAAAAGCAATTTGACAGTATTATGAGGTCACAATCAAAGGGCAGGAATTGGTGATCTATATAGAGACCGAAAGGACCCAACATCACAGAAAATGGAGGCAGATAAAGACAAAGCAGAGACTTTTGTAAACGACTCAGAGGGCGAAATCACCACCTTACCAAATAAAGAAGTGCAAAATGAAATATCCAAACTAGTGGTTAAAAATGAGGAAATATGAAAGATACTAGACAAACTTAAGATAGATACATCACGAGGCCTTGATGAACTGTACCAATGATTTCTGAGACAAATGGCAGAAGCAATAACTCAGCCACTAATTGTGCTGTTTAATCAGTCACCTGGACTATGTAAAATTTCAGATGACTGGAGGAAAGTACAAATCACTGCTATATACAAGAAAGGAGACAAAAGCCAAGCTGGAAAATATAGGCCAGTAAGCCTTACATCAGTGGCATGCAAAATGATGAATAATGTAGTAAGAAACCGCATTATCAAATATATGAAAGAAAACAATCGTTTTTATGCAACACAGTATGGGTTTATCTCTGATAGATCAACCGCATTGCAGCTGCTAGGCATACTAGACAAATGGACGGAGGCACTGGATAGATGATAACCCATTGACTGTGTCTACATTGATTACCCGAAAGCCTTCAACACGTTGCCCCATAAGAGGCTGATAAGTGAAAAGGTGAAAAAATCCTATTCCATGATTACTCTAATATGAAGGACCGTTCAGTATCTAAATGCAGACACGTTTATCACCTTATATACATGTCTATTGAGCACTTACATGGATTTTGCTAGTTGATGGGCACCACTAAAAGTCAAGCACATAGAGCTAATTGAAGGGGTACAACGTAGAGCTATGAAACAAATTTAGTGAATGAAAGATCTCACATATCCCGAGAGGCTAAGACGCTTCAAGCTACCCACATTATTGTACAGAAGATCCAGGGGAGACGTAATAGAACTGTACAAGATACTGCATGGAGTATGATAAGGAGGCAAGAGACTTGGAGCGATGTTTCAGAGAGACACAGTATGCAATGAAATTCCATGAAGATCTACCCCCAAATGTGCACATCAACGCGGACGTGAAACTACTTCACAGTATGGTCCACGAAAATATGGAATGATATCCCAGAAGAAGTCGTAAATGCACCATCTCTAAACTCATTTCAGTAAAGACTAAACAAGTACTGGAACAAGAGGCCCAAGGGGCTTGTATCGCTCACCTGGATCATAGGCATTTCAACTAGAATGGTCATTCACAATAAGTAGAACTCTAATGAGTTGAGCAGATGTGTAACAAGAAAACATAGGCCATGTTTCTTTACATATCAACTTCTATTGAACAAAATTTATGGCCCGTAGTCATCAATATCATATCTCCCAAATTTTGGCCCAATCCATTCAGTGGCTCTGGAGACAGAGTCGTTTTCATGAAAACCAGGCCATCCAAAATGGCTGCCCAACCATTTGGCCAATTAAGTTCCCTTGAACAAACTTGGTTCAGCTCGTGCCCTAAATGGTATTTTATGAGTCTTGAATCAATTGCTCAACAGTTTCTAAAAATTGACCAAAATCCATGATGGCCACCAGCCAAACTTGAATCTCTATGCCCTAACAGTGCTTCTTGCCAAATATAATTGAAATTGGCCCAGAAGTTCTCGAGAAGACATTTTAAATTTCCCATTGGTTTAGTATGGGAGCTTTTGGCGGGAAAACTATCCAAGATGGCCAGCAAACCGTTTATCCAATAGTTTCGAAAATTGCAAATTTGAGATCAAAATACCAAAAAAATCCAGATATAAAACCAATTTCGGACTCAAAATCCATCAAATAGAAAAACCCAATATGGCAGCCAAATACGCTTTATGTTGATTGGCCCATGGCAGCCAGGTTTTTTCATGGATCAACTTCCCTTGAACAACCTTTAATGGCTCTTAGTCCCTAATCATATCTGCCAAATTTCGACCCAATCCCTTCAGCGGTTCTGGACAGATGGTCGCCACGACATAGGCTCACTTGGCCTTTCAGGCCAAGTGAGCTAAAAACCAGGAACTCCTGTATGACAACTTTAAGGCCACCATCGGAACCGGAGTAAGCCTAGAGCGATGGGATGATAAAGAAAAGGAGTCTGGTGAAGAGGACCTCTAAGGATCTGTACCAGAAGCAATGTTAAGTAACGATAAGTAATATTGCCGCTAGGAGATTTGTTATTGCTCAATAATCGTACCAGCGGTATTAGTTTTCGTCTATTCTAACTATACACAGCTTTTAATATATTTAAAAAACCAACAATACAAATAGATAGATAACCCAGAAAACAAATATACACAGTGCTACAGTAAAAAGACACCTAAAAATAAAAGGAACATATAATTGTTTCAATAGCCAAATTACATTGCACTTGTCAATCGACCTGTCCTTCTCACTAATAGCTGTTATATGTTTGAATTTCCGGCAGCCCCACTGTCTTATCTCTTCCCCTGAGTGGCACGGGGCAAAGGACCTAACACACTCTCACCTAACCAATGTTTCTTTTACATCCTTTGTGTGAAGTGTCTGTGCACAAATGCTTATACACCAGATGAATATACAATTTTACTCGCATATACACAAACACACAAAGTAAATCAAAGAATAAGCAACAACACCCAAACACAAAAGAAATCAATTTACATACCACAGACTCAGCCTATGATGACCTCATTCCAGAACACTCAGACACCTCCAATTTACAAACAGTCGGCCTACCAAATAGGAAACAGGTACACACGATTAACTAATACCAAATATCAAATGATAATACCAGTATCCTAAAACCAGTTGTTAAAAGCTATGGCTAGGAGGTTGAAACTTCTACAAGTAGCGTTCGTGGTGCTAGTAATGTTGCACAGAGCTACAACAGATTAGCTGACCAGCAACCTAACAACAACGAATTCAGGCATGCACAAGGCTGGCTATCTTTAATGCACTCACGTACTAATAGAGTAACCAATGTCTTAGTCATTGGCAGTTCTAGACTTAAAAAAACTTAGTGATAGATATATGATCACCGAAACTAATGGCATTACCATAAAATGTTGCGGAGGTGCCAGAATCAGTGAACTTAATGATAAATTAGATGGATTTCTTACTGCTAAATCATTTAATACAATTGTCATCCATGTTGGTAGCAATGATATTGGAAGGCGGAAAGCATCAAATTACTGGCACCGAACGTCCAAATTTATATATCATCGCTGCCACGACCCAACAACACATATGAGAACAACACTGTGCATGAATTCATATAATATGTTAGCATCTCTTGCATCATAGCATGATGCAGTCTTTATAGATAATACCAAATTGTTCACAAACCAGTATGGCAAAGCAAATGAAGGGCTCTTCAGAGATCACATCCATCCCAATTATCACGGTGTACGAGTACTTTCAGAAAACATAAACTATCTTGAAACTAACCACTATCCAAGTCAAGATTTTTTAGAGCTAGGAAGACAACGTAAAAAAACAATCCATTAGACCGTCAACTATCTACTTCTGACGTATCCAAGCCTAATGGGTTGGATACTTCAGAAGTAGATAGTTGACGGTCTAATGCATTGTTTTTTACACTAAGTAATCGATACAACATTGTCAGATGAATTCATAGCGCCAAATAACCGTAATGAAATCAATCCTTTCCATGAAGTACCCACTACTGCATCCATGAGCAAAACTAAAAGTAAAATACATACTGGACATGCGCAAGGCAAAAATTTGCATATGACCCGTTCAACCAGATCCTGTAAAGACTTCAACGGAAAAGAAAATTGCACCACAACGTGACCAAATTATGACCATGGACAATCTGATAATAATCTAAATAATAACAAACATGGTTATATCAAACATGATCACCAGAACATGTCTACACCAATTGAAAATATATGTGTGTATATATATCAATGCTGATAACTTAATAAATAAAAAGGCAGAATTAGAAGCAATAGTGCATAGCGTCCATCCATCATTTATTTTAATCACTGAGATTTTCCCGAAAAACAAAGCTGTAAGTAGCAGTAAAAATCTATGTGAAATACAGATTGATGAATACAACCTGGAAATCAGTAATAAGCCCAAAAGAGGAGTTGTCATATATACTCATGAAATAATAAATGTCCAATATTGCGATATAATAAACAATGACCCCTTTGGCGAACCTCTCTGATGTTCCTGGACGACTAAACAAAAGGAAAATATATTTGTTGGGTGTATATACAGAAGTCCTTCTTCGGAAATATCAAACAATAATTACTTATTAAATCAGCTGAATACTATAAGTAATAATATGGTAGACCACATTTTAATAGCAGGGTTTTTAATTTTCCAACCATTAACTGGACCACTGGACTTGCAGGCAGTACTGAAGGGGACACGTTTCTTTCAACTATAAGAAATAATTTACTTCAACAACTAGTAACTAAGGCAACACGTCACAGAATAAACCAAACCGTAACATATTAGATCTTGTAATAACTAACAATACTAATGCATACCACGAAATAACACACCCTCCTCCTGTAGGCAAGAATAATCGCAATATTTTGCAAATCTTATTGCACCCAGATTTATTAAAATCTACCAAGAAAATAGGAAAGCCTAAATTGTTGTTGAATAAGGGAATGTATGGAGAAATGTGTAACAAATTAGAGAGTGCTAACTGGCAGTATTTGTGCGAACTCGATACCAGAGAAGCATGGAACTACCTACATGAAAGTCTAAGTAGTCTGAAAAAACCAATACATTCCAATATCTAATGAACATACTAGGAAAAAATCTGTGTGGCTTAATCATTGTGCATATCAATCGCTGATAAATAAATATAGAGCATATAAAAAATACAAGAAAACCAGGCACCGAGTGGTTATACGCTCTCTACGAAACTGCACGAAATAAAGCAACATGCTGTATGAGAGAAGCTATGTTGTCTGTCGAAGAGAGAGAGAGAGAGAGAGAGAGAGAGAGAGAGAGAGAGAGAGAGAAGCTTCAGAATGCAAAACTAATACCAAATTATTTTGGAATTATGTTAAAAGAAGAACTACACTCAGGGAATCAATAACCAGTTTGAAAGACCCAGTGAATGGTTCAATATCAACAAGTGACAAAGACAAATCTGATATTCTAGATAACTTCGTTGCCAGTGTATTTACAACCGAAAACGTAGGCTGTGTTCCAATTGTGTCTCTCCCGGGTAATACACCTGTTTTAGCAGACACAATAATAACACCTACTGCTGTAGAAAAGAAACCTTAATAAGAGTCAAGGCCCAGAGGAAATACCAGCAAGATTTTTTATGGAAGTATCTACGGAAATCAGTGTACCTTTCTGACTCATTTTAAATCAATCTTTTACAAAAAAGGATGTAAAAGTGACCCTAGCGGATAAAGACCAACCAGCCTTACATGTATCTTGTGTATAGTTTTAGAGTCTTCAATACGAGGTGAAATAATCAATTTTATTGAATGAAATGACCTAATTTCCAAGTGTCAACACATGTTTAGAAATAACAGATGCAAAACACAACTCATGGAATACATCAATTGCATTACCTCTAAATTAGACACAGGTGAATTGATAGACGCAATATATTTAGATTTCTCGAGGGCATTTGACAGCATCCCACATACCAGGTTACTTGTGACATTTAAAAGGTAGGGCACTGGGAATAAAATAGTCCAGTGGATCAATAATTACCTAACTAGCAGGAAGCATATGGTAAAAGTCAATGACACGTCATCAGAGGGGTCAGATATTACTAGTGCCATTCCACAGGGGAGTGTTATTGGACATACCCTGTTCCTAATATACATAAACGGTTTGCTATTGCAAAATCTTTGCAGATGATACGAAAATATATCGTAATCCACTAACCCATCATATACAAGATAACATTGACGAAGTATGTAACTGGACACACACATGGCAGCTAACCTTCAACACAGCTAAAACCCATGTTTTACATTTTGACAGAAACAACTCCATGACTTAGTACTATATGACAAATTCCATCAAAATACAGATAATCTCAATATCGTGAAGTGAAAAGGACCTGGGAGCGTATATAGACAAAAGTGTAACATTTGACAGGTACGTTGAGTCGAATTGAATTGAATCTTCATTTATTTGGCTGAATGATATTTACAGTATATATTGTGCATACAGGGAGTCCAGTAGAGGCATAGCCTATGATGTACTGTAGACCCCCCTTACATAAACATACATAAAACAATATATATATATATATATATATATATATATATATATATATATATATATATATATATATATATATATATATATATATATATATATATGCGTGTATATATGTATGTACATGCAAAAGTATAAACACCATGCTATATGCTACGTATCATAGCTTCATCATCATAGCAGCTCTCATACCCTATGTCATGTACACTGTCTCGTATTGTTTGTTAGGGGGGTCCATCGATTCATAGGCTGTGCCTTTGATGGACTGCCCATTTTCAATTTACATATATGTAAAAGAAATGTTGGTACAAATTAGGCCGTATTGTTATATATGACAATAATAATAATAATAATAATAATAATAATAATAATAATAATAATAATAATAATAATAATAATAATAATAATAATAATGTAAACAAGATATGCATGTGTTTTCCCCATTCCCATGTGTGTGTGTGCATGCGTGTGTGTTAATTGTCTACTGTCTTAAATGTATACATATAAATATTATATTATCTTCATCCATGATCCACCTATCACCGAATTATATGTTTGTTTTATGTTAAATGTAAGGGGTCCACAGCTGTATAGGCATCTTGTTATGAAAGAAACAACTTTGAACTTTGATAATGATGATGATGCTGATGATGATGATGATCAATCAATCAATCAATCACATTCTATTTCCTGTGGGAAGGCTATGCTGGCCTGTAATGAAAGATTACTATAAACATGCAATTATATAGTGTGTTATTTACATAAGCTTGGTCAATTTATGGTTGTGGGATATAGTTTTGGCTTTATGTCTATGACTTGGTAGTAGTAAAACAGGATTTGGTTTGCCAACAATGTGTCCAATATGCATTCGAATGAAAGAATTGTTTCTGCAGCTACTACGTTGTCAAGGAGGCTGTTCCATATGTCGACAACCCTGTCAGTGAAAAAGTATTTTCTTGTATTTAATCAGGCTCTTTGTTTATATATTTTAGTCTGCTCCCTAGTTATGAAAGTGTCTCTTAATTGGAATAAATCACACACATCCGGATCATACTTATATGTTAGAATTTTGTATTCTTCAATAATTTCCCCCACCCCCTCTTTCTACGATATGCTAGTGTTGGTAATTTTAGTGCCATTAGTCTATCCTCATATCTAAGGTGAGACAGACCTGGAATAGTTTTAGCTGTGTGGTGTTGTACATTTTCCAAGAGATCAGATTGTTTTTTTTGTGGTGTGGATTCCAAACCTGATTGGCATACTCAAGATTCGACCTAACCATTGATGTGTATAAAGTTTCAAAGGTCTTTATGTCCAGGAATGTGAATGTACGCCTTATAATCCCCATAATACTATTTGCCTTGTTTACCGTATCTAATATATGTTTTTCAAAGGACAGTGTATTGCCAATAATTACACCAATACCCTTTTCTGCATCAATTTGATTGATCGAAGGCCCATTTACCATTAAAGTATAACTATGATTTTCAAATGTGGAGTTTCAAAGCTGCATGGTCGTACATTTCTCATGATTACATTCTAGCAACCATTTATTAGACCATTCATAAAGTAAGTTTATATCACATTGCATTTCTCTCCTATCATCTTCGGATGTGATGCTATGGAACAATTTAGTATCATCTGCATATAGGTAGGCTTCGCTGTTGTGGGATATACATTCTGGTAGGTCATTTATATATAGAACAAAAAGAATTGGCCCAAGTATGGATCCATGTGGAACACCACTTATTACCGATTTCCAGTCTGAAGTGTTTTCATTAATAACCACCCTTTGTTTGCATTCTGAAAGAAAGTTTCCTATCCATTTTTTATTTGTAGGACATGTGTTATATAAACCCAATTTGTATCCTAACCTCTGATGGGGCACTTTGTCGAGAGCCTTTAAAAACCAAAATAAGCCACATCGACAGCACCACCATCATCTAATATTCGGGTCCATTTGTCTATCACATTAATAATTGTAAGGTTGTGCTTCTACCTGGTATAAACCCGTATTAATTTTTTGAAAATAATTTATATTTCTTCATATGAAGTTGTATACTATCTCTAATTATGCCTTCTAGGATTTTACAAGCAATGTGTGTAAATGTCTAGTAAAAGTGTAAATGTGTATATAGAATTTGCCATTTGTTCAAGAAAAACGTGTCTACCGTCTACACGATGCCAACTGTAGCTGCCCTGATTTTTAGCCCATATAAGTAAATGGATCTTGTCATTAAGTTCATGGAGGACTCAGATAGGTTCTTAGGAACATAGCTGATCTCGCACAAAGCAGCAGGGATTGCCCAGTTAGCTTGTCATTATCTCACAGTATAGCAAGTGGATCATCCGCCTGTATTTATAAATCTGAGTTCACTGTCATATATTTGAGTTCACTGCCTGGTTAATTATTGTAGTTGAGCATATTCGATGCCTGTGTAATCACATAGGCAAATATGTTGGAAAATTCTCCTACGGATCCTGTATTTAAATCCACATTGTACAGCTTTTTATACGATACTGGCAAGGATTGCCCTGTCAGTATCTAGTATAATGTATAGCCGATTTTGCTCCTATAACTATAGTACAGATGGATGTGTTGGCTTTTCATGCGCCTCGTACTATCTAGAACTAGCGTAAATGTGTATATATGTATATTATGTATATATGTACATAAGTATATATGATGTACAAATATATGTATCCATCGTATATCACATGTCAACAAAAATTTCCTACACCGGAAACAGTGACAAATAGTTATAATAATAAGTATTTTGACCGACAAAAGGCCATACAGGCTTCTATACGTCGTAATGATGATGATGATGATGATGATGATGATGATGAATGCTTGAGACTTGTAGGTCTGTAATTGCCTGCACATTGATGATCATATTAACATCACTTATACTTATATACTTATCATATACTACCTTGATAGGCCATTTAGCATGTAGGTAGATCATACAGTAAATGCATTGCATCTTATAGGTTTCCAAGATAGGCAATGTTTACTGCAGAGCACATGTTGTGCATAGGTTCTTGTATATACCAAAAGGTAGTCCAATATATATCTAATTGGTTTTTAAAGATAGTTAAGCTTGGGGAATTTACGACAGTTTAAGGTAACCCATTCCAGTTGTTGGTGATACGAGTTGAAAAGAAATTCTGTCTTATGGTTTTATTTGCCCGCTTTTTGGATAATTTCAGGCTATGACCACAGGTTTTGGCTTTGTTATCTAATTCAAGATACTGGCTTTGAATATTATAAATATTATGTAGATGTTTGTATGATTCAATCATATCCACCCCTTGCACGTCGATAGTATAATGATGGAAGCTTCAGATGTTTAAGTCTATCAGGATAGCTGCGAGATCTTAAATAAGGCACCTTTTTTGTTGCTCTTCTTTGTACAGATTCGAGGGTTTCACAATCTTTAATGAACATGTGGCACTGTGCACCATTGCCAAATTCCAGGATTGGCCTTTTTTACAAGAGAAGTATACAATTTTACTAACGTTGGTGCATCCAAATAGGTATAAGATCGCCTGATTAATCCAAAAATTTTGCTAGCCTTATTTGCCCGTGTCTTACAATGTTCACTAAATTTTAGCTGATTATCAATATTAATACTGAGATCCTTAACGACAATATTTTCATTTAGTTTGACTTGTGTACCCCCTTTGTTTGCATAATATGGATACTTCTTATTATTTGATCCTAAATGCATTACACTACATTTTCTGGATTTAAATGAATTTGCCATGTGCAACACCAGTCTTCTATATTGTTCAGATCATCTTGAAGTTCTGATGCATCTGTTATGGAGCGTATTTCTCTATGAATTTTTGTATTGTCTGCAAACATGTGAACGGGTGAGTTTATATTTTCATGCAGGTTATTTACATAGCAAATGAAAAGAAGTGGGCCCAGAACACTACCCTGAGGGACCCCACTGAGAACTTGCGCTACTTTAGAGTGTTACCATTTACTACCACTAGTTGTTTTCTATTACATAAGAACCCTCTTATCCAATTTAAGACTATTCCCTGAATACTATATTTTTCAAGTTTGAGTAGAAGGCGCTCGTGTGGTACAGTGTCGAATGGATTACTAAATGGCCTTTTATTAGAGATTCCAGTATTTTGCACACAACTGATGTCAGACTAATAGGACGATAATTGTTTGTGGAATGCCTATCACCTTTTTTCATAAAGGTGATACATGAGCCAGTTTCCAAAGTGATGATAAATTTCCCTGCTTCAGCGAGTTTCTAAAGAGGTGAATAAGGGAGTAGGCTATGAGGCTGTTTAGTTCTTTCAAAACATGTGGATATATCCCATCAGAGCCAGCAGATTTACTCGTATTGATACCTTACAATTTTTTTTACCACCATGTCTTCTGTAATTAAGATCTCATTTAGAATTGTGGAATATTGTCTGTAGCTAAAGCTTGGCAGATGGGACATATCCTCGTGCATAATGACTGAGGTGAAAATGTATTTAAGACATCAGCCTTCTCAGAATCTGAATTTATAATGGGTTCCATTTGGTTTCTTTAGGTCACATACATAATTTTTTGTTTTCAGTTTAGATTTAGCATATTGAAAGAAAGCTTTTGGGTTATATTTTGATTCGGTTGCTATTTTACGTTCAAAATTTCGCTTTGCTTTCCTACATTCCTTTTTTGTATGATTTCTGATTTTTTGGTAATACTTCATTACCAAGTCATTATTGTCACGTGAATTTTTCCATTTTTGAAAGGCAAGGCTTCTATTTTATAGAGTTTCAAAGACAGTTTTGGTTAGGTAAATTGATTTTTTTCATGCATTAATTTTAGATATTGGGACAAATGTATCAGTTAGCCTTTTAATTTCATTCAATATTTCACACCAATCATGCTCAATGTCAGCAGATAATTTAGATGGCCAGTTAATATTTGCAGCATCTGCACGCATACCATCATAATCACCTCTATTGAAAATGTAGTGAGAGTTTTGCAAGATGGTATTTATATAACAATTGAAAGTAAAGCTTATGCTTGCATGGTGGCTCTTTCCTATAGGTGCATTTATGATTATATTTTCTACCATATTCTCCTCATTTGATATTATAAGATCTAATGTATTTGCTGTTTGATTGCCTCTAAAGTGAGTTGGCTCTTTTAGATGCTGATGCCAGTATAAATCTGTAATTGATTCAAGAAAGCTTGATGCAGAGCAAAGCCCATTATTGGATGATTCAATGGTCCAGTCAATTTGACTATAATTGAAGTCACCCATTATCAGAAGATGGATAGATTTTAAGTCAGCTACATTTCTTAATAAGTCTATTAAACAGGAAGGGTTTTCATGTTTACAGTTGGGTGACCTATATACACATCCAATAATAAGACAGTCTTTGTTCTCCAGCTTAATTTGACACCATTTAGACTCAGCAAACTTATCATCCCCAAGTATATGAATAGGGCTAGAGATGTAGTGGTGATTTCACTAATGTTTGTAAATAAATCCAGTTCCAGTGCAAATTCGCTATCTTGAGGGTTTATAGAAACATTTTTTGGTAAGATCTCTGCAACCCCTATTATGTCTGGATTTTGTTCAGCAACATTGGCACTGAACTCTGCACGTTTGTTTAATAAGCTATCAGTATTAGTATAGAAACCTTTACATGAATCTTTAGTAGTCGATGAAATCTATTTATGTATTTTACTACCTTGTATAGACATGAATTTGTTTATGTGCTTTGCATTGTTTTTTAATTTTTTCTTTTGCTTTTCATAACTTACATCATTGTTAACATTACTATTTAGAATATCAATATTTACATCATTTACAAGAATTGCTTCACTTGTTCCACTGACAAGAATGTTGTCAGTGTGCAACTGATGTTTATCACAGTCATTTATAGCTCTAACCGTATGATACAAGCATCCGTTACCTTTCTGATTTACTCGAGTCTCTATTAATAATGGATTGAATTTGTTTGATATGGATATTGTGTGAGCATTAGGATGTGCTAAGGAGTGTACTGGCTGCCTTAGCTCCTCCAAACAGATGTCCCTACTAAAAAAACCCTGAGAATCAGTTGTGGCGGTTATTGCTATATCCATATGAGCAGAGAGATAATTGGTGATATTCTCTGACAAAAGCCTATTACCCTGCTTGTTGTCACAACATTAACTCACGCTATGAGTTATAGTTAGAGTTAGAGTTACAGAGATGGACGAAGTTAAGCATTTTTCGCATTTTATATCCATTTTGAAATATGATACCCTATCCTACTGCTGGGTTTGCTCCCAAAAGGTGTCTAGAGCAGTTTTAAAGGCAATTACGGTTTTTAATTTGATCATATTTTCTGGTAGGTTATTCCAATCGTTCACAATTCTGTAACTGAACACTTTTTGCCTGATTTGTGTTCGACATCGAGGTTTGAAGAACTTTAGGCTATGACCTCGCTGTCCAGATCATTCTACCAATGAAAATATTGTTCTGGATCAATGTTTTCTTTTTGTGTAATAATTGTGTATGTTTCTATTAGGTCGCCCCTAACTCGACGTTGTGTTAGAGTTGGTAGACCAAGTATTTTGAGTCATTCTTCATAAGTTTTGTTTCGTAATCCTACTACTAATTTGGTGCATCGGTGCTGTACTTGTTCTAAGTGGTTGATGTCTTTGACAAGGTATGGTGACCAGGCTTGTACACAATATTCTAGATGTGGGCGGACATAGGTTTTGTATAAAATAAGAAATGTTTCTTGGTCGAGGTGGTTGAATGCTCGTTTGATTTGTCTCATGATATACATGGATTTATTTGCTGCTTTTAAAGTCTGCATAGTTGGTTTACGGTAATTTTTTATCCAGATTCCTAAATCTTTTTCATGCGTTGTAATCTGCAGTGTATGTGTTTCGATTTTGTTTTTCATGCTATGGTTATGCAATTGATTATTATTACCTAGGTGCATTTTCTTGCATTTACTGGCATTGAATTTTAAAAGCCACTGGTCCGACCATCCATTAAGATAGTTTAGGTCGTTTTGTAATTTTTCACTATCTGAGTCGTCTTTAATGTGGGTCCAGAGTTTTGTGTCATCTGCAAATATTTTGATGTTGCTCTGAATATCGTCTGGAATGTCGTTTACATATACCAGGAATGACAGTGGACCCAGGACGGAGCCATGTGGAACTCCACTGTCAACACTTGTCCAGTCTGTGTAGTTTCCTCGGATGTGAACCATCATTTGTCGATCTTGGATAAATCCTTGTATCCAGGTCAATATGGGGCCAGTGACTCTGTATGCCTCTAGTTTGTGAAGTAATCTTTTGTGTGGTACAGTGTCGAATGCTTTTTGATAGTCTAGGTAAATTTTGTCTACATTGTTGTTACTGTCAAGGGACTCTGTCCAGCTTTCTAGAGTTTCTAGCAGGTTTGTCAAGCAGCTTCGCCCTTGGACGAATCCATGCTGGTGTATCGGTAAAAGGTTGTTGGACTCGAAGTGGTGTACAAGTTTGTCTTTGATGGTTGATTCTAATATCTTACATAGTACACATGTAAGTGAAATGGGCCGGTAGTTTTCTGCAATTTGTTTATTGCATTTTTTGATGATAGGTGTTATTATTGAATTTTTCCATATTTTGTGGATAGTTCCAGTTGCTATTGAAAGCTTGAATAGTATGTGTAATGGTTCCACTAAATTGCTGGAACACTCTTTTAGGAGTTTCTGGTGAATATTATTGGGGGCGGGGGCACTATCTGGTTTTAGTTTCTCTAGTTTTTTTAATGATATCACTGCTTGAAATGGATATAGTTTTGATGTACTCTTGTTTATTAAGTCTGGCGTGAAACTGAGGCATGTTATCATTTTCATCTCTTACAAAAACCGATTGTAGCTATAGAATCTTTTTGGTTTATTTTTTAATTCTTTTACAAGACCTTTCTCATAATCTGTATGTGCTCTTTTACATAAAATACTGGTTTACTGGTGGGTGGGGTTTTTTGGTGGGGGGGGGGGGGGTACATACTTGTCAGTTAGAGAATTTATAATGTTTGTAAACGAGTTCCAGGCTTTATCTATATCATTGATATCTATTTGTGAATCCCAGTCAATCTTTGAGAGGTCTTGATTAATTGATTTTTTTAGAGGTACTCAGCATACCATGAGTTAGGCTCCATGGAAAATGTAGACTGCAGAGGCGTGGCAGCGAGACAGTTAACTATATGTATATATAGGACTATAACATGTTAACCTTATGTATTCAGTATTCTCATGTCCTATGTTGTTGTTATATGTAGGGGTCCACCGCCACATAGGCTCTGCCTTTGGTGGACTACCTGTTGTGAAACTGTAAATGTATAATCTATATCAAAATAAATAATCTTGAACTTGAACTTGAACTTGATGAAAAATCAGCTTTCCATATGTTGTATCCTCCGGCGATATCATTTTGTATTTGTGGAATGGATGAACAAACAAATGTGAACAAGATATAACATTATATCGTCATAACATTAACATTAACTCGCGTCATTCGCGGTCGCGACAACTAGTCCCATAGTGATGGTATTTATATTCAATCTAGCCAGTATAAACGATATCTATGGTAGAGACAGAATTATACTCAGCATTTGGTTCCACGCATTCCGTCGTTCCATGTTTTGTGGGTGGTGTCGAAACCGGAAGTTTTTGTTGCCATTAACAACGTTTTAAACTATTAAAAAAAGGAATGGAACTAACTGGTAATTATAATGCAGATGAATGTTGATGTAAATAACGCCAGAAGTAAATAACATTGCCTATTACAATGCTCCTGTTATTGAAAATATGTTATTTAATCTTATTTAAAGTTTTAATTATATTATAGTGTTTATATCAGATTTCGTGGCAAACCGGAAGTCCAAAGTAAACATATTTAGAATTAGAATCATCCTTACGTTCCATAGGGAAAACACAAAAGAACGTTCTGCCAAAATGCCTCTGCAGAAAACATGTTTCTCCGGCTATATCTACCAGACACTATCGAATGCATCTGCAAAATCTTTGCAGACGACACGAAATTAATTGGAAATCCACAAACATCTGACATCCAGCGGAATATCGAGATTTACATGCAAGTGGTCGGTAGACTGGCAACTATGTTTTAATTCTAACAGCTCATTAATAATTTGCTTAGGATGGCAGTTAAACATATGGTCACTTGTAATCCAGTACCCGTACAGGCCTATACACTATATACACTATATACTATAGCGGCCTGCATGCTACAGATTGTGTTGTGTTGGCCTAAGTTAATGGGTTATTTATAGCGTGGAGTATACAGTTTCGGGGCACCTAAGCAGAAATTGCTAATAATTTAATAAATACCATAAATATTTAAAAATAAATTGGCTTAATTTGTTAGTGACTTTATCCCTTATCCAGCGCCAAGTTTAAGAAAATCCCCGAAAACAAAATGTCAAAACACAGCGCCATCAGGCGATGACGTACTTCAAAAAACCCAAAAACGGTGGTATCCTGTTTCGGTGATACCCGTACAGGCTCGCCCAATTTTTAGTTTTTAGACAATACAGCTACAATATGGAGCAAAAAATGCTGAACGTTCGAAGTTGTCAGAATGGGGAAGTGTTTTATTGTCATTTTCTTGTGTTTTCTTGGGTGATGGTGGTGGACATTTTCCTCAGACTGGAGCTAGTTGTGAGGGCTTGACTAAAGCATCAAATGGAAATATGCAAAAGATATTGAAAAATATTATACTATGCATATACTCCTTGATTTTGATAGTGCTAAGAACAGGCACTGCGATGTTGACTTTTGAACCATCCTGTCCAATCTGGATTTTGACATTGGTCACGTGGTATAAATAAACAGATGACGGGGAAAAATTTTATTTTTTATTTAAAATACAATGCTTTAAAGGCATATGATAAAAAGTAATAAGAAAATCGGCAATTTTTTACATGCTGAAGTTGATTTAGTGCTGACTCAACATTTTAATGTGAATTTTGAGGGGAAACGCGGTAAGCGTTACCGATAATTACCGTACTGGTTGATTACAAAATTATGACATCATGAGAACTTGTGTTGTTACACAGTGCATGCGTAACGAAAGCTCACTGAAACTAGAGCCTCACCGAAACTGGATACGCTACGATAATTTAATGATAATACCATTGCCTTATTGTCACACAAATATGGATCAGTCCCATCTCACTGTGGCTTTACACTAAATCAACTTCAACAGCAACTCCAATACTTGCTTTTTTTGTGGTGACCAAGTTAAATCTGTAATGCCAAAGTGGCATGAACTCCGGTCACAATGGTAGAATTAATGCTTGTATGCATAAAGAGCTCTGGCCTCTTGTGACAGAAGTCACGACAACCACACTTTTGAGACTGCATCCAACTTTAACACCAATTTTAGGCCCAGTATAACAAATATACTATCTTACCGTAAACCTAACTGGCTCGGCAATATATATCAGGCTAGACTAATCCCTAAGTCTGGCTGCAGACACTGGTTGATCGGTACCTCTTGGTTAGATTCTGGTATATGTACACATACTGGGTTATTCACCTACAGTCCAGGCTCACTGACTCTCCATGCCCTATGGGACTTCTGATAAGACACTCGTCATGGCCGGGTCCACAGGAGGTATTGAGAGTCAGGTAACTCGGACTACAGCTAGGTGTACGCCTCCGGCGGTGTATATGTTATGGAGGCTAATCTCTGAGGGGCCCATCTACCAGCGTTATTAGCACCATACCCCAAGGTATCCGTGAATTTAGTGTATATAGTCACCATATATGTATATACCAATTACTGTAATTCAATTGTACTTATTAACTGTCTGCTGATTAGCCGTAAGTGGCACAAAAAGCAATAAATATCTATCTATCTATCTATCTAATTCAACGAAGATTCATGTACTCCATCTAGGTAGCACAAACCCAGCACTCCAGTATGACATGACAGATACTGAGCACCGTGTACCAGTACTTCGAACAGACTGTGAAAAGGATCTCAGTGTACACATAGATGAGAAGCGTAGCTTTGATACGCACATGTTATAGCATCAGCATCATAGCAGCTCTCATACCCTATGTCATGTACACAGTCTCATATTGTTTGTTAGGGGGCCAGGATTCAAGATTATTTATTTCATGCTTAATATACAATATACAAACATTACAATTGGGCAGTCCATCAAAGGCAGAGCCTATGAATCGATGGACCCCCTACACACAACACAAAACATTACAATATATTTAGGGTGATAGTTAATTATACAAACACCGTGAGTAAACACAGGACGGCACAACATCTATTTTTTTGGACCATATTGTCATGATTGTTCTACATGTAGCATATTCTACATATAAAGAGTCTTTTAGATTTCAACTAGGATTTTTGATTGTAGATACAGGTTTTTTTTTTAAATGGTCCATCGATTCATAGGCTGTGCCTTTGATGGACTGCCCATTTTCAATTTACATATGCAGTTGGGGACATCATTATTAGCCCCCCTATGAAAATTTCATTCTTTTTAAAGTATTTCATCAGTGCTGGTTAACAGAGCAAGGGAATCTTAACACAACATTTCTAGTCATACTAGCTTTATCTAGGAAGCTTATATTATTTTATTTTGTATACTGAAACAAAATTATTTCACAAAACTAAAAAATACCTAGGCCAAAATTATTAGCCCCTCTGATGCTAATAGTCAATTGTATATCCTTTTTGCTGAATAACAGCCTGCAATCTTTTGGTGTAGTTGTCAACAGGTTTCAGGCATGTCTCCTGAGGAATCCCAGCCCATGCTTCTTTGGCAAATCTCTCAAGCTCCTGTAGATTTGATGGTCTTCTGGCATGGACCCTAGTCTTCAATTCAATGGAACTAACTTTTCTTTCCAAATGATAGTCTGGATGGTGGAATCATTCAGTTATAATCATTTCATGATCATGGTAAAAGGAACACCGGATATGAGAATTTTCTACAAATTCGATAGGGGGGGGGGGGGGGGCTAATAATTTTGTCCTCAACTGTATGTAAAATGTGCTATGAAAAAAACAACTGAACTTTGATGATGATGATGATCATATTAACATCACAACAGTAATTCATGTCATCCACGGTCGCGACAACTAGCCCTGGAGTGAAACCAAATTTAAACGCCCTTTTTCACGCAATCATATGGGTAATTCATATATCAAATTTGGTTGAGTTCCATGTAACGATTTCAGAGGAGAATCAATTTCATGACCTTTTGACCCCCATCTCACACACCCTGGGGCGGGGCCAAATGTAAATATGTGCTCATCTACTCCACATTGATATGGGTATCTGTCTGGCATACTAAATTTGGTCGAATTCCGTCCAACAGTGTCAGAGGAGTTGCATTACAGTCAATCTTTATATGCCTGTGTAAGCGGGATCATATTATGTGATGGCGCTCTCCGTCCATCCGTGCGTGTTGCCGTCCGTCCATATGTCCATCTGTCTGTGTGTCTATCCATCTGATTTCTTGTCCGGAGCATATCTCGAAGAGTTTTGAACCTAAACTCACAATTTTTTCCCAGCAGGTATGTTAGGGATAGACAAAGTGTCATGATTTCATTTCGGCAAAATTCGACCATTTCTCCTTCGATCAATACTCACCATTCTATTACTTCTGATACAAGCTATCCTGGATGGCTGGCCCTAGGACTATAGACTTAGTAAGCTTTACCGACTCCTGGAACCGGGTACTCGGCTCCCAACTGCCAAGTACCCGTTTGCCATGAAGCTCATTCTTGTTTGCATAGCAACAAGAGCTACATGCTTTTTGTGCAGTTGGAGTCTTAAGTCTTTTTCTGTGAATTGTGATAGCTTTGTGCTCTCTCCAAGGATTATATTGGATTACCATGGAGGAGCCGATGATAACCAGGTTGTATAATTCCATGGTATTCCATAGTTAAAAGACTTAGGTCTTCAAAATTTCATCTTTGTCGCATGTTCCAATTTCTGACCCCGAATCTGGGACGTGTGTTAACAACGAAATATGCCAGATTGATCGCCTTCCTTTAACCCCAACAGGCGATCAGCAGATATGAAATAAGGTGTTGGCTTTGTGTTGTTTTAACACAAAAATCAGCTGACGTCGTTCTCCGTAAGATCCGAGTGGGTGACGTCACACCTGAGTTGTCTCAGATTTTTATGTGAGGAAAATGTTTCATTAATTCGCGCATCTGATTCTGGGTGCTGCATACTTTATTGGTACCAGAAAAACTTTGGAATTTCAAAATTCTTGATTTAGATGCGTGGTCTGCGGTTTTACCGTGTGCTACAGCAGTTTGTTTACATTTTGTTGTTTCTTCACATATCATTTTGATCTTCGTTAGGAGTATAATTTATATTGATTAGTAAATATACCCCAAATGCTATGCGATATGATTCCTGGTTCCGTTATACATCCTTGAGGATCAGTTTATGGGTGTATTATTGCCCGCTTCGTTCTTGTCGTCATAATCAATGCAATCTTTGCTGTAACGTTGCGGGGTGGGGTGCGGGAGGGTTAACATTTAATTTATGATCAAATTATTTGAAAATTAATGGTCTGCCTTCCATTCCTGTTTCGTTCCGCTTGTTTATTGTAGGTTTGTGCTTATTTATAGGCCAAGCCAGCCCCGCCATCATGTGACGAGTGCCATCAATTCGTGAGGGTTCTATTCAAGGACCATGTCTGTTTCCGTTGTACCAAATGTAATCTCGACAGTAGGTGTAACATTTGTGCAGTGGGGTCGTCCGACATGATGGTCAAGTTCCTTGCCCAGAAGGACTTGGCAGGGGCTGATGCGGGGTCAAGCAGTCCGAAAGCAAATCGTGGAGCATCCCTTTCGGCCCTTGGGGGCATTCCACGTCTGCAACCGGAGGTGGTAGAGATGGCACCGCCGGCATGGTTTGGTCCTGCTATGCAAGGTTTCTTGCATAGCATTCTGCCCGCGCTGGTGTCGTCCCTGCTGCCAAAAGTTGTAGGGCAGGCTCTCCCCATGTTTGATTCGGACCCTGTCCTTGGACAGGGTTCTGGACTGGCCACCGAGGGAGCCATCTCGTATGGCCCCCTGGCAGTCCCGTCGGGCTCCGGCCTGATAGGTTCTGTCTCTCTGCGGCCACCTCCGGGTAGTCCAGTAGCGGTGGCCGGTACGTCAGGCATGGGAGAGGTCTGCCAGGACGGCTCCATGGTTTTTTCCTTGTCTAGTGACAACTCTTCGGGGTCTG
The DNA here is from genome assembly GCA_034401795.1 of Chaetoderma sp. LZ-2023a. NCBI lineage: Eukaryota > Metazoa > Mollusca > Caudofoveata > Chaetodermatida > Chaetodermatidae > Chaetoderma > Chaetoderma sp. LZ-2023a. The sequence continues at coordinate 37,144,956 of CM067362.1, read as the reverse complement.
AAGATGAGGAGGAGAGGTTGCTGCGGCCTGTGATGCCGCGGGTGGAGAGCATGGAGGTCGATTCCGTCCTGGATGGAACCGTCCTCCATCTGTCTGGCTTGGCGCAAGCCAGGGAAGCGGCTCCGCCCGTGGTTGAGGCCACTCCGGTACTGGGCACCGGTCCCGTGATGGTTGGTTTGCTGCCAACCGACACAGTGACGGGTGTGGCTGGCCAGGCGTGGTACTCACCTATCTCACCTGGTCCGGCGGTCAGACATGGCGTGCCGTTGGCGCCCGTGTTTGGCCACGGTTCCTCAACCGCTACGGGTCCGCACATTTTTCCGTGCGGGCATACTCCGTGGACTGGTGTGTTCTATGGGGTGGCGGCAGAACCATACGGTACCGGAGTTCCTGGCATATCAGCAATGGCTCCTAGCCGGGAGGCCGTTGCTGGTAGGGCCGTGAACATGTCAACGGGTGACGTGTTCACGGGAGTGTTCTCCTCGGAGACAGATTGGTCTGAGGCTCTGGCTTGGCTAGCCAGGGTAGACCCGTCTGTGGTTTCGACCACGGCCGAGGAGGATGTACCCAGTCCATTGGTTGCATCGATTGGGACGGGGATCTTGCCCGCAGCCCGGATCCAGTCTGTTGGACTGGATCCAAGGTTTATGGAGTTGCTTGGTGCTATTTATAGCAAACAATGCATGACCAAGGGCCAGCTTCTTGCGGCCTCCAGGGAGTGCGGGTGAGGTGTCGTATTCCACGGGGGGAATACGACAGGTATGGTGTTATCCCGGCGGTCACCGAGGATGACCGCTGGGTACTGGGTGTCCAGACTGCTGGAGCGGGTGGCCCCGCCCCGGCACTGGTGGACAAAGCTCATGTACACCATAATGAAGTCCTGTCCCTGTGTGATGGGGGTGTGAGGACAGCAATGAGTGCTGTCAACCACTCTTATCGTCTTCTTCAGTCGGTGTGGGCTGAAGCGGGGGCTGGCCACCCTGTGCCACCTGTGGCGCTTTTGTGCGTCAATGACGGCCTGGTGCTGTCTATGGACGCATTGGCAAGGGTGCAGGCACATGTGACTAAGTCCAGGAGGCAGATTGTCCTTGACCATATGCGCCCCTGACAGGCACTAGCATCTTTGGTGGCCAGGCGCTGGCCATCTTGGAGGAAACAGCCAGCATTGCGCAGAATCGGTTGGCGGTTAATCTGCAGCTAGAGCTAGTGCGTCAAACACATGCACTAGGGGCTGTAGTCAGGCCGCTGACCGGGCAACCTTCTAAGAAGCAGAAAAAAGCACAAAAGCAAGGTGAAAGCAAAGCCTAGTGCTGCTTCTGTTTTCTGCTGGGTTTTCTCAGCCGCCTATGGCGAAGAAAGCCAAGAAGGTTGTGGGGGCCCCTACCCGCCCCAATGTTGCTCCTGAGAGATGGGAAGGGCAAGGGGATGGGTAAGTCCTCAAAGGGCGGACAGAAGGGAGTGGTTCATACCCGAGGGTACGAGGGCTCCCTTTGCATCTGCCTGGACCACACCTGTGTGACAGGAACAGCGGTGCCAGTTAGACCGGCCAAGCCAAGACCAAAATGGTTCTCTCTCTCTCGTCAAGAGAGGGTGTGTGTGAGCGGATCGTGAGCCAGACATCCCCATTAGGCGTCGAGGCGTCTATAGTGGGTGGAAGGCTTATGCGTTTCGTCGAGGCTTGGCGAGGTGTGACGTCAGACAGTCTGGTCCTGGGATGGTTATCCCAGGGGTACATGCCAGAGTGGTGGGACTTTTCACCACAGAATCTGTCTTTGGCACCTGTCTGGACGCCCGTTCCAAAGAAGGGAACCAGACAAGTTAGAAGCCATTCAAAACGAAGTGTCAGGTCTGCTTCTGAAGGGAGCAATAAACCAGCAAACCGGAACACTCCAGGCTTCTATTCAAACATGTTCCTTGTCCCCAAGAGCACAGGGGGATGGAGACCCGTACTCAATCTCAGGCCATTGAATTGGTTTATCCATACGCCTCGGTTTCAGATGGAAACTCCGAGGTCGGTAATGGCAGGATTGAGGAAGGGAGTGTGGTGTGTATCGATCGATCTGAGAGATGCATGTTTCCACATTCCAATGAATAGTAGTTGTCACAGGTTTCTGAGAGTTGCGTTTCAGAATCAAGTATGGGAGTTTATATACTCACATTCGGCCTGCCGACAGATCCAGGGGTTTTCACCAGAGTGGTGCTTGTGGTGACAGCGTTTCTCAGAAAAGAGAACGTGGCGCTTCACACCTACATAGACGATTGGTTAGAGGTGGATACTGCTCTGACTCTGAAGTTACTTTCAGATCTAGGCTGGATAGTCAACGAGGAGAAATCCGAGTTGACGCCCACTCAACATTTCGTTTATTTGGGGATGCGATTCGATCTCGAGGAGGGCAGGTTGTACCCGTCAGAGCCCAGAGCGGTGTCTCTGTTAGCAATCCTCAAGAGTTTTCGAGTGGGAAACCACATTCAGGCGAGGCAGTTCCTTCAGATGCTGGGCATGATGGTCTCGATGGAGCAGGTGATCCCGTACGCTGCTCTAATGCGAAGACCTATCCAGTTGTATCTGATGTCTCTGTGGAAACAGAGAACAGAACCCCTGTCAAAACTGGTGCCAGTTTTGGAGCCGATAATATCGCATCTTGTATGGTGGAAACAGCGTCAGAATCTCCTAGTAGGGGTTTCGCTACACCTACCCCACCCCCAGCTGTCTGTGTACATGGATGCATAGCTGGAGGGGTGGGGGGCCTGCCTCGGAGAACACCAGGTCTCGGGCACATGAACTCTCCTGGAGAGTCAGCTGCATATCAATCTGTTGGAAATGATGGCAGTGGAACTGGCGTTGGAAGAGTTTCTTCCGATGATCAGGGGCAAGGTGATATTGATACGGTCGGACAATTCGACGGTAGTATCATACATAAATCGCCAAGGCGGGACCAGGTCACCCACACTGTGTATCAAAGTGTGGCACTTGATTCAATGGTGCAGGAATTACTCGGATGTTTTGAAAGTAGCTCACATTCCTGGCCGATTGAACATTCTGGCGGTTGCTTTGTCTCGCAGACAGAGAATTCTGCCAACAGAATGGTCCCTCAACCCTCCAGTTCTACGAAAGATCTTCGAGCATTGGGGCAAACCCAACGTGGACTTGTTCGCCACAAGGGGAAATGCTCAAGTCATGACTTATGTCTCGCCGATTCCAGATCCAAATGCCATTGATACAGACGCTCTGGCGATAAGCTGGAGAGGGATGCACGCTTACGCGTACCCACCCACCGTCCTTCTGCCGAAGGTATTGGTGAAGATCGTGTCTGGTCCTGCTAATAGCGCCGTATTGGCCAAGCAGGGCGTGGTTCATGGATCTTCTAGATCTGTTGGTGGAAAATCCTGTGCAGTTGCCCGAGATTCCGACTATAATCTCCCAGGCCAAGGGACGCTTCCTACACGAGCGTCTCGAAATGTTCAAATTGACTGCGTGGATGTTATCAAACAACGTTCCACGTCGGAAGGCTTTTCTCGACAGGCTGCTGATTTCATCGCGGCTGCGAGAAGGAGGTCAACCTTCAAGTCATATAACGACAAGGTTAACGGATTTGCAGACTGGTGTGAAGAAAAGGGTATTGATACCTTTCAATCCACTATTCAGCAAATAGCAGACTTTCTCTGTGAGCTGTTCTTTTCAGGACTAGCTCCTGTCACAGTTGCTGGATACAAGTCAGCTTTGGCATCAATTATCCCTTGTCTAGCCAACAGGGATAGTCCAGAGGTGGACCAGTTAAATGTGATGTTGAAGGGAATGAGCAATCTTCGACCGAGACAACCGGTAGTCATTCCAGCCTGGAGTCTATCTTTAGTGCTTAATGTACTGGCCAAGCACCCTTTCGAACCGTTGCATTCGGCTAGTCTAAAGCATTTGACTCTAAAGGCGGTCTTTCTATTGGCAGCTTCCTCAGCTAGAAGGCGCAGTGAGATCCATGCGCTTTCGGCAGAGAGGAACCGATTTATTGTTTCTGGAGAAGGTCTGCGTCTTCTGCCAAGAGCAGAGTTTATGTCAAAGAACCAATCTTTGCGATATCCCGGCAAACCGATCATTATACCGAAGTTAACTAGGTTTGATCGTGATGCCAGTGTCTGGTGCCCGGTCCATGCTTTGACTAAGTACAAGAAACGGACTGACTCATTACGGTCGAACGATAGACATCTGTGGATCTGCCATAAAAAGCCTTATGGCGCCGCATCCATGGATACTATCTCTCGTTGGGTGGTCGAATGCATTCAGACTACTCATGAGATGGCGACTGGGCACCAGGTGCAAGGCGTAAGGGCACACGATGTCAGAGGAATAGCCGCCTCGACCGCCCTTTACAATGGTGTTCCGTTAGAGGACATCATGGCCGTTGCACAATGGCACTGTGAGTCCTCATTTACGGATTACTATATGAGGGATGTGTCAGACTCAGCCAATCCACTCGCTTTAGCTGTTTTGAAACGATAGTTAGTGACCACACTGCTCTTCACCCTTTTTTCACTTTGGTAAGAAAAGAACCTAAAGCAGGCATGGTCAAGCGAGAGGATGACAACCAGATTGTGTCACTGATGGCCGAACCAGTGAATGGTTGGAGGCGGTACGTCTGGAGTCCAATTATCATAAGGTAATTCAATAGTGAGAGTTTTTTGTATTATGGATGTATATCATGTTCATTCATCTTATATATTCATGCTCATTCCCAGGCTAATACATGGAATATGCAGGGAGCAGTTAACCCTCTTGGCATATTTGTGTTTCAGGCGAGATACATGTTCGTGAGTTCTCTCCCTTTTCTTAGGAGGAAAAATGGGGGGGGGGGGGGCGGGGCGGTGATGCGAATGTGATTCGGTTCCGTAAACTTGACGGTCCTTTTAGGTCTCCGTTAGTCAAGTTTGAGGTCTAAAATCTTTCTCCAAGGGGCAAAATTAGCATTTATGGCTTGCCCCTTCCCACCAGGTTACGGATCAAATCTGGTGTATATCAGAAGTAACAGAATGGTGAGTATTGATCGAAGGAGAATGAAGGAAATGTCAATTTCCCTTTCTCCGAGATCTAACAATACTCACCATTCTGTTACGGACCCAGCCTCCCAGCCCCATGGAGGCAAGCCATAGTTTCTCTTGTTTGGTGGCTATGCAAACAATATGAGCTCTATGGTAAACGGGTACTCGGCAGTTGGGAGCCGAGTACCCGGTTCCCAGTAGTCGGTGAAGCTTTCTAAGTCTATAATCCTAGGGCCGCTGTCAAAGCCAGCTGTATATCAGAAGTAACAGAATGGTGAGTATTGTTAGATCTCGGAGAAAGGGAAATTGACATTTCCTTCAATCTCCGACCGAGACAACCGGTAGTCATTCCAGCCTGGAGTCTATCTTTAGTGCTTAATGTACTGGCCAAGCACCCTTTCGAACCATTGCGTTTGGCTAGTCTAAAGCATTTGACTCTAAACGCGGTCTTTCTATTGGCAGCTTCCTCAGCTAGAAGGTGCAGTGTGATCCATGCACTTTCAGCAGAGAGGGACCGATTATTGTCTCCAGAGAGGGTCTGCGTCTACTGCCAAGAGCAGAGTTTATGTCAAAGATCTCGGTCTTTGAGATATTCCGGCAAACCGATCGTTATACCCAAACTAAGTAGGTTAGATCGTGATGCCAGTGTCTGGTGCCCAGTCCGTGCTTTGACTAAGTACAAAACGGACAGACTCGTTACGGTCGAATGGTAGACATCTATGGAGCCATATGGTGCCACATCCATGGATTCTATCTCTCGTTGGGTAGTCGAATGCATTCAGATTATCTGTGAGATTACGACTGGGAACCAAGTGCAAGGCGCAAGGGCACGTTGTTAGAGGAATAGCCGCCTCTTCCGCCCTTGACAATGGTGTTCCGTTTAAGGACATCATGGCTGTCGCACAAGGGCACTGTGAGTCCTCTTTCACGGATTACTATATGAGGGATGTGTCAGACTTCGCCATTCCACTCGCTTTAGCTGTTTTGAGATTATAGCTATATGACCGCACTGCTCTTCTCCCTTTTTTGGCATCTGTAAGAAAGAATTAAGAAGCAGACATGGTCGAGCGAGAGGATGTCAACCAGATTGTGTCACTGATGGCCGGCCAAGTGAATGGTTGGAGGCTCCACGTCTGAAATCCAAATATCATGAGGTAATTCAAGATTGAGAGTTTTTTGTATTATGTCGATATATCATGTTCATTCATCTTATATATTCATGCTCATTCCCAGGCTAATATATGCAAAGAGCAGTTAACCCTCTTGACATAGTTGTGTATCAGGCGAGATGCATATTCGTGAGTTCTCTCCCTTTTCTTAGGAGAAAAAAAGAGGGGGGGCCAGTGATGCGAATGTGATTCGGTTCCGTTAATTTGATGGTCCTTTTAGGTCTCCATTAATCAAGTTTAAGTCTAGCTCTTTCTCCAAGGGACAAAAGTGGCAATTGATGGCTTGCCCCTTCCCACCAGGTTACTGTCTAAATCTGGTGTATATCAGAAGTAATAGAATGGTGAGTATTGATCGAAGGAGAATGAAGGGAATTTCAATTTCCCTTTCTCCGAGATCTAACAATACTCACCATTCTATTACAGACCCAGCCTTCCAGCCCCACGGAGGCAAGCCATGGGTATCTCTTGTTTGGTGGCTATGCAAACAATATGAGCTAAATGGCAAACAGGAGTCGGTAAAGCTTACTAAGTCTATAGTCCTTGGGACAGCTATGCAGGATAGCTTGTAGGTGAAGTAATAGAATGGTGAGTATTGTTAGCTCTCGGAGAAAGGGAAATTGAAATTTCCTTCAATTTACCTGAGTTATCTCCTCTGAAATGCAAAAATGTGTCCAAATTTTCTTGTCCGGAGCAGATCTCGAAGCATTTTGAACCTACACTCACAATTTTGTTTCAGCAGATGTGTTAGGGATGGCCGAAGTGTCACATTTAACATCCCTCAAACAAACGCCTGCGGGTGTATGTTGAATCTCACTAAAACTTGTTTGACCTTTTGACAACCCCCACCCACCCACCCCTGGGCGGGGCCAAATGTAAATGTGCTCATCGACTCCACATTGATATGGTTAACCCACAGACCAAATTCTGGAGCCAAATCTAAATGACCTTTTGCACTCGGCAATCATATGGGTAACTCAGATATCAAATTTGTTTGAGTTCTGTCTAACAATTTCAGAGGAGTTGCGTTACAACTGATTTGACATTTTGACCCATGCCACGCCCGCTGGGGGCAGAGCCAAATCTAAATATCATCTTGCAAAGCGGAATCCTATGGGTGACCCACATACCAAATCTGATTTAACTCCACCCGATTTGTTTGGAGGAGATAGCATGACAGACAGACAGAGGCGGTTACAATATAAAAAAACGTCGGGATAACAACAAATCTGTTAAATATTTTGAAACTAAATGTGCCAAAAGTTGTTGCTACCTAAGGCAGCAACAGTTTCTGCCCTGTCTAATCTCAAAATATTCAGCAGTCTTCCAGCACACTCAAATAGGATTTTCATTTACAAAGTCTATTTGGGACTTCAACGTATGCCATAAGTGAAATTGACATGCAATGGTAATATGGTCGGGATGTGTATTGGCATAGAGGGTTTTATAATGGAGGAATCCAGTTTTAGCTATGCTCCGTCCATCTCTAGCCAAGCTCCACCCACTCTTTGTCCGTGTTGATCCCTGCACTCTGAATCTCAAATTCCAGAAAACTATACAGGTAAGCTGTTGAATACTTTGAAACTAATTTGACTGAGTGCTGTTGCTGCCTCTGGCAGCAACAGCGCTCAGTCAAATTGGTTTCTAAATATTCAACAGCATGTTTATTAAGACAGACTAAGACATATCATGTAGTTGATTATGATGTCATATGATTGACTGACAAACTGGATTCCTCCATTATTGTATGTATGTATATATATGTTAGTGTCCATAAACTGGGGAATACATTGAAATTTCACGTTAAAAAATCAAATATCTTTCTTTGATGATTCGATCCTTTATTTACATTGTATAATTTTCACCTGTATAGATATTTTGAGATGACTAGCCCTCAAGTTTTGTTCAAGACAGTTAAAATTTTCTCACAGAAAATGGCAATTTGCAAACAAAGAGAAGATTGTTTTTGAAAATTTACTGCCGGAGGAATGACAGGCTTGGCTATTGAGCCAGTCATTCCAGTGGTAAGTTTTCAAAAATAGATCCCTTGGTCTGCAAGTGGACATTTCCCAAGACCACTGCTGGGGCCATATTCACGAAGAGGGCATAATTTATGCCCTGGTGTAAAGTAGACACAGACCAATTAGAATACAGCATTTAATCAACATGAGAGACTTACGCCCTTTGTTACGCGTGAATACAGACCCAGAAGCCAAATCCGTGAAAAATACAACATAAAACTTATTCTGTTGAAAATTTTGAAATTAATATGACTGGAAGACATTGCTGCCTCAGGCAGCATAGGCTTCCAGTGAAATTAATTTCAAAATATTCAACAGTTTTCCTATATGGTTGTGTTGAAAATGTGACAGGGAAGTCATCAGTGAAATGGTTAAAGTTTTATCTCTATTTTTTTATTTCAGCAGGTTCTATGATTAACCATGCTATCTGTGAGTCAGCAGTCTGTGCTTGAATTCAAAACAATGTTACACAATCTGTTATGAAGATTAGATAGATCCTGTCAGAAAACAAGACAAGATGGTTAGTATTCCAGATTGGTCACGATTCTCACGGCTCCAGTTCATGCAGGGAAGCGGGAAAGCAAAGCACTCTCCCGATTCTATGATGACTAAGTATTATAAGCAACAAGAGGCAGAGGCTATCCGGCAAGCGGAGGAACAAGGCTATTTCTTAGTCCCAACAGAGGATTACTTAGTTCAGAATTGTGATCAGTATTCAGATGTGACAAGATGCAAGGATGTCGATGATTTGTACATCGTGAAACTGTCGAGTATTCATCTGCGTAAGATTGGTGATTTAGCATTCTGCGTGAATCTACAGATCTGTGTGCTCAATAATAACTTCTTGACGAGGTTTGACGGTTTAGCAGCATGTAGACAGCTCGTTAAACTTGATCTTCATAGCAATCAGGTAAGTACAGCAAAATATTTCCAAAACAAATAAGTTTTGAACACAGCGTAAGAAATGCTGACTATATGGAATATAATTGGATTGGAAGACATTGCTGTACTGCCAATCCAGTTATGTTCAAAATATTCAATATTACGTTTTATTTTGTTTCGGAAACATGTTAATAACAGTTATTTCTAAGCTGTACTGTATATGACATATGCTTAACCTTTTAAGGGTCAAGTTGGCCAAAACCGGCCTCTGTTATGGTTTTATGGAATGTCCGTATACAGGCCAAGAGAATAAATCTTTTGAAAGTTTTCCACTGCAATGACTGCCTCGATAACCGAGCCAATCATTCTAGTGGTAAATTTTCGAAAATTTATTTCTCTTGGCCTGTAAATGGACATTCAAATAAGCAGATATTAAAATTTCTTGACATTTGACCATTAAAGAGTTAAAGATATCATGAACTAAGAATTTAACCTGATCTATTCTCTCTATATATAAAACATACTCTTAAGTTGTAAGAGTTGAAAACATTCAGTGTGACATTCTTAAAGTATGTCTCGATTTCAACATCTTAAAACAGCATACTGCCCATGCCACATTGCTATGAGTTTGAATCAGATGTAAACACTAAAGAAAATCTACTCTCTATTGAGCCTCAGTAATAAAACAATAAATTGAAACAGATGTTCATGGAATACAAAAGTACTAAAGTTATTTCAATGTTTAAGACCATATTGACTGGAAAACACTTACTATTTGAAATGTTTGTAACAACACATTGCAATAGTCCAGTTTTGGTAAACCTATGTGTCTGAAGCTCATACTTCAAAGATACTCAGCAAACTCCATGCCATAGTAAGGTAAAATATCAAATATGTTTTGCTGAATAATTTGATTTTCGTTTGATTGCTGTTTGAAAATAACTTCTGTTTCAAACTACCATTTCCATGAATTCCTTTACGTTGTTGTGGAAAACCACTGTCCCTATGTTCCATGCCAGGGTAATGGCACAAACACTCTCAATACCATGCTGCTCATGTGACATGCCATGCCAGGGTAATGGTACAAACACTCAATGCCATGCTTCTCATGTGACACTCCATGCCAGGGTAATGGTACAAACACTCCATGCCATGCTTTTCATGTGACATGCCATGCCATGGTAATAGTACAAACACTCAATGCCATGCTTCTCATGTGACATGCCATGCCAGGGTAATGGTACACACACTCAATGCCATGCTTCTCCTGTGACACTCCATGCCAGGGTCATGGCACACACACACACACTCAATGCCATGCTTCTCATGTGACATGCCATAACAGGGTAATAGTACAAACATTCTCAATGCCATGCTTCTCATGTGACATGCCATGCCAGGGTAATGGTACAAACACTCTCAATGCCATGCTTCTCATGTGACATGCCATGCCAGGGTAATGGTACAGACACTCAATGCCATGCTTCTCATGTGACATGCCATGCCAGGGTAATAGTACAGACATTCTCAATACCATGCTTCTCATGTGACATGCCATGCCAGGGTAATGGTACACACACTCTCAATGCCATGATTCTCATGTGACATGCCATGCCAGGTTAATAGTACAAACACTCTCAAAGCCATGATTTTCATGTGACATGCCATGTCAGGGTAATGGTACAAACACTCTCAATGCCATGTTTCTAATGTGACACTCCATGCCAGGGTAATAGTACAAACACTCTTCATGCCATGATTCTCATGTGACACTCCATGCCAGGGTAATGGTACAAACACTCAATGCCATGCTTCTCATGTGACATGCCATGCCAGGGTAATGGCACACACACTCAATGCCATGCTTCTCATGTGACACTCCATGCCAGGGTCATGGCACACACACTCAATGCCATGCTTCTCATGTGACATGCCATAACAGGGTAATAGTACAAACATTCTCAATGCCATGCTTCTCATGTGACATGCCATGCCAGGGTAATGGTACAAACACTCAATGCCATGCTTCTCATGTGACATGCCATAACAGGGTAATAGTACAAACATTCTCAATGCCATGCTTCTCATGTGACATGCCATGCCAGGGTAATAGTACGGACATTCTCAATACCATGCTTCTCATGTGACATGCCATGCCAGGGTAATGGTACACACACTCAATGCCATGATTCTCATGTGCCACTCCATGCCAGGGTAATGGTACAAACACTCTCAATGCCATGCTTCTCATGTGACATGCCATGCCAGGTTAATAGTACACACACTCTCAAAGCCATGATTTTCATGTGACATGCCATGTCAGGGTAATGGTACAAACACTCTCAATGCCATGTTTCTATTGTGACACTCCATGCCAGGGTAATAGTACAAACACTCTTCATGCCATGCTTCTCATGTCACACTCCATGCCAGGGTAATGGTACAAACACTCTCAATGCCATGCTTCTCATGTGACACTCCATGCCAGGGTAATAGTACAAATACTCCATGCCATGCTTCTCATGTGACACTCCATGCCAGGGTAATGGCACACACACTCTCAATGCCATGATTCTCATGTGAGATGCGATGCCAGGGTAATGGTACAAACACTCTCAATGCCATGATTCTCATGTGACACTCCATGCCACAGTAATGGTACAAACACTCCATGATACTGTGATGGAGTGACACTCTTTGCCATGATACTCGTGTGACACACTACATGCCATGGTAATTCAGAATATATGGATATAAATGTTGGCTTATGTTTACTACTCTTTAAATGGTATTCCAATAATTTGTGATAGCCATATTAGTCTGTTAACCCTTACCACACCTATGTCAGATTTGTAAATTTTCAAATTAAATTAAAAGATGAACTGGTGTACATATTTCAGTAAATTTGGTGGAAGATGGTGCTGTCGAAGACGGCAACATCGTCCGCCAAAATTGTTGAAAAATGTACACCAGATTCTTTGCTATTGACATGGTAAAAGATAGACTATTGACATCAGAGTAGAAAGGGTTAATAATACTAACAGGATTCCATGGTACTGCCTTTTAAGACTAACTATTTATTTTGACAACCTTTTGCACTAAATATGCTTTGTCAGGTGTCAAGTAAATATTCCATGTGTCAATCGATGCAGCACACTTATGTACATAAGCTTATCAAAGTGAATAAGGTTAATCTTAAAGGCTACAATAATTTAATGTGCAACTGCTTCCTGATATTACTCCAACAATAAACTATCATAAAAGAAAAAATCTGGAAAAGCGGAATATGTGAGGATTTATCTCATTGTTTTCATGATTGTCATCTGTATTTTCATACCTGTTTGCAATGGGTATTATCATTATACATTATTGTCTCGCCTGCGAAGCAGGATCGAGACATAGTTATCACTTTCCCGGCGGCGGCATAAACTTTTAAGTTAAGTTTATATCTCAGCAATGCCTGATCTAATTGGAATCAAACTTGGATGCATGGTAATATACATCAAAAGGAAGCAGACGGCCGATAAAACGGCCATGAGGTCAAGGTTACAGGGGTCAAAGGTTACAGTATAATCTTTGTTAATATTTTATGTTAAGTTTTTACGTTAAACAAAAGTTATTGCCTTATATCTCACCAATGCCTGATCCAATTGGAACCAAACTTGGGTACATGGTGATATAAATCAAAAGGAAAGCGCATGCTGATGCAGACATCATGCGGTCAAGGTTATTGGGGTCAAAGGTCATGGTATAATCTTTGTTAATATTTTACGTTAAGTTTTTGCATTAAACAAAAGTTATTGCCTTATATCTCAGCAATGCCTGATCCAATTGGAAACAAACTTGGGTACATGGTGATATGCATTGAATGGAAGCAGCCTACTGATAAAGTGGTCATGACGTCTAGGTTATGGGGTCAAAGGTCACAGTATAATCTTTGTTAATATTTTACGTTACGTTTTTGCGTTAAACAAAAGTTATTGTTTTATATCTCGGCAATGCCTAATCCAATTGGAACCAAATTTGGATACATGGAGATATACATCGAAAGGAAGCAGCACGCTGAGATGCAGGCATCATGCGTTCAAGGTTTTGGGTCAAAGGTCGCGGTATAATCTTTGTTAATATTTTACGTTAAGTTTTTGCGTTAAACAAAAGTTATTGTCTTATATCTCAACAATGCCTGATCCAATTGGAACCAAACTTGAGTACAGGGAGATATACATCAAAAGGATGCAGCACGCGGATGCACGCATGATGAGGTCAAGTTTATGGTGTCAAAGTTCACACTATAATCTTTGTTAATATTTTATGTTAAGTTTTTGCGTTAAACAAAAGTTATTGCTTTATATCTCAACAATGCCTTATCCAATTGGAACCAAACTTGGGTACACAGTGATTTACATTTAACGGAAGCAGCATGCTGATGCAGACATGCGGTCAAGGTTATGGGGGTCAAAGGTCATGGTATAATCTTTGTTAATATTTTACGTTAAGTTTTTGCATTAAACAAAAGTTATTGTCGTATATCTCAGCAATGCCTGATCCAATTGGAACCAATCTTGGGTACATGGTGATATACATCAAAAGGAAGCAGCATTCTACTTCGAATAATACTTACCAGATGTACTATTATGATAATGTCTATTATCTAGTCTAGCTCAAAATAAACAATTAAAACTCCGCACTCTCCTGGTCCTGCCCATACTGTGTCCGGGAATACCATAGCCGCAGGTACTGAGTCATTTCCCAATCACAGTCAGATTCGTCTATTTTGCGCTTTGTGAAAGTCGCGTTTTTGATAGTGCTCAATTTGTTCAAATTAAGGAGTTAATTGGTCGTGTTTCGCGTTTCTATCGGTGGCTTCATGGAGGAACTGGGAAAATCATCACAGGGGCAGGTTGTATCAATCTAGAATTTATACATTCGTGCCATAATGACTGTTTGAAATTTCCTTAAATTGGCACATTGTTTTAGAATGTTAGCCATTGTTGGAGTCGCTTCTGTACCCGTTAACTTTTGGTTTTAATTTGGGTACTCGGTTAATTTCTCTTGCGACTCGGTTCCTCTAAGATGGATGCGGCCTTAGCCAAGATGGCGGCACCCATGATTAATATGTCTTGCTTGGCTGGACGTGTCTAGGCACTCTGTTTCGTCGATATTTAGCTCTCGCTTCATTGTCGAGGGTGTTTGTAGCAATCGGCGTTGTAATCTTGGTTGTTTAACATTAGTTAAAGGCTGAGTTGTGTTTTTAAAAAAAATATTTTCACTCAAAATAGTTTCAAATATCCTGCCTAGACTTGATTATCATTAATCTAAGAGAAAGTTAATGTGTGTAAGAAATCCTAACTATCAAGTCGATTGTGCGTATTGCTCGTCATCATTTGTCATGTGCAGCGTTTTAATTTTTCTCTGTGTTCGCAGAAACCTAAGAATCTTGACACGTTGTGCCAGAAGTGCAACAGGTTCATGAAGCGGAAGTATGCAGGACATCACTGCGTGGCATGCGCTAAGTGTAAGGTTGGGAACCCTTGTGATGTGTGCATGAAGTGGTCGTCGGCTATGGTGGCGGAGTTCGACAAGGATCGACGTGCGAGGCTGGAGAGGATAGCGAAGGACAAGCTGCCGCAGGCGTCTCTGATGGGACTTAAAGGTCGTCTGAATGACCGGATGGATTCAGCTCTGGGCGTATGGGCGGCCCAGTTCAAGGCAATGTTTGAGTTATTGCAGTCCACGGTCCCGTTGATGCAAGCTGGTGCAGGACAACCATTAGGTGGTCCGGCTAGTTCTGCGGAGGGTCATGCACCTGCCCCTGCTCTGTCCTTGGCTCAAGAGCCGACGATAGAGGAAGAAGATCTTATGGAAGTCGCCCTTGGGATTTGTACGGGTTTGCCAGGCGGATGGTGATGTCGACGTTCCGTCGGGTATTTTCCATCCGCTGTTTGTGCAATCGGAGGGGTCGGCGGAGCCGTGTTTTGCAGTTCCTGCTGGTATCCCGGCAGCTTTGGGTGCGGCTCCTATCGGAGTGACGGCGCCAGCCGTGGGTAAGGCGGTCGTAGTCCCGACTCCCGTGCTGGAGCCGATGGATTGCGGAGAATCCGGGTCTGGCGATTCGTTAGACACCGGTGCCGCTGGTGGTCGCGCTATGGATGCGCTCTGTCTTGGCAGAGAGGTGTCTCATAGCGCTCAGCATGGATCGTCGGTGGCCCTCTCATCTAAGGGAGAGAGGGAGGATGAAAACGGGAGTTCATTGATGGACGAGTCCATTTTCTGCACCGAGGCTGAATGGGTGCAGGTCCTTGGATGGATGACCGATCGTCTCGGGTTGGCATCAGATCTGGGATCTCAGCGCGATCCGGCGATGGAGCGGATGTCAGAGCGAGCGGCTAGCACTCCCTTTGGACACACCGACTTCCGACATGCTGGAAGTTGCGGCATACTGTCTGGTTCAGCCGGACTATGCATTGCCGAAGGCCCCGAAGGGGATAAGGAGTAGGGTCCGTTTTCCGGAGCTGGCCTACCATCAGTACGCCCGGGTTCCACGGCTTTCCGTCGCGGAACGAGAGGCACTGAATAGGCCGTTGGCTGGGAAGGCGAAGGGGCGGTCGCGTCCTTTGGTTTCTCAGACCAACAAAGACCCGTTCAATGAGCTAATGCTCATTGAGGATGCGGCGAGGGCAGCCATGGCTGCGCTGTCGCATGGGTGTACCGTCCTGCAGGGTATGCTGGCCTGCACGGCGGCAGGTGGACAGGTGCCAGAGGCTGCTCCAGGAGTTGTTCGGAACACCATGCGCCTGTCTCAGGATTGCCTGGCCAGGGTGATCGCTAGAACATTGGCAGAGCGACGGAGAATGGTTCTCGATTGTGTAGAACCAGGACCGGAGATGAGGGCTGCATTATCTTCTGCGCCTTTCATCGGTCCAGGCTTGTTCGCCGGCTCGGCACGACAAGCGCTCTCCAAGGTTGCGTCAATGGTGGCGGAGCAAGAAGTGGTCGGCAAGTCGTGGAAGTCGACTACGAGGACTCAGCCGCATCAGTCCTACCGTCAACATAGACAGGAGCAGCAGAGGCAGCGTCCTAGATCGCCCTTCCGTCCTTCTGACCGTGATGCCCATAGGTCATCCGGATCATAAGGACCTGGCCGTTCATCCTCGTACAAGCCCTCTAATAAGAGGCCGTATGAGGAGGACAGGAAGGGTGGCGGTTCGGGCCGCGGCGGCTACCGTAAGGATGGCCGTGGCGGCGGTTCCGGACCGTCTCACTACAAGAAGCCGCGGGGCAGACTTCAGCTGTTTAGTTTGTCAGTGGATAAGAAACGGCTACGATCCGGACTGGCTCATCCATCAATCGTTAGTTCCGTTAACCTCGACTCCAATATGGACTCCTGTTCCAAGGGAATCAGATCGTCTAGACACCATTCGCTCAGAAATAGAATCTCTTCATCAGAAGAAGGCGATTCATCTAGTCCGCAATCAGTCTTCGCTGGGCTTCTATTCAATCATGTTCCTCGTTCCAAAGCGTACCGGAGGATGGAGACCAATTCTCAATCTCAAACCGTTGAACAAATTTATTCTTTCTCCAAAATTTCAGATGGAGACTGTAGCAGCGGTAATGACAGGGCTGAGGAAAGGCATGTGGGCAGTGTCGATAGATCTGAAGGATGCATATTTTCATATTCCAATGTCAATTCCTTTTCAGAAGTACCTTCGTTTTGCATTCCAAGACAATGTTTGGGAATTCAATGCGCGGCCATTCGGCCTGACCACAGCTCCGAGGGTCTTCACCAAGGTGGTTTTCGCCATGACTTCTTTACTTCGCAGGAGAAACATAGCTGTTCACACTTACATAGACGACTGGCTGCTGAAGGCGGGGAATCCAGTCACTCTGTGCAGCAATCTGCAGGTAGTCCTAGCCTTATTAAAGGATCTAGGTTGGGTTGTGAATCTAGAGAAATCAGAACTGACTCCATCCCAGGTGGCTTGTGAATCTAGAGAAATCAGAACTGACTCCATCCCAGGAGTTTGTTTATCTGGGGATATTTTTCAATCTCAGGGACGGCGTAGCTTTTCCGGCGGAGAGCAGAGTCAAAAGCCTGATTGCAGTTTTGGAGTCGGTTTCTCTAGGAGCCTATCTGATGGCGCGCCAATTTCTCAGGATACTGGGTTTACTAGTGTCTCTGGAGAAGGTGGTTCCGTATGCGGCACTCAGGCGCAGGCCGATTCAGATGTATCTAATGTCATTCTGGTCTCAGAGAACAGATCCGTTATCTCTGAGGATACCAGTCAATGAACCATTGATATTCCACCTTCAGTGGTGGTTATCCGAACAGAATCTCCTGCGAGGTGTTCCTCTACAACCTCCTCAACCTCAGATGTCCATCTTCACGGAAGCATCGTTGACGGGTTGGGGAGTGGTATTGGACAATCAGTCAGTGTCAGGGGAATGGGATCGGACCAATGCGCAGAAACATATCAATGTGCTCGAACTATTAGCGGTGGTATTTACACTTCGAAAGTTCGAGAGTCTAATTCAAGACAAAGTTGTCCTAATAAGGACGGACAACTCAACAGTGGTGTCTTATTTGAACCGCCAGGGCAGGACGAGATCACCAGAGTTGTGCATGATGGTTTGGAACCTTCTGCTGTGGTGCCAAGAGAGGAATATTATTCTTCGGGCAGCACACATTCCAGGAAGATTGAACATCCTAGCGGATGCTCTCAGTCGAAGGACGATTTGTCGTCCGACGGAATGGCAGCTCAACCAATCGGTAGCGGAGGTTCTATTCAAACAATGGGGCAAGCCAAATATCGACCTTGTTTGCGATGAATCAAAACGCAAAGATGGTCACTTACGTGTCACCGATCCCGGACCCGCTAGCGCTAGCGGTAGACGCACTGGCGATAAGTTGGGAAGGAATGTACACGTATGCGTACCCACCAACAATTCTCATCCCGAAAGTTCTGGCAAAGATAAGAGAAGGGATGTGCCAAGTACTGCTGGTCGCCCCTTATTGGCCAGGCCGATCATGGTTTACGGATCTGCTGGACCTTCTGGTTTGCAATCCAATCCCTCTGCCAGACAGAAGAGATCTAATCTCTCAGAACAAGGGTCTGTACCTTCACGACAGACCAGAAATGTTCAAATTGACTGCATGGATGTTATCAAACAGCGTGCAATTAAGGGTGGCTTTTCTGAGCAAGCAGCGAAGTTTGTTGCTTCAGCCAGAAGAGTTTCAACCACAAAGACATATAATTATAGAATCAACAAATTTGCACAGTGGTGTGAGAGAAGAGATATTAATCCCTTTTCTGCATCTGTTCAACACGTAGCAGATTTTATCTGTCATTTATACGAAGTTGACAAACTTGTACCTTATACCCTAGCAGCATATAAGTCTGCATTAGCTTCAGTCATTCCCAGTCTGGCCATTGAAGGAGTGGAGAATGACACCTTGAATGAAGTTATCAAAGGAATGAGCAATCTGCGACCTAGACAGCCAATTCCTATCCCATCATGGAATCTATCTCTTGTTCTACAGGTTTTAGGGCATGCTCCCTTTGAACCGATTAGATCTATTGATATTAAACTGTTAACTATTAAATCAGTTTTTTTGGTTGCAGCAGCGTCGGCGAGAAGGAGAAGCGAAATTCATGCGCTTTCTGCCGAACAAGACCGTTTTGTCGTCACGGGTGAAGGTTTAAGACTTCTTCCACGTCTTTGTTTCCTGGCAAAGAATCAGTCACTTAAATATCCAGGACAGCCGATCAATTTGCCAAGTTTAACTAGACATGACCCAAACTCTTCTGCTTGGTGTCCTGTCAGATGTCTGAAAATGTATAAGAAATGTACTGATGAGTGGAGAGATGACCCGAAATCTCTGAGGTTATGTCTCAAAGCTCCCCATTTACGTGCCTCGAAAGATACTATTTCTCGTTGGATAGTTGACGCTATTCAGATGTCACACAAAATCGCTACAGGGAAGCAGATTGATCGTGCGAATGCCCATCAGGTCCGAGCACTAGCAGCATCATTGGCCCTTTATAAGGGTGTCTCATTAGAGGAGGTGATGTCTGTAGCACAATGGCATGGCGAGTCGTCATTCACTGATTTCTACCTTCGCGACATCTCCAGCGCACTTAATCCGGTAGCCGTCGCCAATCTGTCGAATCTAAACTAAGCCACTTCTGACCATTACTTCGCACACATCACGAGTCTTCCACCTACACTGAACAAGCGCTATGCACATGACTGAGTATGACCGTGGATTGGGCCGAGCTCCTGCGATGATCAAGAACAAATCAAGCACTCAAAATGGTGAGTGTTTACATTAATTAAGTGACTATAAATATGTTTACTTACAGTCGAAATACCAGACTGCTTAGGTAAATAGTCTGGTACAAGAGTATTCTTATCCTATCAACCAGACATTAGACTCATTCCAATTTGAAAATCTAGTCGGTATACTGATATTTTTTCAAAGTTAGAAGTTGTAGTAGCTTCTTTGCACTCTACTGGACTGCCCTAGCTGAGGCTTGGGGCTGACACGGGTCTGGTGGGTGTTGCATCCCCATTGACAGCCCTCTGAATTTTGTGCGGACAAAAGAGGGGGGGGAGCGCAGTCTAGACCATGGAAGTTTAGCACTCTGTGAGTCAGATGGCAGAACCCAAGCGTATGCCAGGGTTCTAGTCTCTTCACAACCTTCTCTGTTGGGTAGATGAGTGCTGGTTCGAGCCTCACCTCCTCCCACTGGCATTTCCTGGCTGTCGAAATCCGGAGTTTATCATAATAGTACATCTGGTAAGTATTATTCGAAGTAGAATAAAAAAAGCATCGGCTTTTGTTTCTACGAGAATTCTTAATACTTACCAGATGTACTATGGCCCTGCCTCAGCCGCCCCGCTGAGGTGAGGCTGAGCTGCTTTCGCAGTTTGCCAAGGCAAATATAAGACGAATCTGACTGTGATTGGGAATTGACTCGGTACCTGCGGCTATGGTATTCCCGGACACAGTATGGGCAGGACCAGGAGAGTGCGGAGTTTTAATTGTTTATTTTGAGCTAGACTAGATAATAGACATTATCATAATAGTACATCTGGTAAGTATTAAGAATTCTCGTAGAAACAAAAGCGGATGCTTTTTTTATGCTGATGCAAAACTTCTCAGCTTATGTTTCAGGATTGGTTAAGCCTATTGCAACTGAACTTGGATACATGGTTACCTATAATGTTAGGAAGCAGCATGATGATGTGGGGGGCACAAGGTGAAAGGTCAAGGTCACTTTGAACTTGAAACAGAACTCTGCTTTTTCAACATTAAGTTTTTGCGTTTAGCAAAACCTTTCAGCTTAGATTTCAGGATTGGTTAAGCCTATTGCAACTAAACTTGGATACCTGGTTACTTATAATGATAGGATGCAGCATAATAACATTGAGGGCAGAAGGTAAAGGTAACTGTGACAAACAGGAGACAGGCGAGACATTTAATTCAGTGGAATTCTTGTCTATGTATATATATCCGTCTTTAACTGTAACCTTTCTGCTTCATAGATTGCCAATGTACCTGGGCTTGGATTCTGGTCGGGTATGAAACATCTCAGAGCATTATATCTACATGACAATCCTCTGGGTAAATTTGAAACATTGCACAGTCTCTCAGCATGTCGCAGTCTGGCGATCTTGACAATGTTTGATACACCAATGTGCTTAAAGAAGAACTATCGTCATCACGTTGTGAATACAATTTGGTCGCTAAAAGCTTTAGATTCGTTTGTTGTTTCGGATGAAGAGATCATTGAAGATGCAGTGTTTGGCGGAAAATTCCGAGCTCTGAATCCTGGGTTCCGCATTGAACTCTGCCCGTATATTCCACAG
Organism: Chaetoderma sp. LZ-2023a; assembly: GCA_034401795.1. NCBI lineage: Eukaryota > Metazoa > Mollusca > Caudofoveata > Chaetodermatida > Chaetodermatidae > Chaetoderma > Chaetoderma sp. LZ-2023a. Next base: position 37,123,985 of record CM067362.1, on the reverse strand, counting down.
GTACGTATGTATGGCAACGATGGTTACTTTGTCCTTTTATTCTGTAAGTATGGTTGCTCTGATATATGTATTTACATTTCTGGTTACTGTGGTAGCTAACCTAAGCAATAAATAAATGCACATAACATATTCAAGACTTTTATCATGCTCATGTTGTTGTCAGTAACATATTGAATATTTTGAAATTGATTTGTCTGGACGCCATTGTATGATACTTGAATTATTGTGCTGAAAGTTATAAAAATTAGTTTCATAAATTTCTACATTCAATCAAGCAAATAAAATTATTATGTGTTTCCTTCTAATACTTCTGCTGTCAATTTTATAGGCGTTGCTAAAAGAGTTGCATACCAGCAACAGCTGAATGCAACACAGTTTAAAATTGATACCAGCTAGTCAACAAACAAGACATTGAATATTGTAGACTGGCCATTCAGCATTAAAAGGTATACAGCCTACTTATTGTCCATTAAAGGCCAGACTTGTGCCATAATTATGCCTATTGTCCAATTATCTGGCCAATCAACAAGAATGGACTACAAATGGTGAGGCAGGTGTGCAATTAGCAGGGCATAAGTTAGGTTTTACAAGTTTATACCTTGATTAAAGAATACTTACAGAATTAGTGGTAAACATGTCACAGGTGGAATTTTCCTGTATGCCTTATATTATAATTTATGTAATGTTTGACCAACTGCTTTTAACCCTTTCATTCTCTAAGTAACACAAACGATATATACTGACCATATTGGTATCCATGTAGACTCTGATGATTAATTGCTAAAGTAATTTGACTCAGGGTTGTTGCTGTCTAAACAGCAACCACTTTTGATTAAATTATTCTCAAAATAATCATCCAAATTTACAGGGAATTACTTGCGTAATAATCAGATTCTGGAACTTGGAAATGAAAGGGATAATTAATTATTTCTATTATGGCTCTCCACCTGCTGTTATGTAAAAGCTATTTCTGTTTATTGACATGGTGATGAATGGGTAAATTTCTGTATAAATGTGAGCTGAAAGTTGTGTGCAGGGAGAGCGAATGACAGAAGAGTGTGTTGGTTCTAACTTGACCACACTAGTAAGACCGGAATAAAACTGTAACTGCTGAATGTATAAGTACAACTGATGAGTATTGAACGATGAAATTTTACTGAAAAACAAGTTATTTAACATTTAGTCTGAGTTGTTGTTCATATTTAAGAAGTAATCAACCAGCTGTGGGGCTGTCAGTCAATCAGCCAACAAGTAGTAATCAGCCAGTCCATCAGTCAGTCCATCAGAGTCATACTAAGATAGACATGTATATCAGTTCATTTGGGCAGTCCTTTCATCGGCTGACCCACGGTTACGATAAATGGTGGAGGATCCGGGTATGTCTAGGTATATTTCCTAGACATACTTTTCCGACCTCTCGAGTCAAGCGAGTGAAATCTACAAACCTTAAGCCAAGCGAATGAAAAATGAGGAACCTTTAGCCAAGCGAACGTGACGAATTATGAACTTTGTGGCAAACGAATTAGAATTTTACCACAACCGTAAATCTGTCTGATCTGCTGTTAAGTGTGAAACATTAAACATGGATTATCGACAATATCACCGCAACCAGCTGACAGTAAACTCGAACCAGAGAGCCAGCATACAGGAACACCATTGCCAAGGATGTGTGTGCAATCACCACTCCGGACCATCCAGTGTGCCAAAAGAACGACCAAGGAGATGGCAGGCCCAGCATGGCAGAAAGACCAACCACTGCAGGAAATGTGGTAAGTGGATAAATGAACCATATCATTTTCATGTCTGTCAAGCTAAAAATAAACAGTGTTACTATTGCCATTGCCAAGGTCATTTGATTAAGTATTGTTATTTCCGATTAAAGGCGGCTCAATCCAACAGTAGAATTAATGCAGGTCATCAGCGACCTGCCACCGCAAATTATCAAAGTGCTAGTCTTAGAATGAAAAACCAAAATGATAAAGCCCAATACTTCAATGCAACAGTAGCAAGACCTCATGTGTTTCAAAATGATCTTGTATATGTTGAGAAATCTAATCATTCGAATTATGAATATAAAAACTTGGCTAAGTCATGCGAATCAAATTCATCACAAAATCAGCTTTCAGGGAACCCAGTTCACACAAATATATCTCAGTCTAATAACACAAATTCACCACCAGTTTTAGCTAGACCAGAATCTCCTAATATAAATACTGAAAGAAAAACAAACAAATGCAAGAAAAAGAATTTCTGTAAAAAGACAAAACATAATTGTCAACAAAATACTGAATTTGACGCAACCAAATTAGAAAGTGATCAACTACCCTTCAATTCAGTTGATTCTACTCAATTTACAGATCTTATGGAACCAGCATCCACGATTAAAACAGAGTTACAGTCAGTTAAATATCAGTTAAAACAGGCAAAATCCGAGATCAAATGTCAACCAAATCCTGAATCTAAAGAAACTACAGTATCAGCTATTAGTGAATTACCAGTTTCTAAGATTCAAACTGTAGACAGAGAATGTCAAACTGATGATGTCATAACAGAAAATACTAAAGACCTCCAGTATAAACAGAACATGGAAATGGCTGAGTATAGGATAGAAAATCTCCTAGAGGAGAGGGATATGAATAGCTCTTTAATTAAGAAACAAGAAATTCAGTTAGTTTCTTTGAAAAATGAAAATGCTAAATTAAAAGAAAATGTGAATAATCAGCAGAATATAGATGAAATAATGCGTTTAAAGTTAGAAATGGATAAACTAAATAAAAACTGGCAGACAGAAATGTCTAAAATGATACAAGAGAAAATGCACTTTGAATGTTTATATGAAAAGCTGTTGCAAGAAAAGCCTTACAATCAAATGGCAAATATCCCCTACAACCATGGCCAATTCTGTAATAATAGGCGATACTGAGTAAGGTTGTTTAGGCTTATCTTGACAGATGTGAAATTATGTTCATGTACTCCACACATTTCTATATCAGCTTGGTCTGGACTGTTATGGCTGGACACCCAGTAGTACAGTCACCTCAGACCCAGAGAAAATGGAACCGGTTACGAACAGTGATATTTCCACACCTCCATGATTATATGAGAATGCACCAGTGTAATTGTTTATTTTTGAATCAAGTGATCAGCTATTTATTTATATGATATAATGAGCAACTACACATGAATGTGTATTAATACGGAAATTATATGGTAATTGTGCTTATTCTATTGTTATATTGAATATTAATGTTTCAAATGTTTTGATGCTATGGATGACATTCTTATATATGGAAAGTCAAACTACAACAAACCGTGTTGGAAGTGTTCAAATGTGGAGTGCCTGGAGGCAAACCATATTCAGTGACATTATAATAAATTTATTTTATAAATTTCCTAATGTCAGGGACTGACATTAATTGGAGAGATGGCAAATTATGATACTTGAATTATTGTGCTGAAAGTTATAAAAATTAGTTTCATAAATTTCTACATTCAATCAAGCAAATAAAATTATTATGTATTGCCTTCTAATACTTCTGCTGTCAATTTTATAGGCGTTGCTAAAAGAGTTGCATACCAGCAACAGCTGAATGCAACACAGTTTAAAATTGATACCAGCTAGTCAACAAACAAGACATTGAATATTGTAGACTGGCCATTCAGCATTAAAAGGTATACAGCCTACTTATTGTCCATTAAAGGCCAGACTTGTGCCATAATTATGCCTATTGTCCAATTATCTGGCCAATCAACAAGAATGGACTACAAATGGTGAGGCAGGTGTGCAATTAGCAGGGCATGAGTTAGGTTTTACAAGTTTATACCTTGATTAAAGAATACTTACAGAATTAGTTGTAAACATGTCACAGGTGGAATTTTCCTGTATGCCTTATATTATAATTTATGTAATGTTTGACCAACTGCTTTTAACCCTTTCATTCTCTAAGTAACACAAACAATATATACTGACCATATTGGTATCCATGTAGACTCTGATGATTAATTGCTAAAGTAATTTGACTCAGGGTTGTTGCTGTCTAAACAGCAACCACTTTTGATTAAATTATTCTCAAAATAATCATCCAAATTTACAGGGAATTACTTGCGTAATAATCAGATTCTGGAACTTGGAAATGAAAGGGATAATTAATTATTTCTATTATGGCTCTCCACCTGCTGTTATGTAAAAGCTATTTCTGTTTATTGACATGGTGATGAATGGGTAAATTTCTGTATAAATGTGAGCTGAAAGTTGTGTGCAGGGAGAGCGAATGACAGAAGAGTGTGTTGGTTCTAACTTGACCACACTAGTAAGACCGGAATAAAACTGTAACTGCTGAATGTATAAGTACAACTGATGAGTATTGAACGATGAAATTTTACTGAAAAACAAGTTATTTAACATTTAGTCTGAGTTGTTGTTCATATTTAAGAAGTAATCAACCAGCTGTGGGGCTGTCAGTCAATCAGCCAACAAGTAGTAATCAGCCAGTCCATCAGTCAGTCCATCAGAGTCATACTAAGATAGACATGTATATCAGTCCATTTGGGCAGTCCTTTCATCTGCTGACCCACGGTTAGAGCTAAGTCCCCCCCCCCCCCCCTGGACAGAAAGCGTGTTACGATAAATGCTACATAAAGCTTAAACTGGTCAATGTTTGGTCTAGGGCATTGCTGAGTGTTGCCAAGCTTTATGTTCCTGGACATGTGCTGTTTCAGACGATTATGTGATGTGTGTTTGTACATCCTACTAATCTGTGCAGACAAACATTATGGTAGCAATGATGTACATGGAATTTAAAAACAAGAGGCTCAAGCACTGAGATTCCTAACACTGAAAACTTGTGAGCCTACGAATACATATTGGACCTTTCCAGCTTTAAATATGCCCACCCATCTCTAGCCAAGCTCCACCCATGCTTCGCCCATGTTGGGATCGATCGATCCCTGAACTCAGTGACTATCAATTTCCAGAAAACTATACAGGTAGGCTGTTGCATATTTTGAAACTAATTTGACTGGGTGCTGTTGTTGCCATAGGCAGCAACAGCTCCCAGTCAAATTAGTTTCAAAATATTCAAAAGAATGTTTATTAAATGGTAAAGACATACAATTCGTACAACAATGCTCAGTCGTTCATCAATTAAGTGTTCGTGATGAACTTACCTATGCCATTGATTATGATGTTATCCTACACTTCACATAGTTGATTATGACGTCATACGATTTCCATATATTTGGTCTCAATAGCTCAAAATAATACAAAATAGACTACTGACTGCATGTTTTATTTGTTCTCATAATACTTGAAATTTCAACGTCTCAATTTTAAGACAATGAATATTTTGCCATAGGCAGCAACAGCTCACAGACAAATTAGTTTCGAAATATTTAAACAAAATATACCATATAAAAAAGAAGCTGATGTTTTTTGTACAGGTATCCTTTGTGATGCACTGAATCACTAAAACTCTAGTTTTCATAATGCAAATATTAGATGCCTATAAAATCATATTGAGTAAATTTGGTATAAATAGCCCTCAATATGTCAGAACATGCAAACTAAATAATTTACTATTGATTCTAATGTGGTGTGCTCTTTACTCTGCTTCTTGCTATCTTTTTCATGTTATGTTACAGAAAGTATCATGTCAAGAGGAGATGACGTCCTTAGAGAGAATAATCTCACGTATTGACACTGTCCAGTCCAAGTATTCCCCGGTCCTCATTATACAGCGCTATATCCGTGGCTTCCTCGTCAGAAAACACCTGGGTATTTGGCACCGTCCACAAAGGTAGGTAACTAATGCGACTTGAGTTAACTTCTTTAACCCTTTAACACTCATATCAGCCAAAAGACGGCTTATGCGGTGCTCTTGAGAAATATCCATTTGCTGACCAAAGAGAAGACTATTTTTGCAAATTTACCACTGGAATGACTGGCTCTATAATCGAGCCAGTCATTCCAGTCATAAATTTTCAAAAATAGTCCTCTTGGTCTGCAAATGGATATTTTATAATCAGAAAATTGAAATTTTCTTGAATTAATTTGAGTATTAAAGGGTTAATAGCCAAGACTGGCCAAGCAAAGCTGAATTCTTGCTTGGTGAATGCCCATCTGCAAGTCAATAGAAGAAAAACTCAGATTTATCACTGGAATGACTGGCCTCTTGTTTGCAAATTGCAAGTAGTATAAGTCCACATGTTAGTCAGTCAAATATGTTGTCAACATGTGTGTCACGCTATAGTTGCGACTTGACAGACCAACAAACTAACAAATGATACTAGTTGTGCGGTCACAACTAAAAAATAAGAAAGTTTTGTGCGTCGCAACTATAGCATGTGTGACTTATTTATACAAATATTTCTTCTCTTCACCTGCAAATGAACATTTCTGATGATGATCACTGCATCATCAAATTTTAATATCTGCCTATTGATATCCATTTACAGGCCAAGATAATAGAATTTTTGAAAATTTTTCTGTTATTGAGCCGGTTATTCCAGTGGTAAATGTTAAAAAATTCTATTCTCTTGGCCTGTAAATGGACATTCCACAAGACCAGAGGCCGGTATGACCATTAAAGTATTAGTGGATCACAGGGTGATATGCATGAACTGTGTAACACACTATACTTTACAAATTATGCAGCTTTGATAGAAATTATGTCAAAAATGTTACTTACCAGCCGACAGACCGGACTTTCTCCTTCGATCAATACTCACCATTCTATTACTTCTGATACAAGCTATCCTGGCTAGCTGGCCCTAGGACTATAGACGTAGTAAGCTTTACCGGCTCCTGGAACCGGGTACTCGGCTCCCAACTGCCGAGTACCCATTTGCCATGAAGCTGATTCTTGTTTGCATAGCAACAAGAGCCACATGCTTTTTTGCAGTTGGAAGTCTTAAAGTCTTTTTCTGTGATAGCTTTGTGTTCGCTTTCTAAGGATTATTTGGATTACCATGGAAGGAGCCGATGATAACCAGGTCGTATATTTCCATGTTATTCCATAGTTAAAAGTGTTAGGTCTTCAAAATTTTGTCTGTGTCACATGTTCCAATTTCTGACCCCGAATCTGGGACGTGTGTTAACAACGAAATATGCCAGATTGATCACCTTCCTTTAACGCCAACAGGCAATCGGCAGATATGAAATAAGGTGTTGGCTATACGGTGTTTAACACGAAAATCGGGTGGCGTCGTTCTCCATATGATCTGAGCGGGTGACGTCACACCTGAGTTGTCTCAGATTTTTATGTGAAGAAAATGTTTCATTAATTCGCGCATCTGATTCTGGGTGCTGTGTACTGTATTGGTACCAGAAAAACTTTGGAATTTTCAAGTTTTGCGTGTTATCACGATCTGTTTGCAATGATCTGTGGTTTTAAAATTCTTGATTATGTGTGGTCTGCGGTTTTACCATGTGCTACAGCAGTTTGTTTACATTTTGTTGTTTCTTCACATATCTTTTTGGCCTTCGTTAGGAGTATAATTTTTATTGATTAGTAAATATACCGCGAATGCTATGCGATATGGTTCCTGGTTCCATTTATACATCCTTGAGGATCAATTTATGGGTGTATCTTGCCCGCTTCGTTCTTGTCGTCATAATCAATGCGGTCTTTGCTGTAACATTGTGGGGTGGGGTGCGGGAGGGTTAACATTTAATTTATGATCAAACTATTTGAAAATTATATTTCTCCTTCGATCAATACTCACCATTCTGTTACTTCTGATATACAGCTGGCCCTGACAGCGGCTCTAGGATTATAGACTTAGAAAGCTTTACCGACTCCTGGGAACCGGGTACCCGGCTCCCCACTGCCGAGTACCCGTTTACCATAGAGCTCATTCTTGTTTGCATAGCAACAAGTGCAATACATGCTTTTCGCATTAAGGATTTTAGTGTTTTTTAAAAGAATCTAAGTCTTTAATCAGTGATAGTTTGTGTGTTCTGAAAGGATAACTAAGGACTATGGAGAATACCGCCCAAGATAACCAGGTTGTATTGTTCTTTATATCCATAGTTAAAAGACTTAGGTCTCTAAATTTCGTTGTGTCGCATGTTCCAATTTCTAACCCCATAGAATCTGGGACGTGTGCTAGCAACGATATATGCCAGACGATCGCCTTCTTTAAACCCCAACAGGCGATCGGCAGATATGAAAATAGGTGTTTGCTACGGTATTTCTAACACAAATATCGGCTGATGTCGTTCTCCGTAGAATCCGAGCGGGTGACGTCACACCCGGTCGCTCGGATGTTTATGTGAAGAAAAATTTTTTCATTAATTCGCGCATCTTGTTCTGGGTGCTGCGTACTAAAAAATGGTACCGGAAACTTTAGAATGATCAAGTTTACGTGCGATCACGATCGGTTTGCAATGATCGGTGGTTTCAAAATTCTTGAGTAGATGCGTGGTCTGCGGTTTTACCGTGTGAGACAGCAGTTGTTATACATTTTGTTGTTTTCTTCACATATCGTGCTGCGTTCGTTAGGAGTATAATTTATATTGATTAGTAAATATACCCTGAATGCTATGCGATATGATTCCTGGAGACGTTACACATCCTGTAGGATCTATTATGGGTGTGTTGTGCCCGCCGCGTTCTTGTCGTCATAATCAATGCGATCGTTGTTGTAACGTGGCGGGGTGGGGTGCGGGAGGTTACGGTTAATTTATGAGTCAAAATATTTGAAAATTAATTGTCTGCCTTCCATCCGTGTCTCGTTCCGCTTGTTTATTGTAGGTTTGTGCTTATTTTATAGGCCAAGCCAGCCCCGCCATCATGTGACGACTGCCATAAGTTTGTCCGTGTAATGTTCAAGGACCATGTCTGTTTTAGGTGTGCCCTGTGTAATATAGATCATAGGTGTAATGTTTGTGCAGTGTGGTCCGTCGAAACGATGGTTAAGTTCCTTGCCCAGAAGGACTTGGCTGGGTCTGACGCGGGGTCAGGCGGTCCGAGAGGAAATCGTGGAGCGCCCGGTTCGGCCGGTGGGGGTGCTCCACGTCCCCAGCTGGAGGTGGCGGAGATGGCACCGCCGGCGTGGTTTGGTCCGGCTATGCAGGGTTTTCTGCATAGCGTTCTGCCCACGCTGGTGTCGTCCCTGCTACCAAAGGTTGGGGGGCAGTTTCTCCCCATGCCTGGTACGGATCCTGTCTTCGGACAGGATTCTGGACTGGTTACCGAGGGGGCCGTCTCGTACGGCCCCCTGGCGGGTCCGTCTGGCTTCGGCCAGACGGGTTCTGTCTCTCTGCGGCCACCTCCGGGTGGTCCAGTAGCGGTGGCCGGTCCGTCAGGTGTGGGAGCCGTCCGCCAGGACGGCTCCACGGTTTATTCGTCTAGTGATGGCTCTTCGGAGTCTGAAGACGATGAGGCCGAGGAGGAGAGGTTGCTGCGGCCCGTGAAGCCGCAGGTGGAGAATATGGAGGTTGATTCCGTCCTGGACGGAACCGGCCTCCATTTGTCTGGTTTGGCGCAAGCCAGGTCAGCGGCTCCGCCTGCGGCTGAGGCCAATCCGTTACCGTGCACCGGTTCCGCGCGGCTTGGTTTGTCACCAGCCGTCAGGGGAACCGGTGTGCCGGGCCAGGCGTGGTACTCACCTATCTCGCCTGGTCCGGCAGCCGGACATGGGGTGCCGTTGGCGCCCGTGGCCGGCTATGGTTCCGCGACGGTTACGGGTCCGTACGGTTTTCCGTGCGGACCTACCCCATGGACCGGAGTGTTTCATGGGGTGGCGGCGGAACCATGTGGTAGCGGAGTGCCTGGCGTGTCAGCCGTGGCTCCTGGCCGGGAGGCCATGGCTGGCAGACCCGTAAGCATGTCAACGGGTGACGTGTTTGCGGGGGTATCTTCTTCGGAGTTAGACTGGTCTGATGCTCTGGCGTGGCTAGCCAGAGTTGACCCGTCTGTGGTTTCGGCCACGGCCGATGAAGATGCGCCCCGTCCGTCGGTTGCGTCGATTAGGACGGGGATTTTGCCCGCGGCCCGGATCCAGTCAGTGGGACTGGATCCACGGTTCATTGATTTGTTGGATGCTATTTATAGTAAACAACTAATGACCAAGGGTCAGCTCCCTGCGGCCTCCAGGGAGGTGCGGGCAAGGTGCCGTATTCCGCGGGGTGAATACGACAGGTATGGTGTAGTCCCGTCGGTCACGGAGGATGACCGATGGGTACTGGGCGTCCAGAGTGCCGGGTCGGGTGGTCCCGGTCCGGCACTAGTGGATAAGGCCCAGGTACACCAGGAAGAAGTCCTGGCCCTATGCGATGAGGGTGTGAGGGCAGCCATGAGCGCTGTCAATCACTCCTATCGTCTACTTCAGTCGGTGTGGGCTGAAGCGGGGGCAGGCCACCCTGTGCCACCTGTGGCGCTATCGTGCGTTAATGACGGCTTGGTGCTGTCAATGGACGCATTGGCAAGGGTGCAAGCGCGTGTGACGAAGTCCAGGAGGCAAATGGTCATTGACCATATGCGTCCGGCTACGGCAGTCAGGGAGCGTCTTCTTGGGACGCCCCTGACAGGGCCTAGCATCTTTGGTGGCCAAGCGCGGGCCATCTTAGAGGACACCGCCAGTATTGCGCAGAATCGGTTAGCGGTAAATCTCCAGCTAGAGCTGGTGCGGCAAGCGCACGCACTAGGGGCTGTGGGCAAGCCGCTAACCGGACAGCCTTCAAAGAAACAGAAAAAGCATAAGGGCAAGGCGAAAGCCAGGCCTATTGCGACGTCTGTTTCGGCTGGGTTCTCGGAGCCGCCGCCGGCAAAGAAACCCAGGAAGGCTGTAGAGGCGCCTACCCTCCCCAATGTTGCTCCTGACCGCCCTAGAGGTGGTAAGGGCAAGGGGAAGGGTAAGGGTAAGGCCTCAAAGGGCGGACAGAAGGGGCCGAAGCGTACCTGAGGGTACGCAAGCTCCCTTCATATCCGCCTGGACCGCACCTGTGCGACAGGAACAGCGGTGCCAGTTATACCCGTCGTACCTAGAACGAAATGGTTCTCACTCTCTCTCGTTAAGAAAGGGGGGGGGGGCGGACTGCGAGCCGGACAACCCCGTTAGACGTCGAGGCGTCTATGGTGGGTGGAAGGCTCATGCGTTTCGTCGAGGTTTGGCGAGGTGTGACGTCAGACAGTCTGGTCCTGGGATGGTTATCCCAGGGTTACATGCCGGAGTGGTGGGACTTTCCGCCACAAAATCTGTCTTTGGCACCAGTCTGGACACCCGTACCAAGGGAGCCAGACAAGTTAGAAGCCGTTCAAAAGGAAGTGTCGGGTTTGCTTCTGAAGGGAGCAATAAAACCAGCAAACCGGAACACTCCAGGCTTCTATTCAAACATGTTCCTTGTCCCCAAGAGCACGGGGGGATGGAGACCCATACTCAATCTCAGGCCATTAAATTGGTTTATCCATACGCCTCGGTTCCAGATGGAAACACCGAGGTCGGTAATGGCGGGATTGAGGAAAGGAATGTGGTGTGTATCGATCGATCTGAAAGATGCATATTTCCACATTCCGATCAATCGGAGTTGGCACAGGTTTCTGAGATTTGCGTTTCAGAATCAAGTATGGGAGTTTACAGTTCTGTCGACAGCTCCGAGGGTTTTCACAAGAGTGGTCCTTGCGGTGACAGCGTTTCTCAGAAAAGAGAACGTGGCGCTACACACCTACATAGACGACTGGCTGCTCAAGGCAGACTCGGCAGCCAGGTTGAACGTGGATACTGCTCTGACTCTGAAGTTACTTTCAGATCTAGGCTGGATAGTCAACAAGGAGAAATCCGAGTTGACACCCACTCAACATTTCGTTTATTTGGGGATGCGATTCGACCTCGAGGAGGGCAGGGTTTACCCGTCAGAGCCCAGAGTGGTGTCTCTGTTAGCCATCCTCGGGAGTTTTCGAGTGGGAAACCACATTCAGGCAAGGCGGTTCCTTCAGATGCTGGGCATGATGGTCTCCATGGAGCAGGTTATCCCGTACGCTGCTCTAATGCGAAGACCTATCCAGTTGTATCTGATGTCTCTGTGGAAACAGAGAACAGAACCCCTGTCAAAACTGGTGCCAGTTTTGGAGCCGATAATATCGCATCTTCTATGGTGGAAACAGCGTCAGAATCTCCTAATAGGGGTTTCGCTGCACCTACCCCACCCCCAGCTGTCCGTTTACACGGATGCATCGCTGGAAGGGTGGGGTGCCTGCCTGGGAGAACACCAGGTCTCGGGCACATGGACTCTCCCGGAGAGTCAGCTGCATATCAATCTGTTGGAAATGATGGCAGTGGAACTGGCGTTGGAAGAGTTCCTTCCGATGATCAGGGGCAAGGTGATATTGATACGGTCGGACAATTCGACAGTAGTATCATATATAAATCGCCAAGGAGGGACCAGGTCGCCCACCCTGTGCATCAGGGTGTGGCACTTGATTCAATGGTGCAGGAATTACTCGGTTGTTTTGAAAGCAGCTCATATTCCTGGCCGATTGAACATTCTGGCGGATGCTTTGTCTCGCAGACAGAGAATCCTGCCAACAGAATGGTCCCTCAACCCTCCAGTTCTACGACGGATCTTCGAGCATTGGGGCCAACCCAACGTGGACTTGTTCGCCACAAAGGAAAATGCTCAAATCATGACATATGTCTCGCCGATTCCAGATCCAAATGCCGTCGATACAGACGCTCTGGCGATAAGCTGGAGAGGGATGCACGCTTACGCGTATCCACCCACCATTCTTCTACCGAAGGTATTGGTGAAGGTCAGGGAGGAACCGTGTCTGGTCCTGCTAATAGCGCCGTATTGGCCGAGCAGGGCGTGGTTCACGGATCTTCTAGATCTGCTGGTGGAAAATCCTGTGCAGTTGCCCGAGATTCCGAACATAATCTCCCAGGCCAAGGGACGCTTCCTACACGAGCGTCCCGAAATGTTCAAATTGACTGCGTGGATGTTGTCAAACAACGTTCCACGTCGGAAGGCTTTTCTCGACAGGCTGCTGATTTCATCGCGGCTGCGAGAAGGAGGTCAACCTTCAAGTCATATAACAACAAGGTTAACAGATTTGCAGACTGGTGTGAAGAAAAGGGTATTGATACCTTTCAATCCACTATTCAGCAAATAGCAGACTTTCTCTGTGAGCTGTTCTTTACAGGACTAGCTCCCGTCACAATTGCTGGATACAAGTCAGCTTTGGCATCAGTTATCCCTTGTCTAGCCAACAGGGATAGTCCAGAGGTGGCCCAGTTAAACGTGATGTTGAAGGGAATGAGCAATCTCCGCCCGAGACAACCGGTAGTCATTCCAGCCTGGAGTCTATCTTTAGTGCTTAATGTACTGGCCAAGCACCCATTCGAACCGTTGCGTTCGGCTAGTCTAAAGCATTTGACTCTAAAGGCGGTCTTTCTATTGGCAGCTTCCTCAGCTAGAAGGCGCAGTGAGATCCATGCGCTTTCGGCAGAGAGGAACCGATTTATTGTTTCTGGAGAAGGTCTGCGTCTTCTGCCAAGAGCAGAATTTATGTCAAAGAACCAATCTTTGAGATATCCCGGCAAACCGATCATTATACCGAAGTTAACCAGGTTTGATCGTGATGCCAGTGTCTGGTGCCCGGTCCGTGCTTTGACTAAGTACAAGAAACGGACTGACTCGTTACGGTCGAACGATAGACATCTGTGGATCTGCCATAAAAAGCCTTATGGCGCCGCATCCATGGATACTATCTCTCGTTGGGTGGTCGAATGCATTCAGACTACTCATGAGATGGCGACTGGGCACCAGGTGCAGGGTGTAAGGGCACACGATGTTAGAGGAATAGCCGCCTCGACCGCCCTTTACAATGGTGTTCCGTTAGAGGACATCATGGCCGTTGCACAATGGCACTGTGAGTCCTCATTTACGGATTACTATATGAGGGATGTGTCAGACTCAGCCAATCCACTCGCTTTAGCTGTTTTGAAACGATAGTTAGTGACCACACTGCTTTTCCCCTTTTTTCACTTTGGTAAGAAAAGAACCTAAAGCAGGCATGGTCAAGCGAGAGGATGTCAACCAGATTGTGTCACTGATGGCCGAACCGGTGTATGGTTGTAGGGGGTACGTCTGAAGTCCTGTTATCATAAGGTAATTCAACAAGTGAGAGTTTTTTGTATTATGTATATGTATCATGTTCATTCATCTTATATATTCATGCTCATTCCCAGGCTAATACAAGCGATATGCAGGGAGTAGTTAACCCTCTTGGCATATTGGTGTTTCAGGCGAGATACATGTTTGTTAGTTCTCTCCCTTTTCTTAGGAGGAAAAAGGGGGGGGGCTGTGACGCGAATGTGATTCGATTCCGTGAACTTGACGGTCCTTTTAGGTCTCCGTTAGTCAAGTTTGAAGTCTAAAATCTTTCTCCAAGGGGCAAAATTAGCATGTATGGCTTGCCCCTTCCCACCAGGTTACTGATCAAATCTGGTGTATATCAGAAGTAACAGAATGGTGAGTATTGATCGAAGGAGAATGCAGGAAATGTCAATTTCCCTTTCTCCGAGATCTAACAATACTCACCATTCTGTTACGGACCCAGCCTCCCAGCCCCACGGAGGCAAGCCATAGTTTTCTCTTGTTTGGTGGCTATGCAAACAATATGAGCTCTATGGTAAACGGGTACTCGGCAGTGGGGAGCCGGGTACCCGGTTCCCATGAGTCGGTAAAGCTTTCTAAGTCTATAATCCTAGAGCCGCTGTCAGGGCCAGCTGTATATCAGAAGTAACAGAATGGTGAGTATTGTTAGATCTCGGAGAAAGGGAAATTGACATTTCCTGCAGTCTGCCTTCCATTCCTGTTTCATTTCGCTTGCTTATTGTAGGTTTGTGCTTATTTATAGGCCAGCCCCCCCCCCCATCATGTGACGAGTGCCATAAGTTTGTGAGGGTTCTGTTTAAGGGCCGTGTCTGCTTTAGATGTACAAATTGTAATCTTGATAATAGGTGTAACATTTGTGCAGCGTGGTCGTCCGAAATGATGGTCACGTTCCTTGCCAGAAGGACTTGGCAGGGTCTGACGCGGGGTCAGGCGGTCCGAAAGTAAATCGTGGAGCGTCCGTTTCGGCCCCTGCGGGCACTTCACATCTGCAACCAGGGGTTGTGGAGATGGCACCGCCGGCGTGGTTTGGACGTGCTATGCAAGACTTCTTGCATAGCGTCCTGCCTACGCTGGTGTCGTCCCTGCTTCCAAAAGATGTAGGGCAGTCTCTTCCCATACTTGGTACAGACCCTGTCCTTGGACAGGGTTCTGGACTGGCCACCGAGGGAGCCGTCTCGTATGGCTCCCTGGCAGTCCCGTCGGGCTCCAGCCTGATGGGTTCTGTCTCTCTGCGGCCACCTCCAGGTGGTCCAGTAGCGGTGGCCGATCCGTCAGACATGGGAGCTGTCCACCAGGATGGCTCCAGTGTTTCCTCATCGGGTGATAACTCTTTGGAGTCTGAAGACGAGGAGGCCGAGGAAGAGAGATTGCTGAGGGCTGAGATGCTGTGGGTGGAGAGCATGGAGGTCGATTCCATCCTGGACGGAACCGCCCTCCATCTGTCTGGCTTGGCGCAAGCCAGGACAGCGGCTCCGCCTGTGGTTGAGGCCACTCTGGTACCGGGCACTGGTCCCGTGATGGTTGGTTTGCCACCAACCGACACAGTGACGGGTGTGGCTGGCCAGGCGTGGTATACACCTATCTTGCTTGGTCCAGCGGTCAGGCATGGGGTGCCATTGGCGCGCATGCTTGGCCATGGTTCCTCAACCGTTACGGGTCTGCACAGTTTTCCGTGTGGACCTACTCCATGGACTGGTGTTTTGCATGGGGTGGCGGCGGAACCGTACAGTACCGGAGTTCCTGTGTATCAGCAATGGCTCCTAGCTGGGAGGCCATTGCTGGTAGGGTCGTGAGCAGATCAACGGGTGACGTGTCACGGGAGTGTCCTCTTGGAGACAGACTGTTCTCCTGCGATCAATACTCACCATTCTATTACTTCTGATATACAGCTGGCCTTGACAGCTGGCTCTAGGACTATAGACTTAGAAAGCTTGACAAACTCCGTGGAACCGGGTACTCAGCTCCCAACTGCCGAGTACCCGTCTACAATAGAGCTCATTCTTGTTTGCATAGCAACAAGAGAATACATGCTTTTTGCAGTTGGAAAGATCTTAAGAGTTTTAACCTAAGTCTTTTTGTCTGTGATTAATTGTGATAGCTTGTGCGTTCTCAAAAGGATATATTGGATTAATATGGATTCCGCCGATGATAACCAGGTCGTATATTTCCTTATTATTCCATAGTTAAAAGACTTAGGTCTCTAAAATTTCGTCTGTGTCGCATATTCCAATTTCTAACCCCAGAGAATCTGGGACGTGTGTTAACAACGAAATATGCCGGATGATCGCCTTCTTTAAACCCCAACAGGCGATCGGCAGATATGAAAATAGGTGTTAGCTACGGTATTTTAACACGAATATCGGCTGACGTCATTCTCCGTAAGATCCGAGCGGGTGACATCACACCTGGGTGTTCTCGTATGTTTATGTGAAGAAAATTTTTCATTAATTCACGCATCTTATTCTAGGTGCTGCGTACTAAAATGGTACCAGTAAACTTTGGAATTTTCAAGTTTTGCGTGTTATCACGATCGGTTTGCAATGATCGGTGGTTTCAAAATTCTTGGTTAAGATGTGTGGTCTGTGGTTTTACCGTGTGCTACAGCAGTTTGTTTACATTTTGTTGTTTCTTCACATATCGTTTTGGCTTTCGTTAGGAGTATAATTTATATTTAGTATGTAGATATACCCCGAATGCTATGCGATATGATTCCTGGTTCCGTGATACATCCTTGAGGATCAGTTTATGGGTGTATTATTGCCCGCTTCGTTCTTGTCGTCATAATCAATGCGATCATTGCTGTAACATTGCGGAGTGGGGTGCGGGAGGGTTACAGTTAATTTATGGTCAATATATTCGAAAATTAATTGTCTGCCTTCCATCTCGGTCTCGTTCCGCTTGCTTATTGTAGGTTTGTGCTTATTTATAGGCCAAGCAAGCCCCGCCATCATGTGACGTGTGCCACAAGTTCGTCCGGGTCCTGTTTAAGGACCATGTCTGCTTTCGGTGTGCGAAATGTAACCTTGACAACAGGTGTCATATATGTGCAGTGTGGTCGGTTGACATGATGATGAAGTTCCTTGCCCAGAAGGACTTGGCTGGGTCTGACGCGGGGTCAGGTGGACCGAAATCAGATGGCACCACCGGCGTGGTTTGGTCCGGCTATGCAGGGTTTCCTGCATAGCGTTCTGCCCACGCTGGTGTCATCTTTGCTGCCGAGAGTTGTAGGGCAGTCTCTCCCCATGTTTGGTTCGGACCCTGTCCTTGGACAGGGTTCTGGACTGGCCACCGAGGGAGCTGTCTTGTACGGCCCCCTTGGCAGTCCCGTCGGTGCTCTGGCCTGACGGGTTCTGTCTCTCTGCGGCCACCTCCGGGTGGTTCAGTAGCGGTGGCCGGTCCGTCAGGCATGGGAGCCGTCCACCAGGACGGCTCCATGGTTTCCTCGTCTAGTGACGACTTCAGGGTCTGAAGATGAGGAGGCCGAGGAGGAGAGGGTGCTGCGGCCTGTGATGCCATGGGTGGCGCAAGCCAGAGCAGCGGCTCCGCGCGTGGTTGAGGCCAATCTCGTACCGGGCACTGGTCCCGTGATGGTTGGTTTGCCACCAACCGACACGGTGACGGGTGTGCCGGGCCAGGCGTGGTACTCACCTATCTCGCCTGGTCCAGCGGTTAGATATGGGGTGCCGTTGGCACCCGTGTCTGGCCACGGTTCCGTGACTGCTATGGGTCCGCACGGTTTTCCGTGCGGGCCTACTCCATGGAGTGGTGTATTCCATGGGGTGGCGGCGGAACCGTATGGTACCGGAGTTCCTGGCATGTCAGCCACGGCTCCTAGCCGGGAGGCCGTGGCTGGTAGGTCCGTGAACATGTCAACGGGTGACGTGTTCACGGGTGTGTCCTCCTCGGAAATGGACTGGTCTGAGGCTCTGGCTTGGCTAGCCAGGGTAGACCCATCTGTGGTTTCGACCACGGCCGAGGAGGATGCGCCCCGTCCATCGGTGGCATCGATCAGGACGGGGATCTTGCCCACAGCCTGGACCCAGTCCATTGGACTGGATCCACGGTTTATTGAGCTGCTGGAGGCTATTTATAGCAAGCAACTCATGACCAAGGGCCAGCTTCCTGCAGCCTCCAGGAAGGTACGGGCGAGGTGTTGTATTCCACGGGGGGAATACGACAGGTATGGTGTTGTACCGTCGGTCACCGGGGATGACCGATGGGTTCTGGGTGTCCAGAGTGCTGGAGCAGGTGGCCCCGCCCCGGCACTGGTGGACAAATCCCAGGGACACCACGATGAAGTCCTGTCCCTTTGTGATGAGGGTGTGAGGGCAGCTATGAGTGCTGTCAGCCACTCTTATCGTCGGTGTGGGCTGAAGCGGGGGCAGGCCACCCTGTGCCACCTGTGGCGATTTCGTGCGTCAATGACGGCCTGGTGCCGTCTATGGACGCATTGGCAAGGGTGCAGGCGCATGTTACAAAGTCTAGGAGGCAGATGGTTCTTAACCATATGCATCCGGCTACGGCTGTCAGGGAGCGTCTTCTTGGGACACCCCTGACAGGCCCTAGCATCTTCGGTGGCCAGGCACGGTCCATCTTAGAAGACATGGCTAGCATTGCACAGAATCTGTTGGCGGTGAACCTACAGCTAGAACTGGTGTGACAAGCGCACGTACTAGGGGCTGTAGCAAAGCCGTTGACCATGCAACCTTCTAAGAAGCAGAAGAAGCATAAAGGCAAGGCGAAAGCTAAGCCTGGTGCGGCTTCTGCTTCATCTGGCTTTTCTCAGCCGCCTCCGGCGAAGAAAGCCAAGAAGGTTGTGGAGGCTCCTACCCTCCCCAATGTTGCTCCTGATCGCCCGAGAGGCGGGAAGGGCAAGGGGAGGGGTAAGTCCTCAAAGGGCGGAAAGAAGGGAGCGGATCGTACCTGAGGGTACGAGAGCTCCCTTCGTATCTGCCTGGACCGCACCTGTGCGACAGGAACAGCGGTGCCAGTTAGACCAGCTGAGCCAAGACCGAAATGGTTCTCTCTCTCGTCAAGAGGGGGGGGGGGGGGAGCGGACCGTGAGCCGGACAACCCCGTTAGGCGTCGAGGCGTCTATAGTGGGTGGAAGGCTCATGCGTTTCGTCGAGTCTTGGCGAGGTGTGACGTCAGACAGTCTGGTCCTGGAATGGTTATCCCAGGGATACATGCGGAGTGGTGGGACTTTCCACCACAGAATCTGTCTTTGGCACCTGTCTGGACACCCATACCAAGGGAACCAGACAAGTTAGAAGCCATTCAAAATGAAGTGTCAGGTTTGCTTCTGAAGGGAGTAATAAACCAGCAAACCGGAACACTCCAGGCTTCTATTCGACATGTTCCTTGTCCCCAAGAGCACAGGGGGATGGAGACCCGTACTCAATCTCAGGCCATTAAATTGGTTTATCCATACGCCTCGGTTCCAGATGGATACTCCGAGGTCGGTAATGGCAGGATTGAGGAAGGGAATGTGGTGTGTGTCGATCGATCGATCTGAAAGATGCATATTTCCACATCCCGATGAACAGGAGTTGTCACAGGTTTCTGAGATTTGCGTTTCAGAATCAAGTATGGGAGTTTATAGTCCTCCCGTTCGGCCTGTCGACAGCTCCAAGGGTTTTCACGAGAGTGGTCCTTGCGGTGACAGCGTATCTCAGAAAAGAGAACGTGGTGCTACACACCTACATAGACGATTGGCTGATCAAAGCAGACACATCAGCCAGGTTAGAGGTTGATACTGCTCTGACTCTGAAGTTACTTTCAGATCTAGGCTGGATAGTCAACAAGGAGAAATCCGAGTTGACACCCACTCAACATTTCGTCTATTTAGGGATGCGATTCGATCTCGAGGACAGGGTTTACCCGTCAGATCCCAGGGTGGTGTCTCTGTTAGCCATCCTCAAGAGCTTTCGATTGGGAAACCACATTCAGGCGAGGCAGTTTCTTCAGATGCTGGGCATGATGGTCTCCATGGAGCAGCTGATCCCATACGCTGCTGTAATGCGAAGACCTATCCAGTTGTATCTGATGTCTCTGTGGAAACAGGGAACAGAACTCCTCTCAAAACTGGTGCCAGTTTTGGAGCCTATAATGTCGCATCTTGTATGGTGGAAAAAGCGTCAGAATCTCCTAGTAGGGGTTTCGCTGCACCTACCCCACCCTCAGCTGTCCATGTACACGGATGCATCGCTGGAAGGGTGGGGGGCCTGCCTGGGAGAACACTAGGTCTCGGGTACATGGTCTCTCCAGGAGAGCCAGCTGCATATCAATCTGTTGGAAATGATGGCAGTGGAACTGGCATTGGAAGAATTTCTCCAATGATCAGGGGCAAGGCGATATTGATACGGTCGGACAATTCGACGGTAGTATCTTACATAAATCGCCAAGGCGGGACCAAGTCACCCACACTGTGTATCAAAGTGTGGCACTTGATTCAATGGTGCAGGAATTACTCGGTTGTTTTGAAGGCAGCTCACATTCCTGGGCGATTGAACATTCTGGCGGATGCTTTGTCTCGCAGACAGAGAATTCTACCAACAGAATGGTCTCTCAACCCTCCAGTTCTACGAAGGATCTTCGAGCATTGGGGCAAACCCAACATGGACGTGTTCGCCACAAGGTCAAATGCTCAAACCATGACTTATGTCTCGCCGATTCCAGATCCAAATGCCGTCGATACAGACGCTCTGACGATAAGCTGGAGAGGGATGCACGCTTACGCGTACCCACCCACCATTCTTCTGCCGAAGATATTGGTGAAGATCAGGGAGGAAACCGTGCCTGGTCCTGCTAATAGCGCCGTTTTGGCCCAGCAGGGCGTTGGTTCATGGATCTCCTAGATCTGCTAGTGGAAAATACAGTGCAGTTACCCGAGATTCCGAACATAATCTCCCAGGCCAAGGGACGCTTCCTACACGAGCGTCCCCGAAATGTTCAAATTGACTGTGTGGATGTTATCAAACAACGTTCCACGTCGGAGGGCTTTTCATCGCAGCTGCGAGAAGGTCAACCTTCAAGTCATATAGCAACAAGGTTACAGATTTGCAGACTGGTGTGAAGAAAAGGGTATTGATACCTTTCAATCCACTATTCAGCAAATAGCAGACTTTCTCTGTGAGCTGTTCTTTTCAGGACTAGCTCCCGTCACAATTGCTGGATACAAGTCAGCTTTGGCATCAGTTATCCCTTGTCTAGCCAACAGGGATAGTCCAGAGGTGGCCCAGTTAAATGTGATGGTGAAGGGAATGAGCAATCTCCGACCGAGACAACCGGTAGTAATTCCAGCCTGGAGTCTATCTTTAGTGCTTAATGTACTGGCCAAGCACCCTTTCAAACCGTCGAATGCATTCAGACTACCCATGAGATTGTGATTGGGCACCAGGTGCAATGTGCAAGGGCACACGATGTTAGAAAAATAGCTGCCTTGACCGCCCTTTACAATGGTGTTCCATTAGAGGACATCATGGCTGTTGCACAATGGCACTGTGAGTCCTCTTTCACGGATTACTATATGAGGGATGTGTCAGACTCTGCCAATCCACTCACTTTAGCTGTTTTGAAATGATAGTTAAATGACCATACTGCTCTTCTACGTTTTTTGGAATTTGTAAGAAAGAATTAAGAAGCAGACATGGTCAAGCGAGAGGATATCAATCAGATTGTGTCACTGATGGCTGGATAAGTGAATGGTTGGAGGCTCCACGTCTGGAATCCAAATATCATGAGGTAATTTAAGATTGAGAGTTTTTTGTATTATGTCTATATATCATGTTCATTCATCATATATATTCATGCTCATTCCCAGGCTGATATATGCAAAGAGCAGTTAACCCTCTTGGCATATTTGTGTTTCAGGCGAGATGCATGTTCGCGAGTTAACCACACGTGTCCATGCGAAAAGGGGGGGGGGGGGGGGGGAACAGTGATGCGAATCTGATTATGTCCCTTTAACTTGATGGTCCTTTTAGGTCTCCATTTGTCAAGTTTAAGTCTAAGCTCTTTTTCCAAGGGGCAAAAGTAGCAATTGATGGCTTGCCCCTTCCCACCAGGTTACTGTCTAAATTTGGTGTATATCTGAAGTAATAGAATGGTGAGTATTGATCGGAGAATGAAGGGAATTT
The DNA here is from genome assembly GCA_034401795.1 of Chaetoderma sp. LZ-2023a. Lineage (NCBI taxonomy): Eukaryota > Metazoa > Mollusca > Caudofoveata > Chaetodermatida > Chaetodermatidae > Chaetoderma > Chaetoderma sp. LZ-2023a. Next base: position 37,101,731 of record CM067362.1, on the reverse strand, counting down.
CAATTTCCCTTTCTCCGAGATCTAGCAATACTCACCATTCTATTACGGACCCAGCCTCCCAGCCCCACGGAGGAAAGGCATGGATATCTCTTGTTTGGTGGCTATGCAAACAATATGAGCTTCATGGCAAACGGGTACTCGGCAGTTGGGAGCCGAGTACCCGGTTCCAGGAGCCGTTAAAGCTTACTAAGTCTATAGTCCTAGGGCCAGCTATCCAGGATAGCTTGTATCAGAAGTAATAGAATGGTGAGTATTGTTAGATCTCGGAGAAAGGGAAATTGAAATTTCCTTCAATCATAGTGTATCTCGGTGTATGTCAATGACATATACTTCCAAAGGTATTTAATTACAAACGCTGGACTTCTTAACACTTTAACACTCATATCAGCCAAAAACAGCTTCTGCTGTGGTTTTGAGAAATGTCCATTTGCAGACCAAAAGAAGACTGTTTTTGAAAATTTACCGCTGAAATGACTGGCTCGATAACCAAACCAGTCATTCCAGTTGTAAATTATCAAAAACAGATTTCTCTTGGTATACAAATGGACATCTGCTATGAGGGTTAAAGGGTTAATGTTCTAATATATTGATAAAAGATACATATCCTAGCTAAATTGGCTCTGTCATGAGGTAGGGGGGGGGGGGGGGTGGTGGGGGGGGGGGGGGGTGAGTCATGTGGAAGCGCTATGATGGTCCTGTAATTGACCAATAAGATGTGCTTGCCTTCCACTCCCACAGACTGTGTTGTTGGCTTCATTGTAGGGATTGGGTTGAAGCAGTTTGATTGATTAACCCTCTAATGGTCAAACCAGCCAAAACCAGGTTCTGGTGAGGTCTCGGGGAATGTCCATTTGCAGGCCACGAGAAGATTATTTTTGAAGATTTACCACTGGAATGCCTGCTAGGCTCCGAGCCAGTCATTCAAGTGCAAAATTTAAAAAAATAGTCCTCTTAGCCGGCAAATGGACATTCAATAAGCAAATAATTTCTTGACCAAATTTGACCAGCATATCCCATGGTGCTATTGTACACCACAAACCGTAGCAGCTAGGATATAGTATCCATCATCGCTATTCTGTGTCTAACGGCTAGCCTGTCTCCAGCAGTACTTGCTTATAGATCTCCAGGCTTCAATGTTGCCTCATAGCAAATATCATCTTCACTCTTAGAACTCATTTGCTGATTTACACCTGATGCTGATCAAGATCTTGATTGATACCTACTATGATCTTAGACTCGATCAAACCCTTATGTAAACCAGTGTCAGGTGTAACTCAGTCACTGAGTTCTACTAGATGAGTGAAGATGAAAATTTCAAAAACAGTCCTCTTGATCTGCTTCTTTGCCACTGAAAATGGATATTTCTTAAGGACACGGTAGAAGCCATTTTGTCTGACAACTATTAAAGTGCTAATTTACTTGCATATCATTCCAGATCGTGTTTGCGAGGCTCTGCTGCTCCCACTGTTGCTGCTGGTGCTACTCTGCCTGTCATTCCCACCGATAGCGAGGCGAGTACCGAGCCCAGAGCGGAAATGGAATGTGACAAGGCTGTCATCAGGTCTTCAGAAAAGTCCAAATCAACTCCATCTATGTCTACCACAAAGGTTGATGGCGATGCTACGGCTCGCTCGGATAATCTGAATATAGACTTTGATACATACCTTCAGATGTCCCGTGAAGCATCATCCTTGCATGATACAGATGTGATCGGTTCTACATTAACTTCTCTACTAGGGCATGAGGTAGATTAAGAAGTCATGTGTGTGTCTGTGTGTGTGTGTGTGTGTGTGCGTGCGTGCATGCACATGCGTGCGTGCGCGCCTGCATGTGCATGTATGTTTGTGCTAACAACTTTGAGCAAATTTACTTTCTGAATGTTGGCCACAAAACTCTAACTATAGGTCTTATATCGCTGCATAACATTTGTGCATGTAACTAAATGACCGCAAGTATTTGGTACATGTAGCAGCGGGTCAGTTTATCTTGACTGCCCCCCCCCCCCCCCATCCCGCACATATTTTTCAGATCTATAGTTAGGTTGCAGTTTTATATACTAGTAAGTAGGGCACCATCACATTATATCTAGGTAGAAAGAATCTTGGTCACTGTGGGTGACCTACTTTTGTTATAATACATACCTTATGTACCTGCAATGTATGCATGGCCGGTTGCTGGCTAGCTGGATGGTTGATTGACTGACTAAATAAATTAATGGACATGGCGGTTTATTAATCTGCTACCAGCAGCTAAAAGGTATTCTGTTGAATATTTTGTAACTAATTTTGCTGGAAGCTGTTTTAGTCAATCTAGTTCCAAAGTTCATTCTTAGCTTCTCTCTTGTGTTTTCTAATATCCACATATTCTGGAAGGTTAGTGGGTCCTCAGGCTCCTTTGTCCTACATGATAGACTAAACACTGTCTTAAAGTTGACAGGACATGTTAAAATAATCAATAATGGGACAAATGCTTGTCCGTATCTTGATATGAGGAGTCCATGTATTGAAAGTGACCCAGATAAGCAACACTTATCACCTGGTATAAAACTGTGCACCCAATACACTAAACATTACATTTTGCATCCGCATTATGTAGGTACACAATGAACATTGATAGACCTACTATTACTTGTCTTAGTGTATTGTCTACCCACAATGCTCACGTCAAGATCTGCTGGCTCAATGAAAACTTCAAAGTACCAACAAACAGTCTTATACCTGTTTAGGGCTGAACTGAGCAGTTAGCTCAGGCCAGGATGGCTGGGATGGGAGACCAGATGCCCTTTGTGAGCATTTAGACTTTTATCCCCACATTTTTCAATAAAAGTAGGGATTATGACAGCCTGTCTGTCTGTGCATATGATTGTGGCGTGCAACAGGTTATTTATATTTGACTGTGCACCCAATACACTAAACTTTACATTTTGCATCCGCATTATGTAGGTACACAATGAACATTGATAGACCTACTATTACTTGTCTTAGTGTATTGTCTACCCACAATGCTCACGTCAAGATCTGCTGGCTCAATGAAAACTTCAAAGTACCAACAAACAGTCTTATACCTGTTTAGGGCTGAACTGAGCAGTTAGCTCAGGCCAGGATGGCTGGGATGGGAGACCAGATGCCCTTTGTGAGCATTTAGACTTTTATCCCCACATTTTTCAAATAAAAGTAGGGATTATGACAGCCTGTCTGTCTGTGCATATGATTGTGGCGTGCAACAGGTTATTTATATTTGACTCGGCCCCCCCCCCCCCCCCCCCCGGGTGGGTGGAGGGGAGAAAAGTCAAAGCGTAACCGTTGTATGGAATTCCAACCAAATTTGATATGTGAGTTAGCCATGCATATTATTGCAGGCATTTACATTTGGTGGTGGGGTGTGGCCAAAAGGCCAAAGCAGTGAACATGTGGATTTGCAATGATGGGCCATCGACTGTCAGGTCTGGTCTGGTCAAAATTATATGTTGGGGAATGCACGAACCTCCTGATTCATGTGGTTTGCCCTGGGGCTCTGAATCCTGTGTCTGTACAAGGGTAAGAGGTTTTATGATGGTCATGTTGAAAGTAGCTACATTCTGAATCGGAATCGTGAGGTATTGAATATTGATATGCACTGATCCCAGTATATTCCTGGTTAGTATTACATATTTTAATAAGGCATGACAGCTGCTGTAGTCTTGAAAACTGTCCATTTGCAGACCAAAAGATGATTTTTGAAAATTTACCACTGGAATGACTGGCTAGATATTCGAGCCAGCCATTCCAGTGGTAAATTCTCAAAAATAAACTTCTTTTGGTCTGCAAAAGGACAGTTTTAATTGAGAAAACTTGAATTTTCTTGCACATATTTGAGGATTAAAGGGATAAATGATCTTGTTAAGTACATTGGTAAGATGTGTACACTGAGACAATAACTAATGATGAATAACACATCAGAGGTCAATGTTGCTAAAGAAGATTGACGTGTTTGCTTAGTAAATATTCGTTTGCAAGCATAGAGGTGACTAATATTATAAATTCATCACTGGAATGACTGGATCGGTTATTGGGCCAGACATTTCAGTGATGGAATTAAAAAAAACCTATTCCCTTGGCCTACAATATATGGTCATTCCTGGAGGGCATTGTAGAGGCCATTTTGGTCAGGTTGACCATTAAATTAGAAAACATCTGCTACACTGCTGGTCAGATCATGATAATAGCACGATTAAAATGTGCTACCCTCTTTAACCATTTAACACTTAAATTTGCCCAAGAAAATTTCAATTTTTCATTCAAAATGTCCATTTGCAGACCAAGTACCATATTTCGCTTAATAGTAGCCTAGGCTTCTATTAGGACAAGAGGTGCTCAATTTCCAACCAAACAGAAAGGTGGTGGGCTTATATTACAGTTTTCCAAAAAAAGTTTTCTTAAATTGATACCACGGAAATTCAACGTATTTTCTCCCGTAAGAATTCCCACCGCCTACGTTTAATGTATACCTCAAAACATCACCGAGGAAGTGAAATTATTTGATTTGAGCGCCTAAATATTGCGTATCCTTTAATAAAGCTCGTTTATTACATCAAAATTAATCCACAATTTGATATAAAATGGCATCGCGAAAAAATACAAATCACGTGATTCGCCTCCAATTGAAGAGTTTATTTTAGAGCGAGTACTCGGATATAAATATTCTGGAATCGGGGACTCAGAACTCGGGAATATCTATATATTATCATTGCGTGATAGGAACTGAGTATTATCCTGATCTTAAAAAATGGGTACCTGTTTGATCAACTCCTGTTAGCGTATAGCTCGCGAGAACATGATACCTCCCATCTCAAGAACCGCTGGCTCACCAACTTAAGAAGCCGGCTATATTGTCGTTCTTAATAATTCAATTTGGATCATTTAATGTTGATCGGCGTTAAAAAATTGATGCGCATTTTCTCCCATGCTTGTTGTTTGGTCCATAAATTTGGTCTTAAAACATATTTATAAGGAAGGTATTTAATCACGCCAAGACTGTTTTACGCGCATTTTGACTACAAAAGTGTGGAATAAACTTTGTTATATCTTGAACATACGTGGCCTACCACTAGTATTAGTCTAATAGGCAGTCGAGATTTACAAATCCGAGGCCTGTATTGACTTCTAGAGGGGCCGGGAATGTATAAGGGCAGAGATCGGTCTGAAGTAGACACACCCTGTGACACGATTGTTATTATTATACATGCTATTCTTACAAATTTGCTCTAAAGAAAAATTGTCCTATACAGTCTGCTGAGTTAGGGGGTGGGCTTCTAATACAGAGTTTTGCCATTCTGAAACTGCTAAGAAATCATTGGAGCTCATATGTCAAAGTTAAGGGGTGGGCTTCTATTAGAGCATAGGCTACTATTAAGCGGAATATGGTAAAGACTATTTTTGAAAATTGATCACTGAAATGATTGGCTCAGTTATCGAGCCAGTCATTCCAGTGGTAAATCTTCAAAAATATCCGTCTTGGTCTGCAAATGGGTATTTCTCAAGACCACTGCAGAGGCTGCTTTTGGCCCACTTGAGGGTTAAAGGGTTAAGACTAACTTCAATAATATAATGATGACGATTAATCAAGAAAATTGAAATTTTTCTGTGCCACTGTTCATGTACAGTCTAAGATATGTGCCTATTTTGTTTAATTTAGCACTGATATGGCTGGCTCGGTTATTGAGCCAGTCAGTCCAGTCATAAATTTTGTAAAATGATATGTCCTCGTCTTGCAAATGGGCATTCCTCAACATCACTGCAGAGGTTGTTTGTGGCTGTCTAGACCATTGATGGGTTGATAGGTTTGATAAGATTTCACACATAAGTATGTATTATCAGGAAAGTGAATAAGGTTAGTGTTAACACATGAGCTTTGAATCCTGTGAACCTGATAATGCACGTTCACGTTTGAAACCCAATAAAATTACTTCTAAACATACATCACCTTTGAATCATGTTAATGAGGATTATTTTGGTTGTTTGATCTGCTTTTTAGGGGTCAAACGAGCGAGATACAACAAGCTTTGGAAGAAGTCAAGATAGTGCTTTAGTCACAGAATATATCACAAAGACTAAGAAAAACCTACATATAGATCTGTCAAAGCTTGAACACGACCCTCGTCAGAGCATGGTTGGTGATGAGACAGCGAGTCTAGATACCGCTATTCGTGAGTCATTGCCGGATAGATATACATTAGATTCAGATGGTAGAAGGTCAAAACCAAGAAGAAAGTTTAAGAAAGACGAGAATGAGAAGAAATTAAGAAGACTTGGTAAAAGTATGAAGCAGTTTTTTGGTCCCGTTATTCAGCCGTGTTCCAGCCCGAGATCCATACAGGAGGAGATTAATGCGGATGCGGAGAGATTGTCTAAGACAGTTAGTTTTAGGTTACAAGGGTTTAAGCCAAGGATAATGTTTATTGATCCCACAGAGGAGATGCTCATCAGTAAACGTGAAGCAGGACGGGAGATACGAGCCGCGGAGGCGATGCACCAGAATGATAGATTAAATGATCCATCACCGAGGCTCGTGGAGCATAAACACACAAGTTTAGAAGAGCGGGTGTTTAATCGTGTGTTTAAGACCATGGGGCTGTCATGTTTAAGTGCCATACAGAAGGCATACTGGGACAGAGATAAGGCGGAGAAGACATCTGATAAGATCATGCAATATTTGAATGTTAGGGAAGAGCGGGAACATGCCCGGGAGAGAGTTCGGATGTACCGAGAACAGAAACTTCATCAGCTACTTGCGAATAAGCATCGAGATCGGATGAGAATGATCGAGGCATTAGGTAAAGTTGAGATGAATAAAATGTCAAAATTAGAACGAACTCAAGACCAACGAGCAAAACTATCAAGCTTTATCAATGCACAGAAAGCTGATAAGACGTTTGTTTCAGAATTTTGCACACAGAATAGCTCAATAAGTCAGGCTCTCATCCGATTTGACCATACAGCAAAGATGGAGGCTGTTGTCAGGGTAACTAAGAATGTCGTGACGAAGCTTAAAGCGACTAGCGGTGACCAGCATGATACTGTAATAAAATACATGGAGCACCGGCGACTAATGAGACAGACTGAGTCAGCGATGTCGCGAGCTGCGCTAGATACACGTCTACTTAGAGTAAGTAATGATGCAATATAGTCGTTCCTGGTCGAGTGACCACATGATGTCTTTAGGGGCCATCGTATTGTGTGTCCTTAGGGTACATGGTTGCAGGACCACCTATTAACCCTTTCACGGATGAATTTCCCCATATCTCATTTTCAATGCTACCATACAGGAAAACAGTTGAATATTTTGAAATTAAATTAACTCGAAACCATTTGGCAGCAACTTCCACTGAAATTAATTTCAAAATAGCCAACAGAATAGGTTTTATGTGGTAAAAAATGTACTTTCTCAGGGATTTGTTGGTGAAATGGTTAACTCTTAAAATCTCAGTGGTGCAATTTCAAGACAACTCTACAGGAAAGCTGTTGAATATTTTGAAACTAATTTAACTAGAAGCTATTGCTGCCACACAGCTCCCAGTCAAATTAGTTTCAAAATATTCAACAGACGATTCTTTACATTATAATAAAACATTTGTCGTTAGTTTTCTGTAAGCGTTAAAGTGCTTAGGAATCACCATCTTAATGTTTCCAAAACAAAAACAGAAGCATGTTAGTTAGTCAGAAATGCCTTAGGCAGCAATGTCTTCTAATCTAATTCTGTTCAAAATACTCAAAACTATGTTTTATTTTGTTTTAGAAACATGTTTCATTATTTTTTACCTGTCTTGTATGCTGTAATCTACTTTTTATGGCCAAAAGATGGCGGTTCTTAAAACGGGTTTCGACCACCTGTTTTACACAAAACCATATCTTCAGACCCAAATTAAGATACATTGTCGATGGATATTGATACCTGTATTTACATTACTACATGTCTGTTAGCGTCCACATTCTAGCGCGCTCTGAAGCCAGACACATTGTGATTTTCTTGCTACTAAACTGTCACTGTCAATCCGATAAGATGTTAATTAACAGACCATTTTATACGCTGTAAGAAATTTGTCATATCTGTCTGATGGGAAAGGTTTGACTGTCTGCCTACTTAATTTCTGCAGACTACATTAATTCGTGGCATTTAACTCTAGATATGCTGAATATTTTGAAAACAATTTGCCTGAAAGTTGTTGGTGGCATAGCCACCAACAACTTTCAGTCAAATTATTTTCAAATTATTCAGTATATCCAGAGTTATTCCCCATTTAGATTATTGTCCAGTGGATCAAGTGCAGAAATCAGACGGTTAAATATTAACAGATCTGTCTGCTTAGCTACTGTTGATATGACACTGGGACATGTCATCAATGTCAAACATTACACTTATGTGATTGACTCTCAAGAACTAGTCATCACTGTATTGATATAACAAATCGATTCCTTCGTACCTGTCGAGTGATATTTAATATGCGCTTGAGTAGTATCTTTTGTTCTGTATGCACATACTTGGCTAAGAAATGAAGCAGAGTGGCGAGTGTGGGTACGGACAACTAGACATGATAGATCTTGCTTTGTTATCCAGATTGTAAGAATGAGGCAATGTGACCATGGGTTTTAAAAATCTGCTGTTAGCACTTCACAGTTGTAAAAAAGTCTAAAAGAAAGGTCTGCTGTGCTCTTTGGAAACAAGAGCATACTTTGATCGCAAAACCGTATCTCCCCCCCCCCCCCCACCCCTCATTTTTGTCATGTTATACATACCTTTCCAGACTTTCTGGAATCTTTTGGGTTTTCTGGGTTCACACTCTATCTCGTGTTCAAATCTGAGCAGAGTCAGACTAGTAGTTTCTGAGAGATCCATAGATCCAGAATTTGATCTGATCCGGATTCAGATTGTTTTATCCAGATCACGGCCAAAGTCAGATTCTCTTACACGTTTAAGTTTCCTTCATTGTGTTAAAATTGGAGCCAAATTGGATGACCTTTGAGATACAGTGCCAGACAGACAGACAGATTTGAATTCAATTGCCTTTTCCCCTTACCGGGTGAGAGTAACAATATTACTGCAGCAGTTTCTAAAATTAACACCAATTATCATATTAAATGGAATACAATTCCGGTATTTTACATTTCTCATTGGTAATCTGTTAAGTACTGGTCATGCCGGCCAAAACCAGCCTCTGAAATAGTCTCATGTTAAGTACTGGTCAAGCCGGCCAAAACCAGCCTCTGAAATAGTCTCAATAGTCTCTTCTGGCTAACAGAAGATAATGTTTGAAAATTTAACACTGGAATGAGTAGCTCGATAACTTAGTCAGTCATTCCAGTGGCAAATTTTCAAAAATACTCTGGAGCTGCAAATAAAAAATAGGAATGTTCTTTTTAAATCTTGACCCATGCATAAGGTGGTCATTGGCACAATATTATCCATGTGAAAAGCATTGTGTTCTGTATTATACTTTTTACTAGGAGGCTAACGAGGAGATGATCATTGCTCAAGCGCGTGTGGCGCATCTTAAAGCAAAGCGAGACATTGCGCGAGCGTATATCCCTCTACCACGTGTCTGTGCCACCGATGTACATAGGCAACGTTCAATGCCACCCTCATTACCATATGAAGCTACCAGTGGTCAGAGATCATCTGTAAATGATACCACTACAGGGCCAATCACAGATACGCACACAGATTCGGGTGCGGCTGTTGTCCGGGCGTCGACCATGGATGTAAAGATAGAGAAATCATTGAGCAGACAGACTGTACTGGTTAATTAACTAAACTTTTGATTTTGTATGTCTCATTTTGTAATATATGCATACCTATGGCATACATGTCAATTTGTTAAAATTATTAAACATAGGCTTATTAAGACTGACATCATACACATGTAATGCACTCGGAAGTGGAGTATTTTGGTTTTATTACGTCATAATTGTGTGTTTATGGCGTCATAATTTGTTTTTGACCAACGACATAGTTTCTTTTTTATTTAAATAATCGCCTAACAAAGCAGGCAGACTTGGAAGTACATCATCATTTAACCCATGAGGACTATTTTTGAAAGTTTATCGCTAGAATGACTGGCTCGATAACCGAGCCAGTCATTCCAGTGATAAATTTTCAAAAATAGTCTTCTCTAGGTCTGCAACTGGACATTTTCTATGAGAAAATTTAAATTTTAATTGAAATTTTCTTGAATAAATTTGACGGGTAAAGGGTAGATTTTGTTACTTGGAATAGTATAGGGATTAATTTCTAGATATTCCCACCCATTTCTAGCCAAGCTCCGCCTGTGGCCCATATCTTGCGAGTGTTAGGATCGATTTATATATTTTGAACCTTAGAATTCCATTTTCAAGGCATTTATACAGTCTATGCCAGCAACCGCACCCAGTCAAATTAGTTGCAAAATATGCAACAGAATGTTTATTAAACTGTAAATTCATTAGACGTACAATTCGTTCTCATGACAGACTTGTAAATGCTCATGACGGAGCTTGATACGTCATTCATTACACAATATGATTGTGATGTCAGCCTATGTGTGATGTAACTGATTATGACATCATATACTTGAGTCCATTATGGCACATGAATGCAAGGCATATGCATGTGTTGCTTTTCCATTATGGTTTCAGTGCTTGATTTTGTCGGCATATTGTATTAAGAGGTGGGGGTGAGGGCACAAGGAGGGGTGGGGGGCACAAGGGAGGCACGAATGATTTCAATTTTGGAGAGAGAGGTCTGGATAAGAGTCTGGAAGAGTGTTTAAATACCTGTCTTTTGACAGGGAGTCTAGGTATCTTTCTCGTGAAGTGTTTGAAAATTAGACTGTAAATTTTATTTTATTTTGTACCAGTATAAGTTGTTGTCTGTCAACTTGTTTCCATTTTTGACAAAGCTGCCCATATCACAACTATATATACTAGTGCATGCAATGCTTGTTTTAGCTACAGCTTGTATATGTGTCTGTATATCAGTCCGTCTCTCTGTCTGAAAAGTATCTGAGATACAGTTAAACCTCCACAAACTGAAGCTTATAAAAACCATAAACTTCTGTAAACTCAACATATTTCTTAGACCAGATTCAGTTCTTGGATGTAGATGTTTAACCCTTTAACACTCATATCAGCCAAAAACAGCTTCTGCAGTGGTCTTTAGAAATGTCCATTTGCAGATCAAGAGGACTATTTTTGAAAATTTACCACTGGAATGACTGGCTCGAAAACCGAGCCAGTCATCCCAGTGGTAAATTGTCAAAAATAGTCTTCTATTAGTCTGCAAATGGACAATTTTTATGAGAAAATTTTAATTTTTTTGAATAAATTCGGGTGTTAAAGGGTTAACTGTCTGCCTGCCTGCTGAATGTCTGCAGACTACATTCTCCATGAGATTTAACTCTGTATCTATGCTGAATATTTTGAAAACAGTTTGACTGAAAGTTGTGGGTGGTTTAATTATTTTCAAAATATTCAGCAAGTCTAGAGTTAGTGCCCATTGAAATTATTATCTGATGGCTAACAGCAGTCAGACAGTTAATTACTGTAAACTGGAGACCTTTCAAAACTGAACAAATTTGGGGTTTCGTTTTAGACAAGTCCCTTCTACAGCTATGGTGCTTTCACTCTTGTAATTCTAAAACCTTGATAGATTTTACCAATTTTATAAGTTTATTAAGAGCGTTATTAGTAGTGGTAGGAGTCATAGGGCATCGCATCTCTCTTGCATGTGGTGTCCTACACATAATGCAGGAATCTAGTTTTAGCTATGCATCGCCCATCTTTAGCTAAGCGCCTCCCACACTTCGTCCGTGTTGGGATCGATCAGTCTTTCAGTCAAATTGTTTTCAAAATATTTAGCAGGTCCAGGAATGTTGTCTGCAAAACGGTTAACGAGTGTTGTACATATGTTTATACTTTGAATCCTGAATTTACAGAAACACATTTTCAAGGTAATTATATACTAGGCAAGTTGATAAATATTTTGACACTAATTTGGGTCTAATTAGTAAATATTCAACTAAATGTTTATTAACTTGTAAATTCATCAAATACATACAATGTGTACACTTTCATGACAGAATTTCTTAGTTTCATGACAGAGCTACCTTTGCACTGCACTTTCATGTTTGTGATTATGACATTTAACTGAGTCGCAGATCAGATCCCACCATTAAATTTAAATGAATCTTTATATTTTAAAAGTCAAAGTTCTAAAGCTGTTTACAATCAATCCAAATAATTCATAAAAATGTTGGTTTGAATCACAAATTTTATGGATCCAGCAATTTAACCATGTAATGATCATGTGGTCAAGAAAAGTAAAATTTTCTCGCAGATATGTCCATTTGCAGTTACATGTTACATGTATGTTTGAAAATTTAGCACTGAAATAACTTGTACAGTTATTGAGCTAGTCATTCCAGTGGTATATTTTCAAAAATAGTCTTCAGACTTGATCTGTGGTATTTCAGGCAGTTTCGGACCACTACTTAAAAATTGTTTCATGTGAATTTATTTATAGAATATTTTAAATCTAATATATTAGATTTTGATGACACACATTTATGCTTTATGGAAATATAGAAAAGATTTAGCTTGACCATTGCCCGTTGAAGAATTTCACAATAGAGTGGAGCGAATACAGCTGGGCAGTTCCTGATCACTTGCGGATAATGTCAACTAGTCATACCCCAATTGTCATGTTTTGACAAGCCCAAAAAGCAAGAATGTGAAAAATATAAAATTTCTTTAAAATGATAATTTCTGAACCTAATCTATCGTCAGGATCATTGATTCGGAACTACCGAAGAGTTTGGCACACATCTTACGATCGCCGTTAGATTTAAATAATTGGTAATATAAATAGAATTATACGAAGTGCACAATCTATGTATGTTGTGGAGGGATATCAGTTATTTTAACTATACACCTGTGCAAAAGTTAAGCACCACCCTATTTTTACGCACATGCGAGGGTATATTCATGTGCTATGAAGAAAGCAATAGCATAAACATTTATGTACCCATCCATCTTAGTGCAAGAGGTAATAATGCAACTAGAGGAATGCTGATTATGATGGTGGGGAAACACTGTATGTTTTTGTTTGAACTTGAAAACGAGGCCTGAATATGGTTACGTTGACACAACTGACAACTATTGCCCTACAGTTGACACACGTGGCTAGATTGTCATTAATGGTGTCTGAAAACGAAGTTTAACATCTGTGCACGAGTTTGAGACTATCATTATTAATACCGGGTATATCCACCTTGTGCCTGGATGACGGCCTGGACACGACGTCTCATGCTGGTCACCAACCGACTGATACGCCATTGTGGTATTCGTTGCCATTCAAGATGGAGTGCGTCTGTTAATTCCTGTAGGTTCTGCACAGGAGGATCCCTCCTCACCATGTTTCCCAGATTGTCCCAGATATGCTCAATAGGGTTCATGTCAGGGCTCCTTGCTGGCCATGGTAGGGTTTCGATGGCATTCTGGCGGAGGTATTCATGCACAGCTCTAGCACGATGTTGTCGGGCGTTGTCATCCATGAATATAGGGTGGGTTCCAGGTGCATGATTTACAAAATGAGGGACCACAACTCTATCCAGTATGGAATCTTGATATCTTTGTCCATTTAGTGTTCCAGGTACAGTCAACAGATCCAGCTTACAATCAAATGAGATGCACCCCCATATCATAACGGAACCTCCACCAAATGGGACTTCTTCCATGATGTTACGTTGGTCGTACGCCGTGCGTCTGGACCTCCATACACGAGTTCGACCATCTGTGGCATGAAGCAGGAACCGACTTTCATCGGACCAGTGTACCCGTCTCCAGGATCTCATGTTCCAGTGTCTTCTTTCGTTGCACCACCTCAGACGCTCCTCTTTGTGGTGTGCAGTGAGGAGAGGACGTCTGACAGGTCTCCTAGCTTTCATGCCAGCAGCATACAGTCTCCTTTTGACGGTAGACATTGACATTCTATTGCGCGTTTCCCATTGCTGGCTGAGCACTCTGCTGTTGGTGAATGGAGATCTCCTAACAAGGCGTACTAGGGCTCGATCATCACGGGCAGTAGTCTTCTTCGGTCTTCCAGATCTAGGCCTGTCCTTCACCTCGTTAGTTTGCCCATATTTTGCAATCAAACGACTGATTACAGTATGGTTAATGTTCAGCTGTCTGCCAATCTCTCTGCATGACATACCAGTGGTATGCATGCCTATGATTTGCCATTTCACACGATCACTTAACCTTCGTCTTGCCATAGCGGTTCACAATCAAGAGCTAATTCTCTCTGTACAAATAAACCACGGTCATGAACACAAAATTCCTAATCTTGTCGCCTAAATCTGTATGTAATGTTCTACACCTCAAACTGGACTTTTACATAACTGAACACGTGTGCTGTTTCCCGCCACGCACGGACATCAAGCGGCATGAAGTCATGCATGCATGTGCATTTCGTACTTGGAATTATGTCAGCTAACGCGGGGACAAAAAGTATGGCAGCCTAGTTGTACCATCATGTTTCTACGTTCTATTGTTTTTGCTGGTGCTTAACTTTTGCACAGGTGTATAGTTGATTTGAATTTGGTTAATAAATTAAAAATTCAAATGAACATGTTTTTGCCTCGACCGTAATGGATCGCAGGACATTTATTAGGGATTAAATGCTGGAAATCTGGCACAATTGAGATGTACATTTTTTTATGTGTCTTGGTTATCTATAAGATGAAGTTATTGACAAACATAGCAAATATTAAATCAAAGCCTGGTCCACGGATTAACTGTTTAATACTCATATCAGCCAAAAACAGCTCCTGCACTGGTCTTGGGAAATGTCAATTTGCAGACCAAGAGAAGGCTATTTTTGAAAATTTACCACAGGAATGACTGGCTCGATAACCGAGCCAGTAATTCCAGTGCTAAACTTTCAAAAATAGTCCTCTCTTGTTTTGAAATTGACATTTTCTTTGAAAAAATTGAAATTTTCTTGAACAAATTCAAGCCAGTCATTCCAGTGGTAAATTTTCAAAAGTAATTTTCTCTTGGTGTGCAAATGGACATTTTGTATGAAAAAATTGACCCTTTAACACTTATATCAGCCAAAAACGGCTTCTACAGTGGTCTTGAGAAATGTCAATTTGCAGACCAAGAAGGCTATTTTTGAAAATTTACCACAGGAATGACTGGCTCGATAACCGAGCCAGTAATTCCAGTGCTAAACTTTAAAAAATAGTCCTCTTGTTTTGAAAATTGACATTTTCTTGAAAAAATTCAAGTCTTAAAGGGTTAAGATAGTAATCTGAAATTTCCCATGATTTAAAACTGCCATAGCAACTGTAGATATTTCTCAAGAATACTGCAAAAGTCGTTTTGGGATACCTGATTACCTCCATAAATCTAATTTAAATATAGGAAGTCATGTGTAAACATGTAAATTTTGAGAAATTTATTTGTCAAAAAGCCGTAGTCAGCAACATCTTTAGTCTAATTGTTCTTAATATAATCAACAGGTGTTATCTTAGCTATAGTATATAGTAACCGGTGTCTAAACAAGTATTATTTAAGATATTCCACATACAATTACGGTCATAGTTTAAAACTTTATATCTAAGAGTCTATTTTAATACCCTTAACCCCTATTGCGTCAATTTAACCATTTAGCGGTCAAACTGACCAAAAACAACCTTGCAGTGGTCTTCAGACATGGCTATTTGAAAGACCTAGAGAAGAGTATTGTTGAATATTTATCCTAGAAATATTTACCACTAGAATGACTGGCTCGGTTACCGAGCCAGTTATTCTAGTGGTAAATTTTCTAAAATACTCTTCTCTTGGCCTGCAGATAAGACACTGTCTAAGTCTTAAATAGTCTTCTAAAATTAAAATATCTTGAAAAATATTAACCATCAAAATGTTTAATTGATCAATATTAAGTAGCATTTTGAGGCGCAGTTGACCCAAGAGGGTTGAAATGCTTTGTTAACCCTTACCACTCTGATGTCAAAGTTAAAAAATTTTAAATTAAATTAAAAGATGAACTGATGTTCATTCTTTAACAAATTTGGTGGAAGTTGTTGCTGTCGTAGACAGAAACATCATCCACCGAAATTGTTGAAAAATGTACACCAGTATCTTTGCTATTGACGCAGTAAAAGATAGGATATTTACTATCAGAGTGCTTGTTAACTTGCTAAGGGTTATCATAGTGTTTAAAATAGACTCTTAGATATAATGTTTAAAAATAGCTTTAACTTCCTTGAGAAGACTGGCGACTGCGCAACCAGTAGAAGTAAGAAGTAATACGATGGAGTACACAACTGCAAGCACCTCTGCAGTTCCCTACCATAGAAGTTGCACCTCGTGATCCTGAATGCAAGGAAAACACTGCCTTCCGTAAGGAGCGAGTCTTACTGGATCCACCAGTTATATACGATGGACCTTATGGGCATAAACCACACTGATTGGTAACTCCCTAAGCTTTATTGCAAGTCAGAAACTACAATTACAGACATGTTATAATGAATGCATTAATGCAAATTTCAGGGTGGTGGAGTGAGTGGTGTGGGGTGGTGGTGGTCTCTCACCACAAGTTAAACAATAGTCTTGTTGAAAAAATTACTGTTTCTATTTGTTTATGAATCTATACAACATTTTACTGTGAAACTGTGATAAATTATATTATTTATAAATCTGTACAGTTATACTTATACATTTGTTAACACATTTTATATTCTAATAATTTATAAAATTGTTGTTCTGAGTTAAGCTGTTTTTAGCAAATATTAATTGCTATTGTTTGCTTAACCCTTTAACCCTCGAATTTGTTTAAAAAATTCAATTTTCCAATTTAAAAATGTCCATTTTCAGACCAAGAGAAGACTATTTTTGAAAATTTACCACTGGAATGACTGGCTCGGTTATCGAGCCAGTCATTCCAGTGGTAAATTTTCAAAAATAGTTTTCTTCCATTAAAGGAAATATAAATAGTGAATGACACAAGTTAGACAAGGTCTATTTGCGGACTAAGACAAGTTCTATTTTTTTGAAACCTACCAATGGATTTCTACTAGCCTGCAACTGAACATTTCTGTGGAGCATTACAGACGTAATTTTTTACTGTTTTGGCCAGTAAAGTGTTAACCGAGCACTAGAATGTGGTCAATAAACACTGGTTTTCACTTTATGCATATTAACCCTTTCAACGACAAATCCCATAAAACGTATATTCTTTACGATATAAAACCGATTCTGTTGAATATTTAAATTAATTTGACTGGAAGATATTGCTTTCAAAATATTCAAGTTTTCTGGTATTGTAGGCTTGAAAATAAGGAAAATTAGTTACCTGTTCTAGATGTGAAATTTGTTTTGAGTATAGCTTTCATGACCATGTTAGTCACCTATTAAGCGCTAACTGACGGTAACTGGCTAGGTCACTCTGGTCAGTTCCTGTGTCATCATGTGACAGCATTCGTTGGTAGACCGCTGGTATATCGTATCCCTCGTCTCGGTGCATGGCTTGTTAGTGCTTATAAAATTCAATAGCCTCCTTGATTTTCCGTTTCAACAAATTAGTCTCAAGCACTCATCCTGGGATCCTGAGCAACATTTTTGGAAATGCAATATGGATGCTCTTTAAAGCAGGTTCTCTCGTATACACATACATGTTTTCATTAACAATAATCACATTAGGAAACTAAGGCACAGTCACGCACACACAGTATATGTCTCCAGTGAAAGTGCGAGACAGGGATATCAGTCATATCACCTTTCAAACAAAGGTGGTGACCGCATCAACGTAACGGTTTTGTTTAGCAATATTTCTTGAAAAAATGAAGGAGATTTAATTCTGCAGAATTCTAGTTATTACAATAACATGTGTGATAATTGTCATGTAATTCTTACTAATTTAATGCAATTATAATGCATATTACAGAGGATAGAGTTATGTACGTGTCTGCCGCACAAAGACTTCCTGAGAGTAGTTGTTTTCGTATGTAATTATCCAGCCTTACGTTCTGTAGGAGGTGCAAGAAATAGTTTCAATAGGTCCGCTCAGTTAGAGCATTCTGGAACAAAACTATTCTATGCGGAACGATAATATTTTCTAAGAAAACGGTATCCCAACATCCTTTGCGCGACATGCTTATGACGTAATATATGCATCTGTGACGTATGACATTGTTTCGCATGCAATTACGCCACAGATTGAAAACATGATTTGCTAATGGAGTCACCTCCAAAACATGTTTCGCGAAATAGCAGAGCGCTCTAACAAAATGTATCGTTCCGTAGGAGAAACATGTTTTCTGCAGAGACAATTTAACAGAACATTCTGTTTTGTTTTCCCTATGGAATGCAAGGCAGATCTTATTATCCATACAGAGATTATACTTAAATATTTTACTATGAAAACTACGATTATATTTGTATGAATGCTTGTTTTGTTGTCTTTCTACAAGCTTGAAGTCAGCCTGGACGAGACAGCGTGGCAACAAGTCAACCACTTAACCCTCTCATGGCGAATCGGACCCAAACCGGCCTCTGCAGTGGCCTTCAGTACTATCCATTTACAGGGCAAAAGAAGACCATTTTTGACATTTTATCACTAACCAAGCCAGTCATTCCAGTGGTGAATTTTCAACTCCCTCCCTCCCTCCCTCTCTCTCTCTCTCGTGTAAGCAAATATTTTGATATTCTTGACCAAATGTAGTAATTAAACGGCTAATGGTTTAGTTGACAAACACTGTCCTCTGCAGTGGCCTTGGGCAATGTTCATTTGCAGGCCAGAGATAATTTTTGATAATTTACCTCTGGAATGATAAAACAATTAACGTTAAACGAGCCAGTCATTCCAGTGATAGATTTTTAGCTCACCTGGCCTGAAAGGCCAAGTGAGCTTATGTTGTGGCGACCGCCCGTCCGTCAACTTTTCCTTTAAACAACTTCTCAAGAACCGCTGGGCCAATTTCAATTATATTTGGCAGGAAGCATCCTTATGGCACAGGGTTCCATGTTTGTTCAAATGAAGCCGATAGGCCAATTAGGCCAGCGGCCATCTTGGATTTTGGCCCTTTTTTAGAAACGTCTAAAAATCTTCTCCGAAACCGCTTGAGGGATTGAAGGAAACCTCATGAAATATGATCTAGGGCAAGAGCTCAACCAAATTTGTTCAAGGGAACTTAATTGGGCAAATAGTTTGGCGGCCATCTTTGTTGACCTAGTTTTAGCGAAAATAACTTCTCCAGAACTGCTGAAGGGATCAGGCCAAAATTTGGCAGATATGATTAGGGACTAAGGGCCGGTAAAGTTTGTTCAAGAGAAGTTAATCCATCAAAAAACATGGCCGCCGTGGGCCAATCAAAATATAGCATGTTTGGCGGCCATATTGGATTTTTTTATTTGATGGATTTTGAGGCCGAAATTGGTCTTAGAGGTTTTTGGGTATTCTGATCTCAAATTTGCAATTTTCGAAACTGTCGGATAAACAGTTTGGTGGCCATCTTGGATCATTTTCCCACCAAAAGCTCCCATACTAAAGCAATGGAAATTTAAAATATCTTCTCGAGAACTTCTGGGCCGATTTCAATTATATTTGGCATGACACATCCTTAAGGCATAGAGATTCAAGTTTGTTTTTAAAAAACCTGATCGGCCCATCTTGGATTTCAGCCGATTTTTAGAAATGTCTTTAAAAATCTTCTCCCAAACCATTTGAAGGATCAATTCAAAACTCACGAAATATGATCTAGGGTAAGTACTGAATCAAGTTTGTTCAAGGGAACTTGATTGACCAAATGGTTCAGCAGCCATCTTGGATGACCTAGTTTTCACAAAAACGACTTCTTCCCCAGAACCGCTGAAGCGATCCGGCCGAAATTTGTGATATATAATTAGCAACTAAGGCCGATTAATGTTTGTTCATTGGGGAGTTCAAGGATCGATAAATCCCAACAGGTGAAGTGTGGGTGAAGCTTAGCTAAAGATGGGTGGGGCATAGCTAAAACTGGATTCCTCCATTACTCTAAAGCATTTATACAGTACAAGTAACAACACTATGTAAAACTGTTCAGTGTGTATCATTCGCTTCCCTTCCTCTTTGAATGATAACTTTCAGCAACAGTTTTAGAAATTGCACCAGTTTCCTGACATCAACATAATTTTACACCAGAAATTCTCAGTCGATCGCGATCACAAATCACCACGCTATCACCAACTTTGACATTCTGCCCCTCACCTCCACCCTGCCCCACCACCTAGCAAAATCAATTAACACTAACCAAGCCATATGTATATATATATATATATATATATATATATATATATGTAATTGACTTCATATATAGGACACATGTGTATAAAGAGCAGTTTTATATGGACACTGAGGTGTCCTTTAAAGACAAGTTATACAGTATTACAGTATATCTTTCCTCTTTATCATGTAATAATCAGAGGTTCCAACTAAACCTAAATTTTTACATACATGAAGCAATGGAGGGATTCGATTTACTACTCAAGTATCTGACCTCATAATAAAGCAACCACAATCAGAGATTGCTGGGTTTTTTTTGTCATATTGTAAAAAGTTTTCAGGATTTTTTTTATCCATATTTTTTTATTTTCAGGATTTTTTTTTTACACCCAATGTTTTGGAATCCCAGTGTATGGTTACACCCTTTCCTGTGTTAACATTTGATCCAAAACTGA
This sequence comes from Chaetoderma sp. LZ-2023a, assembly GCA_034401795.1. NCBI lineage: Eukaryota > Metazoa > Mollusca > Caudofoveata > Chaetodermatida > Chaetodermatidae > Chaetoderma > Chaetoderma sp. LZ-2023a. The sequence continues at coordinate 37,081,002 of CM067362.1, read as the reverse complement.
CTAGTAGTTTCGCGAGATATTCACAAATCCAGAATTTGATCCGATCCCGATCCAGGTTCTTTTATATGGATCATGACCAAAGTCTGAAAATACTCTTGCATGGCAAGTTGCTTCGTTGTGTTAAAATTGTATGGTCACACAGACAGACCCGATCGTAATTCCATGTTTCCCTTACGGGTTGAGGGTAAATATGTCACTTTGTTAGCTGACGTAATAATCACATGACATAGATCTGTCACAAAAGTCTGACAATAAGTGTCTGAATTGAGGAATCCAGTTTTTGCTATGCCCTGCCCATCTTTAGCTAAGCTCCACCCACACGTCGTCTGTGTTGGGATCGATCGATCCCTGAACTCCCTGACTATCAATTTTTCGAAAATTATACAGGTAAGCTGTTGAATATTTTGAAACTAATTGGACTGAGTGTGCCCAATCAAATTAGTTTCAAAATATTCAACAGCATGTATATTAATTATTGTAAAGACACAATTCGTACAACACCATTTAGTCTGTCATCAATTAGGCATTCCTGATGAACTTATTCATTATGATGTCACCATAGACATCACATAGTTGATTATGACGTCATATGCTTGATGGATAATCTGGAAAGGTCCATTGTTTGGTGAATTAACAATTTCATAAATATTCTCGTGGAATATTTTCAAGATATTTTGAATGGAAGCTGTTGCGGATAAAGGCACCACGAGCTCCTATTCAAATTAGTTTCAAAATATTCAACAGGATACCTGTATAGTTAGTTACCTTGGGTATTCATGATTCAGTGTTAAATACATTCATACATCTATTGATATTCTTTGGGTGGACACTAGGCCGCATCAACTTTCAGGCAAATATTTTCCACACTATAATTTATGGACTTGTGTGTAAGCGTGCGTGCCATCTGAATCGCTTTAGTAACAGGGCTAGTACTGTGATCCTGCTTGAGGAAATGTATGGCGGACTGATTCATAGACCTGTTAACCCTTTAATGGTCAAATTTAGTCAAGAAAATTTAAACATCTGCCTATGGAATGTGCAATTACAGGTCAAGAGAATACAATTTTTGAAAATTTATCACTGGAATGACTGGCTCGGTTATCGAGCCAGTCATTCCAGTGGTAAATTTTCAAAAATCGTATTCTCTTGACCTGTAAACGGACAATCCACTAGACCATGACAATGTGATTGAACAGTAAACCTGTTCTCAGTCAAATTAAAATTTTAAATGCTTTTAGTCAAATTTACATTTGTTTTATATATAGGCCTACCAAATCTAGGCAGCATTTAGCCATGGGATCGATGTAGCTTAACTCTTTGATGTCCATGTCGGCCGAAACTGACCGTTGCAGTTGTCTTGAGGACTGTCCATTTACACACCAAGAGAAATTTTTTTTTTGCAAATTTACCACTGGAGTGCCTGGCTCGTTGCAGATTTTCAAAAATAGTCTTCTCTTGCCACGCAAACCCATGACAATTCAAAAACGATAATATTTAGACAAATTTGACTAGTAAAGGGTTAACAGATAACAGATGTTTGGAATAGGTAAGAGATAAATACAAGAGGCCCAATGGGCCTGCATCGCGTACCTGGAACATTGGCATTTCAACTAATCTTACTTAAGTTTTACATCCATCAGTGTCACTTCCAATGACTTTCAGTCAAATGATTTAGTTTTCCAGATATTGACAACAATCTCTGGACTGGTTTTTTTTTGCATTAGTGATTTTGAACAATGTTTAAGTGAAAATAGATGATATCAGTGCAAACAACAGCCACCAACAACTTTCAGTCCAATTGTTTTCAAAATATTTATCAGGTTCAGAGATATAACCTTTGGAATATGTCATCTGCAAAAACTCAGTCAGACGGTTACTAGAGGTTTAAATACAATTTGAAGAAAATGGTCTCTAAAGGCAGGTAGGTGGTCTTTATAGAAGGTTATTCCCCACCACCACACAATCCATTTAACACATGCACATCTGGCTGAATCACCGAGTTAGCAGCAGGGGTAGGGTGAGCTGGAGTTGATTTAGAAAATAATTTGACTGAAAGTTAGGCAGCAACAACTTAAATTGCTGCCTAAGGCAGCAACAACTTTCAATCAAATACATTTCAAATATTTTTAAGAGCATAGATGTCAGAGCACATAATACATATCTTAAATATTTCTGCAGTATTGGAAGGTTAATCTGTTAATTTAAATTTAATATCTAGTTTGGCAATAAAATCTGACATGGTGATAAATCAATGAAAGGTGGGAACAAACCATTATTTGTCCTATGAAAGTGAGACTGCAAATATTTAAGGAGTGATAACTCTGGCATTTGACATCCTATCAATTTCATTTTCACAACACATATATTAGATGCCGTCATTAACATTGTGACCAAGTTTGGTGTCAATCCGTCAAGAAATAACAAAATGAGCCGCCATTGTTGGTGACGGAGAAACAGATGGATGGACGGACATACAGAAGACGGATGGGGTTATCGCTATATGACAGCTGACTGACAAGTAAGCAGAGTTAAGAAAACCAATTTCGGCCTCAAAATCCATCAAATAAAAAAATTGAATATGCCAGCCAAACACGCTAAAATTTGATTGGTCCACGGCGGCCATGTTTTCTACCTATCAACTGCCCATGAACAAACTTTAATGGCCCTTAGTCCATAATCATATCCCCAAAATTTCAGCCCGATCCGTTCAGCGGTTCTGCAGAATAAGTTGTTTTCACGAAAACTAGGTCATCCAAGATGGCCGCTGAACCATTTGGCCAATCAAGTTCCTTCGAACAAACTTGGTTCAGCTCTTGCCCTATATGATATTTCGTGAGTTTTGAATCAATCCACCAAGCGGTTTCGGAGAAGATTTTTAAAGCCATTTCCTAAAATCGGCCAAAATCCAAGATGGCCACCGGCCAAATCGTCCGATCGGATTTGTTTGAACAAACTTGGATCTGTATACCCTAAGGATACTTCCTGCCAAATATAATTGAAATCAGCCCAGTGGTTATTGAGAAGAAGTCATTTAAAGGAAAAAGTTGACGGACGGACGGTCGCCATGGCATAAGCTCACTTGGCCATTCTGGCCAGGTGAGCTAATAAACCAGGATTATATTATCAATAGCACTATGAATCATGAGGACAATATGAATAATTAGTGTAGATGATTTATATAATGGTGCACACAAATTAAATATCAATTGATTGTTATTCATATGACTGGATTAACGTTTTGCATTAATCTCTTCAGAGCACTGATGGACTGCATCAACAAACACCTTCAAATGATCGGGATCAGTCTCTTTCTTTACTCCATGGCCTAAGTTCGCGATATATCTGTGTGTTCCAAAATCCTTCACCATTTTCTGTACATGGGCTGGTATAGCTTCTTTAGGGGCAGTTAAAGCATCTGGATCCAGATTTCCCTGGAGGGTAATTTCAGGTCCTACAACCTTACGAGCCTCTATAGGGTCCACTGACCAGTCCAGGCTTATAATATCATAACCACATTTAGATAAATCTGCTAGCGCATAGTGTCCTAAACGTGGAAACACAGCCAGAGGAACAGATGGTAATGCATTTTGCTTCAGTTTCTCCTTAACACCGTGTGCGATCTGTCGCAGATAGGGCAATGCAAATTCTGTAAACAAGTCTTTTCCCATATCGCCGGCATTAGACTCGAACACCTGAAGAATTTGTGCACCTGCACGCACTTGACCAACTAAATACTGAATAATGACATCAGTAAGTAACTGCAGTAATTTGTGGCTAGCTTCTGGATGTACATAAAGCCATGTCTTTGCAGGATTGATAACTTTGGCACTGCCACCACCCAACATATACATCATCAGAGTCCAAGGAGCTCCAGAGAATCCATACAAAGGTACTTTACCTTCAAGCGAATGTCGAGTCAACGTAATGGCCTTGAAAACATAATCAAGTTCTTTATTTACATCAGGCTTTTGATTCAGTCTTTCCAAGTCTTCTGGGCCTTGCAATGGGTCATCAAATATGGGTCCTTTCTGTGGTTCCATGTGGACAGACATTCCCAAGGCTTGTGGTACAACCAGAATATCAGAGAAGATTATGGCTGCATCCAATTCAAATCTGAAAATATACAGCAGCAATGAAGTTCAAACAATAGCAATCAGATTGCAGACCCTTTCCTTCCATTTTTTGTTACATAATAAAGACAGCAGATTTTTCTGAATGTTTTTTCGCATCACTCAAAACTATGGAATGCCAGTTTATGAAAATTTTAGCCAAATCGAACATGTAGTTGCTATGATATCCATAGCTCCATAATTTGATTCGATCCAGACCCATGTTTTGTATCCGGATCACAGCTAAAGTTTGGAAATCTTTTTGCATGTGTTCAAATTTTATCAAAATCGGCTCAGTAGTTTTGGGAGCCAGTCATCTAGACCAAGTTAAGGGCAGATCCAGGAAATTGTGTTAGGGGGGGGGGGGGGGTGTAAATGGGGGAGGGTTTGGGATGGGGTGTCACAAACCTAACCCTAGGGGTCCTCCCGTGAAAAAATTTAGATTCTCTGAGTAGCCATCTACTGCATTCTGAGTGATCCAAAATTTTATTTTTTTGCACACGGTCACCAAAAATAATAGTAGGCTTGGACAATTTTTTTTTGGGGGTGGGTGGGGGGTGGGAGTACACCGGGTCCCCCCCCCCCCCCCCCCCCCATTTTGAATCTGTCACTGAAGTTGACATGTTTTGGAACTGGCACCAATCAATAACCATATATTATATTAAAATGGCGTCTGCACCCCGCGACCCACCCCCAAAGATACCTTTCTAACCCCCAAGATACTCACCTGCAACTCGTGCGTGCGTGCGCACTAATAATTCTATATATAAAGAGCACATAACTATTTTTCCAGGCTTGGATAAAGAGCACAACTAGTTCTACAGGCCTTTTTTTTGGTGTGTGTGTGTGTGTGTGTGTGTGTTAACACACCACCACCCCCACCTTCCCACCCCCATATGAGCCATGGGAAAAATAAATATGCAGTAGTGAATCATATATAGGGGCGGTTGGCAAACCCACAAATAACTCTCATGGCATGATCAGATTAATCCAACTGCAATGAAAGGTGCGCAAGAACATCCATCCAGCATAACATCCACTCCTGCTCGACGAACATTCAGACAGTGCTGCACCACATTCGCGAGACCCATTCTCGAATGTGCATAGATCATGTGGGATCACCATCAATTGTCAAAGAATTCATTGGGAATCGGCTTGTTTCATCAAAAATGAATACAGCATTGATGCTCTGCCTCAGGAACTAGATATCCCAACCTTTGAAGAAGGTCATAAATATGTACAGAATCACAGACAACATAATTGACATGAAGTCACTTTATCCAGTTAAGTCAGCAACTAAAAGAACAAATAATTTTAACAAAAAACTGCATCAAACAGTAGTACTGCACACCAGACTGACTAGCTTTCAGACATAAACAAGATTTGCATACCTTCAGGTCCAGTCTGTGAAGTTGCGCTAGGTAGTTAGTTTCAACCGTACACATTTTAACTTCACTATTTTCTGGCGCTCAATAGGACACTTCTCAACCTATATTAAAATGGTGTAGTATACCCGAAGAAAAATGGATGTATAATTGCACAACTGCAAGACACAAGGTGATGTACCAAGTGTTCAAAATCAAATCATCTTGAAACAAGCAAGCATTCTTGTCCGACGATACTCACTATTAAACAATCCACACGCTGGCCGGCCTAAACTTCACACTACTCGAGCATCTACCACTCCAAGCAGCTTAGAAGTGAATAGCAAAAAACTGAACACAAACCATCTTCAACCAAATAAGCTCACCACAGACAACTTTGAAGTGCCCGAGAAAAACTCACAAGACATGTGCTTCACTCTACATAGGCAGTGCACATGGTAACTGGTGAATGTCAGTTAAGTCATCAGAAATGATTATGCGATTGTCTATAGGATCATTGGATTGATACAGTCAGACTGGCGCTATTTTTTCATGTTAGACCACACGAGGTTCATTTGTAGGAACAATTCCATGAGATGAAAACAAAATAGGTAAAATGCCTATTTCAACCACATCCCACTCTTCTAATTAATCAATTCCCATCATAGCAGGCCTTGTTTTGTTCCTGTCTCTCGTAGTGTACACAGCATGCCATTCAAATGAAGCTAAATGTTGAATTGATGAACATAATTCATAATACCTATTTACATAAGTTAAAATGATGTATGTTTAATATTGACGAATATCACAGTCTGTGATATGTCTGTCTATATGTTCCTAGCGTGCGTGCATTATAGAAACATAAATAGGATAAATATGGTTTATATTTACCTGCGTATTGGCTGAAGTGTAATCTCACAGGCCAAGCTTGGTGTTCGGCATTTGTAGAAGAAGTCATGGTCACCTGACACCTCGTGATACTCTGGAAGGTAGCGTCCAGCTTGTCGCATCACCCACACTGGTACACGCTCAGTTTTCTCACCCCGGGCGGCTCTGAGAAGCAAGTCATTCTTTAAAGGTGGGAAATTTTCTGGTATGAATTTATCTTGTGATATGTTCGTTGCCATACTGTGAGTTGTCCTTTAGGGGAAACAAGATGTATATATTTGGTTACATATTTTAAGCAAGCTATTAGAGATGTTTAGAATTAATTATCTTACTAAAACGGCCAATAAACTAATGAATGGGTGGGTTTCTTATGGCTATGTAAATAAGTCAATTAAATCTCATGCATCTCATGCATCTATTGTATCTCTACCTCCGATATCCCAGAAGCCGTATTTAACCTATTCAACCGTGTCACCGACTCCTTGCTCATATTAAGCTTAATGGTCACCTACTCCACCTTGCTCATATTAAGCTTAATGGTCGGATAAGCACAGTAGGCAGTCACAGTTCATTACAGTTGAGCTCGTTTCATCAAAGACGGGGTGAACTTGAACCCAAGGGCCCGGTTGGCATTAACCTTAAGGGTACCATCAGGCATCTTTCAATATGCCCATTTTAACTTATTGTGCTAAGAGTTAATTTTTTACCAAACTAAAATGGCCCTAAGGAGTGACCGTGACTCTAAGATCAATAGGCTGCTCTGGAATCACAGGGACAAGGAGATAACCAACATAGTGGTGACCAAATAAAAACAAGGCCAAATTTGTCCAATACCCACATCATTGATATATTTTTCATTCTGGCCACCGTAAGGTCCAAGTCTATTTTGGGAACAAGGTTGCTGAAACCTGTTGCGTTTTAGTTTTTTACCGTAAAATTGGCATTCAGTTCAATCATTTAGTCTTTGGGACCCCACAGACACACATCAACCAAAGTTCTGAAAAGATTGCGCCATTAGAGTTATTGAAAAGGCTTCAAAGATGTCTATTTTGAAAAGAATGTTGCTGAAAGCTATTGCTGTTGCGTTTTAGGTTTTGGCGACAAAATTGGCATATGCCTACGTGTTCGGAACCACATGGGCAAGCTTCCACCCAAGTTTGGAAAAGATTGTACCGGTAGAACCAGAGTTATTGAAGAATGCGTAAAAACTTTTATTTTGAAAATTGTTGTTAAACGCTGTTGCTGTTGCTTTTCGTGCCCAAATTGGCATCTAGGCTCCGGGTTCCACGGGCATATTTCCCTCCAAATTTGGAGAAGATCCATCCAGTAGAACCAGTCATTAAAAATGTCTTACTGTGCACGCGCAGATGAATAACTCCCTTTTGGTGATTGTTCACAAATCTGTAACATCACGGACAGACACAATGCACATAGACAATAACTGGATCGATTTCTAGCTATGCCCCACCAATTTCTAGCTAAGCGCTGCCCACTTGGTCCGTTTTATTATAATATTATATACTGTGAAGTGTGAACCATGACTTTATAGAATCGCTATTTCAATGTAACTATATAGGTCAGCTGTTGAATATTTTGAAACTAATTTGACTGGGGATATGGTAGTCCGAGTTCTCCGACTCCGCCCTATGACGTTTCTGATATGCTAGCCAGGTATATCAGAAACGGCATAGGGCGGACGCTTTCAGAAACGTCATAGGGCGGAGTCAGATAATTAAATGAATTCAAGGAACAAAATTTACCTCCGCTGCCTTGGTTATCGATGTGCTTGCGAGATTACTATTTAACCGTGTCTCCGCTGCCTCGGATGAACTTTCTACTCCTGAAAGGAGGTGCTCCATATTTGGAGGAATCTACTAAGAAGATTCAAGATTTATGGCAGCTTCATTATACGTCATTATGACTGTAATGGCGTAATTAATTATGACGTCATACACTTGAGTGACGGATCATATAACTCTATTACACCCCCCCCCCCCACCCCCATCGTACTACTACTACTCCAATCAGACTTATCTCTCACTCACATGACGTATGCTAACACGTGTTTCGGCACATAATCACTAGTCGAAACTGGCGATGTTTGAGCAAAAAAAAGGAGTCGATGAAGATCCTTTGTAACCCAACCCGGTGCTAATTTTGAAGCGCGTGATCATTAACTAGTATGCCTATTGCGACCTGTCATACAGAAACATCATATTCTGGCCCAAAAGCCAGGTGGTCTTTATCGACAAGTCGGCTCATTATGTGTTTTTATTATTATTATATGTTCTTACCTTACAGGCAGTGAATTTGCGTCCTACTTCGTAATAAACACGTGCGCTTCTGCGTAGTCGGTCTACAGTTAACGTAATGGTATGTTCTGCTTCACAAAGTTTATAGGCTTAACAACAGGTTACTCTGACCTTTAAAAAAGAACGATTTATATAGCACATTGAACGACCGTCGAATTGGTTTATAACGATCGATGTATGATTCATCAATGCATGGCCACTGCTAACTGGTGGCCGCTTGATACCGCTATCTTCATATGGGAAATAGCTGTTGTGGACATATAATATGTCGGTTGCAGAATACTTGTGTTCTGATGACAGCGTGTCTAAAAGAACCACCATATTTTGGCCCCTAAAGCAAGTGTCCGCTATAGACAGGTTTGCCTGTACACAGGACAATCAATAGTTCAGGCGTAAATGGTAGGTACCTGATGGCGCAGTAAGGATAGGGATTGTTGTTAAACGTAATTAAATTAATTTAGGCCTGACATTGGCGACAGACAATTGGACATTCTAAACAACTTCATGATTATCGTCAACAGATTCCTTATGAAAACAAATTCAGATGATATTTACCAACGGGACAATAGTCACAGTAAAACATTTGGATGAGGAAATGCAAGAATATTGGTGTCATTGACATCATTGACCAATGGAAACTGTACCATTGATCAATGGTCAGCCATCACCAAAGAGGTGATTATGAGGTCACAGTAAAAAAATTGGATGAGGAAATAATGGTATGATTGACCAACGGGAAATGCACCATTCATCAATGGGACAGCCATCCCTGACACCAATGGACCGTTCCAACTTTAGCCATTCCCCGCCAATCTATATCTAAGCTCTACCCACACCACGCTCATGTTGGGATCGATCGATCTCTGAACTCCCTGACTATCAATTTCCAGAAAACTATACATGTAAGCTGTTGAATATTTTGAAATTAATTTGACTGGGTATGGCAGTATGGCAGCAAAAGCGTGCAGTCAAATTAGTTTCAAAATATTCGACAGAATGTTTATTAAATAGCAGACATGCCATTCGTACAACGTGTCGAATCATTCATAACATCGTCATGTCACTGAGTTAATTATGACCTCATATGACGTCAGATGATCGATGGATAACCTGGAAAGGTGAATTCTCAAATGATTAAACTGTTGGCTACTAAAGAAACATGTCTGCCAGACTGCCAAATCTTGTTTTACTCCATTAACAATTTACGAAACGTGACACAGATTATTTTCTCAATCTGGTTCAACACATCTGCCAAAGTTTAATCCATCGATAGATGACAAAATGTGCCACACACGTATTTTCCCCATATGCTTCAATACTTTGAAACTATAGCAAGGGGCATAACTCTGCTATTTGTCGGAGTCAGATGGCGTGGCCACTTCATGTTCATAGACCAAAGAGATATTGGCTAAAGGAACATATCTGCTAACTTTGGTGTTAATCCATTAACAAATAGCGAAATGTGCCACAATTGTTGACAAGACGACAGACAAATCGCGATTCAGAAGCTCACTTAGGTCAGCTAAAACACAACATAAGAAATACAAAACAACCTATGGAAATTGACAAAGATTGTGAGTTTTTGCATTAAAATCCCAATTTTCATCTAAAATCTTGGACCTCTAGCGCTTAAATCGGAGTTGATGGTACGCTTTGTAACGTTATTAGACTTCAATTTCGTCTTTTTCAGAAAACATGTGGCGTAATCTGAATCCATGGTGGTTGATGATTCGCGCGATGACGCCATACAGTGAAATGAAAATTTATGACATTGACCACAATTTTAAGTTATATAGTTTGTGAAAATTTGTCAAATTCTTTTTGATTCATAAAATACTAGAAAATCTTTCATTTTTGTCGTTTCTATTGAAATTTAATTCTTGTTTGTGATTTACTTTAAGCCTTTAAGGAGCCCATGATACTCGCACTTAGTTACCACGATGGATCAGGCCATGTGGTGTAATGTACGCTCTATGGCATATCATAGGGGTACTAAAATTCTGTAGGCATGATGTAAGAAATATTCTATATTTAGTTTAAATTGTCGCCAGGCATTTTAATAATATTTTTAACGATGTGAATTCTTTTTGGAAATTCAAGATGGCCACCAAAAAAATGAATCATCCACATTCCCATTAGATGTTTTGAAGTCCATAGTGGTAAGACCGTGCCAGTTAAGCTTCGTTAAAATCGTATTATTGATTAAGGAGAACTCACGTTTCAAAGTAATTCCGGTAGATTTTTGGAAACGCCAAGATGACCATAAGAAAAAATTATCAATCAAAATTGTGAATAGAAGTTCTATACACAATAAATCCGTCCATCCAAATTTAGTCTAAGTTTCCCAAGCACTTTAGGAGGCTTTTAAAGGATTCCCGAAAATTTTCAGAATGATGGCCACTATAAAATTGCCCAATATAAATTCTTGTTGGATGTGTTGAAGTCTACTGCCATAACATCGTTTCACCCAGGTTTTCTTGCGATGGGGTAGCATTTTAAAAAGATGTCCGGAAAATCCAAGATGTCCACCATGGAAAGCGACCAATCAAAATTTTGTGTGACTGGGTGGTGGACATCTCACGCCTGTGTGAGGGAGCAGCGAGAGGACCAATTTGCGTCCTCGTCGTCCAGGTTTCGACAAAACGATGCCCTAACTCTTAAGGTCGTCACTCAAAAGGCGGGAGGGCCTGTTTGGTGGCGAGGGATGCTATCTCAGGTGTGGGAGTCCCTACCGGAAGGTGGAAGAGGAATGGGTGTTTGGGAGAGGAGTGAGAGACAGCAGAGGGTATTCCCGGTGGTCGTTACGTCACTGGTGGTCACTATTCATTCGGTCAGTCTATAAAAGGTGTATTCTATTACGAAAGTCGTTAAGTACTAAGAGCTAATTCCAGAAAGTCCGCTTAAAGCGGAATGGGATGAATTGCCTACTTTGGTCTCTTCTTGCCCAGACGAATCAAAGGGAGAGCTGAAGATCAGTTTCTTTTAGTCGATGCCACTTGTTTGATCCAATGTTCTCAGGAGTCGTCCAGAGGCAGTCCTTCTGTGCATGTCTAAACGTGTGTGGTGTAAGGGGTATCCCGCGCGAGGCAATAGTTTATTTGTCCTAAGTGTTTTTGTGGTTTAAGGCCTCAGGCGGCCAAAGAAGGACACGAATCGGTTAAAATCAAGTGAATCGTTGGCTCGGCGATGAAGATCGGCCTGGGTGACAGTGTTCCTCATTTGAATCCTTTTACGCATATAGACAAATAAAATCTGCCATGGTACTCATAAAATTGGATCCCATGCATCCCAGGGGATGCACAGACGATTCGATATGGAAATTGGTGAAATTATTCGCAGCATATTCATATGACATTTCTTTTACTAATATAGTTAAAACAGTGATTTTTATTTTATGATATGATACTATATTACTATATCACTGTTTGAATATAAATCACTATTTTATCACTATATTATTAATAAGTATACTATATTAGTCAGCAGTGCTATGAATGTGCTTCGAACAAATAATTGTTATCGAAATTGCACCCCCCCCCCCCCCCCCTCCACACACGATTTCAGTTTGGGACCCCAGATTTTGACTTGGTACCCTCAAATTTCAGAGTACAGTGTCCCAGGGACCCCCAAAATAAAGGTGTCATGAGGTACACTGCTGGGTGATGTCAAAAAGGTTTTTATACAAACGCGCAAACCGGCTTGTGTAATTAACAAGTTTAATAAATCTCTATCAAGTCACGATCCTGCTGCGGTTGAAAGCGATGGCAGGCAGAGGATGACATTGACGACTAGAAAAAAGAATGAGGATAACCACCGGATCACGTAATTAAGTTAGTTTATCCATTAGCCAAATGGTCCAAAAAGAAAAAAGGTGGTCGCGAGTTGATGGAGAAGATCGAGCCCTGGTGTTTTCAGTAGCTCTCTTTAGGGGCTGGGCAAGAAGTCTGGCTAGTGCGTGTAGTGCAGTACTTTTAGGTGGCTAGCCCTTCTCTTATAGAAAAAGGAAATGGTCCGATGGTCAACAGACCAATAGGAGACATGCCGTAAAGTTGGCAGGTGAATACGAAACCTGAAGAAAAACGTATTCCGTGGTGAGTGGTCTTATGTAGCACGAATAAGGTCACACCATCAAGATCGTTCACAATGGTGCTGGGAGTTGGTCATGGTACTTTAGGTGTTTTTAGCAGGCGAGCTGAGAGATGTGGTGAACTGGGAGACTCAGCTTTCCTGTTTCCTAGCGCAAAAAAATATAGGATACTCTTAATAGCATGGATCGCGGTGCCGAGGAACAGGCAATGATCGTGGGAGCTTCGAACAGGCAGCTAAATGGGAGGCAGAGGAAATTTTGGCGACTTTTTATCGTGCTGAATCTCACGCTGTTCGAAGTGCTTTTTCTAGGACACCACCTGTGAATTTAGCGGCTAAGGTGGTCGTCCTTATGGAGAGAGCTTGTTCCATTTAGACAGGGGGTTGAAAAGGCGACACTGCTAATGATGATAGTTTATATCTTCATGTCGAGCGGGGCATGAGATTGTCATCAGAAGAATGTCATCTAAGATGGCCATCTCTTTTCAGATAGTCCTAAGAAATGACGAAGCAAAAGGGGCAGCTATAGGAATGGAAGAAAATTCAATCGCTTAAAGCGGTATGCTACGGTAGTGAATCTGCTAAGAATAGAAAAGTACTAGATTAGTAGGTAGGTACATTTTCAGATTTAGCATAAACAATTTCGAGTCTGTAAAGCAGGACAATTTTGAACAGTCACAATTCCTGCAAAGTGGGGTCTAGGTATTGCCATTGCGGACGTTGTTGGCTTTGAACCAGTCTTGGTTAGTATATTCCTATTGTGGCACACAGTGATTTGGTTTGCGGAAGATCACACAGCTTGGAGAGCAGCACTTCCTAGGAATGGAAGAAAAGTCCAGACGATCCTTCGTTCACTATCGAGTGGACACAGCACTGACGACGTAGTGGATGTTCGGGTCAGTGAATAACTGGATAACAGCACCAATGGGTCTTGGTCAATGATGAGTACTGAGAGTGACAGTTTCACAGTTCATCCACGAGGAATGGGGTTTCTTGTTTGATGGCCGTGGTTGGAGGCGAGGGTGGCACTGGTTGATGTTGGCCACTAAGCACAAGAAGTGGTGAAAAGTTCTCAGGAGTGCGGAACAATTTAGGCTGTTAGTTTGGATGGCTGTGAAGTCAGTGATCCATCCAAAAATTAAGTCTGAGAGGAGGCGTTGTAAATGTCACTCGGGCAGACCATTCTTGACAAGTAAAGCTGGTAATGCGGGAATACTTGGATCACCGGCTGGAGGCATTGTCGAACCGCTTTGTGCTCAGAGCTGGGTGCTGCTTTTTTCTTGCCACAGAGCTGGTTGCTTTTATACTGGTCTACTCTGCATGTCATAATTTTTTTACGAATGGCTGCTGTCTTGATTTTGCTCTAGACCAATCAGGAGTTGTTTAGACCGACTAAGAGATCTTAGATGTGTCTGATCTGGAAGAAGGTCATCAATTGCGTGGCTTTATGCACCACCTCCCCATCGATGTTGTAGGCCAATGCACCCTTATCGCGCTACCCAAGCTCAAGAAAAGAAGCCACCTGGCTCCCAGACAATCTGCGGCCCATTGTGCTCCTCAACAGTATATGGAAAATCCTATCCAATGTTACTCCATGCCACAGCCGACAAGATTGATAACTTCACCGGATAATGTCAAATTGGCTTCAAACATTGATGCAGCTGCGCATACATTGTATGGGCTCAATGCATGCTTTTGTCCGTAGCCATGTCCAAACACTGTGATTTACAAAATGGGCATTGACATGTCACGAGCCTTCAACACAATTAGATGTACTACACCAGGCCAGTTGCAATGAAGATGACCTACGACTAGTGAGACTACTACTTGTAGACACCAAGCTGAGAGTACGAGTCAAGTCAGTGAAGTCTGTAGAGTTTGAGACATCAATCGGCTCCCCACAGGGAGATGGTCTATCCCATGTGCTTTTCATCTGTTATCTTGCTGCTGCATTGAAATCCGTGTGGGTTAAATTCCACAAGACCAAACTCCCAGTGTCAATACTGGGTCTGCTACTAGAGATGGAATATGCAGACGATGTGGACTTCATAGACGAGGAAAAGAAACCCCTTGACTAACTTCCCCCAATAGCTGCAAGCAACTTAAAAATTGAGAATCTCTTTATGAATGAATCCAAAACAGAGTTTACCCACATATACCTATCTACACACCATGAAACTAAAGAAAATAACGATCCACTTTGTGGCCGCGAACCATGGAGGAAAAGTACAACCCTGGGCTTATTACTTTGCAGTACAGCTGGCATTGCTGCACACTGTGTCATCGGGAACATAGCTTTCCAGTCCTTCTGGGAGCTATGGATTTTTAGATCAAAGATGGCCTTGATAAAAAGACTATGTTTATACAATGCAACCTGCGTATCCATGACGGTGTATAACTGTAACAGCTGGGCAGCTCCAAAGGAAACTCTAGACAAACTCGATGCCACTATACACGATCTGTAAAAGTCACCCAGCAAAGAAGGTCCATGTTTGGCCATGTGCTAAGGTTGCCAGAAGAGACACAATCACAGAGCCTTGAAATTCGGCCTACTCGGAGCCAACAAATACAAAGCCAGGAGAGGACGTCATTGCATAAATCTGCTAAGCATGCTACGAGGTGACATCAAGAAAGCAGGACTCAAGTTACAATCAAGTCAATAATGGACCTGAGGAAGCTAATGATTTTGGCTGAGGACAAGACACAGTGGCCAAAGGCGAAGAATGACTGATTAAAGCTGTAGGATGTTTCTACTACCACAGCCCCGGAATACAGTAATCATACTTGTTACTGGGTTTCTTTTCTAGGTTTGACTATATTTGTGTGCCGAATCCATGACCGTTTTCTTGTTAATTGGTTTCGTGATGTCTGTTTCAATATCTGGAGGTCTCAAGCTTCTCAGAAATACTGAACACGCTAAGGGACATTTGTGATCATAGGCCATATTTCCGAGGAGGATGTTGTGCATAGATAATGTGTACAATCTTAAATCTGTCCACCCAGTCAATGGCATCATGCGTCCGTGGCCATGTCCTGTGAGAAAGCCTGGTGTAGTATCGTGCACAAATACATTCCCCATAAAACGAAGTACACCTATCCTGAACCTGTCATAACATGAGATGCCCCACCTAATTACCAGGCACTGTATCAGTATCTCCCAGGGACCTCAGTTAGTTGGTGACTGTCGTACCGTACATACCTACTAGCCTCTGCTCTACTCAATTGTACTATTAAGCATATGTTACAGTCGTACCTTTATATTATATACAAGTGTCAATAGTCATAATTCAGTGTAGTAGTTGATTTATTAAAGTATCAGTATTAAGTAAGTTGTACGTGTGTCTACCTCGTTGAAGATACATACCGTTGCTTCTAATTAAGTCATAGACAAGTACTGGCTAGAACACTACACCTGGCTCTTACGGGGGTACTCCCAATGGCGCGGAACATGCGCAGAGGAGGTAGATCAGGACTTCATCGATCTGGCCTGGGTTTGTGTATCACGGAACAGCCATCCAACAGTGTAGCTGTCGCATAGCCCGAGGCGCCATTCTTACAGGTTCCTGGTTGTCTAGTCCCTCTCATTACCTGACCACATGTCTCCCCCAGCCTGGAGGCAGCAGGCCGTGCGGGTCTTTCTGAGTGTGAGGAGGAGGAGGGAAGGGCGGCATACTTTTTAGTTTTTTGGTAGGCTCGTGTTTTTGTTATATATGGTGGGCAACCATCATGTTTTCTTTTGCCTCTTTATTTGCAATACACCTAATACCATGATAGCGGCTCATCCCCCCCCCCCACCCCCCTCATTAGCCGCGAAGTACTTATTTCCTCTCACACCCGAGGATGAGCGGCCCCTTAACAATGACAGCACAGTGAAAAAGTATAGTTATGTTTTTATACATAAACAGTTTTAATAATAATACCTATGTACACGTTTTTCAGCTTGGTTGTCCACTATAGAATCATAGAAGTTTCTTCAAGAAGATGAGCCTAGAGCTGTGGAATATGGAAGGCGTGGCATGGAAGATGCATGGAAAAATTCAACATGGAAAATTTAACATGGAAAAGTGTTGCTGGCGCGGAAGATGAGACAATCCGAAAGTCTGGTCAAGAATCAGGGTGATCTGAGTGATCCATAGAAGGCATTAGCGGTGGAGGAGAAAGAACGCAGGAATGGCGTTTTCATATTCTGAATCTGTGCGTGGTCATTTCCCCTACAGCGTGCGGGAGGGGTCTACTGCGGCTTTTCAGGCATAAAGTGAAGCTGCCATCTGGGCGGCGATAGAATCTGATCTACCGGACGATTGATTTGGGTAAACATGGTTTGGATCCATTGCAGTGGCGGATCAAGGTTTTGTGAGGCCCTAGGCCTTGTAGGGAGGGTGTGTGTGTGTGTGGGGGGGGGTGTGGGTCCGGGAAAATTTTAAATCTAGACGCTCTGTGGTGCAATCTGACGTATATTTGGCATCATTTTAGTTAATTATTATAGGCTTTATAGCAGATAAAATGGAGTTTTTAACACATTGACTGCCGAGTTTTTTTTGCAGACAACATTTCCAATACGCCATATCTCCGACCATGTTAAATATTTTAAAAATAATTTGGTTGAAAGTTGCTGGTTCCCGAGCTACCAACAGCTTTCAGTCAAATTATTTCCAAAATATTCAATAGAATATGTAATGTTTCGTACATAATAATTAATTTCGGTTTGCATGGATTATTCGGCGAAAGGGTTAAAATTATACGTTTTACCCAAACGGACATTGTTTTGGTATATTAAGGTATATATTATTGACCCGATAGATGCAAGGGTGTAATATACAATTTACAATTTGTAAAAAATATTCATATAGCCAACCGTGACAACGTAGCGTTAATTTAGTCAGTAACATTGTAACAATGTTTCTTCCTACCTTGCCTTTCTTTAAATTTTACGAAAAAAACTCGGCTATCCACAGTATGACTATGATAATCAATGAATGACTGAATGTAGGCCTACTGATTCCCGATCAAAAACCGTGTAACAATTGCTTCGGACCGCTTCCGCTCACTCAATGAGGCAACAAAAATTACTTTCCACGTGTGTGTCACGCCATCACGTGATCATCGCGCTTGTTTAGTCTAGTCGGATAACTCGGCTCGGCCACTCGAGCATTGTTACAATCGATATTTAAACAATAAAACGAGACTATAAACAGAATAACATAGGTCTATTTTGGAGATACTGACCGAGTGTCTCTTCATTGCGTTATGTAGCTTGCCTAAAGAAGCTGGTGTAGCTGCGCTCAAGATACAAAGGCGGCATGAAAGGGCTATGTTCAGGAGTGCTGGTGGAAGCAACTCCAATTGCAGCCAGATCTCTCTCCAGTGGTGAAGCAGCCGAAAGATCAATCGGTCCAGTCAGTGAGTCAGCAAACGTCGGGTTAGGAGAAACGACGATGAGTCGAGTGGGAAGTCATTGAGATGGGATGGGTATGTCTCTTTCTACATCATTCCGTGCAACGATTTGAATTTTGTGATGGTGTTTGGCAGTGTGGCGATGCCCCTCATCTATGCGAATAAATACGGAGGAACAGTTCTGAGAGATGGCTCGTAGTTCTAGATGGACTAAGTCTTTATGAGCACGAAGATCGTTTGATCTTGTAAATTTGCTGCCACAAGAGGAACAGTAGTGAGTCTTGCCCATAGTTAGGAACTGAACAGTCCGTGATCTCGAATGTCGTTCAGATTTTGTGAGAGGCTGATGAAGCTAATGCCTCATTTTCATATATATATATATATATATATATATATATATATATATATATATATATATATATATATATATATATATATATATATATATATATATATATACACCTGTGCAAAAGTTAAGCACCAGCAAAAACAATAGAACGTAGAAACATGATGGTACAACTAGGCTGCCATACTTTTTGTCCCCGCGTTAGCTGACATAATTCCAAGTACGAAATGCACATGCATGCATGACTTCACGCCGCTTGATGTCCGTGCGTGGCGGGAAACAGCACACGTGTTCAGTTATGTAAAAGTCCAGTTTGAGGTGTAGAACATTACATACAGATTTAGGCGACAAGATTAGGAATTTTGTGTTCATGACCGTGGTTTATTTGTACAGAGAGAATTAGCTCTTGATTGTGAACCGCTATGGCAAGATGAAGGTTAAGTGATCGTGTGAAATGGCAAATCATAGGCATGCATACCACTGGTATGCCATGCAGAGAGATTGGCAGACAGCTGAACATTAACCATACTGTAATCAGTCGTTTGATTGCAAAACATGGGCAAACTAACGAGGTGAAGGACAGGCCTAGATCTGGAAGACCGAAGAAGACTACTGCCCGTGATGATCGAGCCCTAGTACGCCTTGTTAGGAAATCTCCATTCACCAACAGCAGAGTGCTCAGCCAGCAATGGGAAACGCGCAATAGTGTGTCAATGTCTACCGTCAAAAGGAGACTGTATGCTGCTGGCATGAAAGCTAGGAGACCTGTCAGACGTCCTCTCCTCACTGCACACCACAAAGAGGAGCGTCTGAGGTGGTGCAACGAAAGAAGACACTGGAACATGAGATCCTGGAGACGGGTACACTGGTCCGATGAAAGTCGGTTCCTGCTTCATGCCACAGATGGTCGAACTCGTGTATGGAGGTCCAGACGCACGGCGTACGACCAACGTAACATCATGGAAGAAGTTCCATTTGGTGGATGTTCCGTTATGATATGGGGGTGCATCTCATTTGATTGTAAGCTGGATCTGTTGACTGTACCTGGAACACTAAATGGACAAAGATATCAAGATTCCATACTGGATAGAGTTGTGGTCCCTCATTTTGTAAATCATGCACCTGGAACCCACCCTATATTCATGGATGACAACGCCCGACCACATCGTGCTAGAGCTGTGCATGAATACCTCCGCCAGAATGCCATCGAAACCCTACCATGGCCAGCAAGGAGCCCTGACATGAACCCTATTGAGCATATCTGGGACATTCTGGGAAACATGGTGAGAAGGAGGGATCCTCCTGTGCAGAACCTACAGGAATTAACAGACGCACTCCATCTTGAATGGCAACGAATACCACAATGGCGTATCAGTCGGTTGGTGACCAGCATGAGACGTCGTGTCCAGGCCGTCATCCAGGCACAAGGTGGATATACCCGGTATTAATAATGACAGTCTCAAACTCGTGCACAGATGTTAAACTTTGTTTTCAGACACCATTAATGACAATCTAGCCACGTGTGTCAACTGTAGGGCAATAGTTGTCAGTTGTGTCAACGTAACCACATTCAGGCCTCGTTTTCAAGTTCAAACAAAAACATACAGTGTTTCCCCACCATCATAATCAGCATTCCTCTAGTTGCATTATTACCTCTTGCACTAAGATGGATGGGTACATAAATGTTTATGCTATTGCTTTCTTCATAGCACATGAATATTCCCTCGCATGTGCGTAAAAATAGGGTGGTGCTTAACTTTTGCACAGGTGTATATATATATATATATATATATATATATATATATATATATATATATATATATATATATGTATATATAAATATATATACCGTGATAGTGGAAGAATCTCTAATTAAGAGTCCAGTAAAAAGACTTTATTGAAATCGAGATTTATTATCCTAAACTACTTTTGGCCAGGATAGTGGCTTCTTTTTGTAATGAATTGTGCCTACACGAGGTCGAAATTCTGAAATTATTATGTTTTATTCGAGGTTCTGTGGCGATCTCTTTTTTGCTCGCCTATTTTCCAAAGAGGGACTACTTTTCCTCTCGCGGTAGATTTATTTCCTGATGGTGACGTGGAAGTTTCGTGAAATCCTGTTTGGCAGCGAGGGCATGCCAAATTAAGGAGGAACATTTGTCAGACATCAGTTGTGCACGAGATTATGATGACAATAAAAACGTATGACATGCCCATTTCCTTTAGGGCCGATAACGTAGTCATCGAGGCGATATATAATGTCCTCTGTTCACTGAGGCTTGAAGGCTTTTTGATGGCGGTGATTGTTTATGAGTGAAGTTTTTAGCGGAAATCACAGATTGATTTCAATTTTTGCTGTACACAGGAATAATACCTAACACATGGCATAAGCTTTGTGCTCAAATATTATTCATTTAAAAAGTTTCACTTAGTTGACCTTTGCGACCCATGTATTTATACTAGCTCAGAGATGCAGGTTCCCATTGTTATTTAAAACATCAAAGGCTGCGCATGTCTGCCAAGAGTGAGGACGTGTCAGACCACGGGGTTTTCAGTTTGTATCAACAATACACCTATTGTTTTGATACATTCTCCTGTATCGGGAAAGGCTTCGTTGACAGTGGTAACTACTGGGGGTATTAATCTGGTATGTTACCCTCGATTAATATCTTCTTTTGCATTTGTTAAGTATGGCGGAAGAAATGATAATTCCGGTAAAGTAGCTTCAGTAAGACGACAGTAGTGTTTTCTTAGTAAAGAAGGAATTTCCTCAGTTGGGCAAAGAAAGAGAACAGTGCAGTGTCTAACTTCCTCATCCATTCTGTGCACAATATCTTATCTTCCGTTGGCAGCATTTCTTGTCATCTGTATGCAGGTGTGCACATCAGTGCATCATTCGAGCGGCAGATTATATTTTGTTCCGCGATATTCTGCAATGGAGGTTCCTTGTTATGTATATTCGCAAACCTTATCACAATCTCATATATACTCAATTTCCAAAACAATATCATTATCTATATATACTCAATTCTAAGAAAACAGTAATCATATATAATATATACAGCGATATATGGGGGAATACCACCAAGCATGGGGGTGCCCGTGGAGGGTTTGGCAAGGGGTGATCTGGGGATGGAGGGTCATGAAGTGTTTGGTCTTCACCTCATGCCTATGGATGGAGGATCGCATGGCAGAAATCAATGTGCCACAGTGTCGGGGAAGAGGGAGCCATTGTTGAGCATGATATTCAACCTCGAGCCATAGTTTGGGGTGGCCTTTAAGTCAAGGGAACGGCACTGGGTACACATATCAGTGTATTTCGGGGATCCATTGTCAGGGGTGGGAGGTTTTCCCGGCGACGTATTTGGCTGTGATGGTTAGGACTAGGGGGTTACATCATTCACAGTTTTAATATTATTCATGAGGGGTGGCTGGCCTGGGTCATGTAGGTACAATTTTCCCGAGCGGGCAGGCGGTGCCAATCATGCTGTCTTCCCCATTAGACGTAGATGTGTTGTCCAGTGCTTGGAGGCGATAGCTCATGGCCAATTTTCGCTGGCAGAAGGTATATGGTCCCTTCCACTTATAACTTAGTTTGTGACTTGCTCTGGTGGGCGGAGTTGGGTTGCTTATCCTGATGCGATTGCCGACGGCTTATGGGTCACCTTGTGTTCGGCGGTGGTGTATGACTTTCTGACGTTTGCATACATCAGGAAAGTGTGCTCACACACTTTCATGGACATCCTCCAATCATTGATGGAGTAATTCTACATACAAAGACGGGGAGATTAATTCTCCCGGTGCACGCTGCATCACGATGTCCAGAGGTAGTGACAATTCGTGGCCCAACATATGCGTGGCTTCTTGATTCGGGTGGGAAAAAGCTTCTGTCCATTTGGTAAAATAGTTCTAAAAAACAAGGATGTAGTGGTTTCCCTTGTCTGAGTTGTTGAGCGGTCCCATGACATCATAGTGACACACTCAAAAGGGCCGCCTACAATATATTTTTGTCATTTGGCAGTGGGTTTTTTAGTGGTCTGTTGATGGTAGTGGATACATTTGGTGGTCCAAATTTATGTAGCGGCCTCTACCCCAATCCGGTGGAAATGCATTTGGATTCTTTCCAGAGTGTGGTCGTGCTCCAGAACTGCCTTGATGTAGTTTTGGGGAACTACAAGGTGGTTGCGGTAGTTAAGTATGCTGTTATGCAGGTGGCACTCTTCAAGGTGTCAATGATAATGTTTGGTCATACTAGAAGCGGATGAAACTTGTTTATGAAAGGGATGTTTGTGCTCGCGTAACCAAATCATGATTATCCCAAGATGCAGGTCGGAGGTGAGTATGCAATCAGTATACCCCTTTTTCAGCAGAGAGGAGAGGGAATAGCGGTGCTTCGTTCTCTATGGTCTCAATAAGGAGGGTGGTGGTTGAAGATGTAGGCATCGGCGGAACTTTAAAGTCATCTGCGACTGAATAAGGTGTGGGGTGTTTGTGGGATAATGCATCGACATTTCCATGCAATTTTCCGGGGAGGTGTATCATGTCACATGGGAAGCACTGAAGGGTTTCTTGCCAGCAAGTGATCTGTCCTTCAGGGATGTGTAATTTCTGAAGCCAGCATAAAGAAGTGTGGTCAGTCCGCAACTTAAATGGTTTGCCGTAAAGGAAATGTTTTGAAATGTTTGATAAAATGGACTGGTCATGCTTCAGTGTGAGAGAGGCTGTGAGACCCATAGCATATAACTTGCTCTCGTCCATCAGAGTCTATAGGACAATGCCGATACTGGTATCGAGAATGAAGGGTGTAATGGGTCAGGGTGCGCTATTATCATTCAGGCATCCAATAAAAGAGATGGTCCTTTTCTGTAAGTTGGAACGGGGCTGTGGCGAATTTACTAAATTGGCAGTGTCCCAGGAAACTTCCGAATTTCCGTGAGAAAGGTGTTCTCTTCATTTCTTGCATTTTAATTTAAGTTGCGAATCGGTCGAGTACTCCATGGAGCTTGTGTACCGCATCAGTGAAAGTGGTTCTGAAGACGACCATGCCATCTAGATAGCATAGCAGTTTTTTTAGCAGCAATTTATCAAGTACTCATTCTATGAGGTGTTCAAAAGTCCCAAGAGCATTGCAGAGACCATAGGGCATATACACAAATTGAAAAATGATGTCAGGGCAGACGAAGGTGGTCTTTACTGTATCATGATCGTCCATCTCTACTTGCCAGTATCCACTTGCTAAATCTAAGGTGCTAAACCAGACAGCACCGCCGAGGGAGTCTAGGGCATGGTGTATGCACGGACGAGGGTAGGTGTCCTTGACTAGGCTCTCATTTAGACATAGACAATGCAAAAGAGGTAAGTACCGTCTTTCTTACTGTCTAACACAATGGTACGACCCCATGGCGGGTATATGGTTGGATTATGCTGGATTGCATCATTTCCGTTCCTTGTTGATGGGCTTCCTGTTATTTATGGATAGGTAAGCGCCGGATGGGCTCTTTCATGGGGCGATAATCCCTGGTGTCGATGTTATGGCATACTAAATGGGTCTCGCCTAGATCTAAATTTCTGCTAGGGGTGTTTGCATGCCTGTTCAACATCGCATAAACTTAGTAACTTGTAGCGCGAGAATATAGATCCTGTAGATGGAGAGACACCCATCGATTTTTAATTCTTGGCGCGCACAATACTATGGCACCACAATTCTTTTTGGAAATCGATCCTCAGTAAGGCGTTGTTCACGATGTTTGCTATAATGACTCATAGGATGAATCGGAGTTCATCGATTTGGATCATGAAGTTGGCAGTTTAAGCAACTTCTAGGCAGCACCACAAAGGTGGGTGCAGGGTTCCATTAGGGGCGGTTGTATGTTTTCAGGCATAGTATCATAGAGACAGGAGCTAATGATGGTAACAGTGGCTCCGGTATCTACAGTGGCTAGGGTGCCTTATATGGTACAATGGCAACAAAGGGAGCTAGAGTGGAGGAGAGAGAGAGAGAGAGAGAGAGAGAGAGAGAGAGAGAGAGAGAGATAGAGAGAGAGAGAGAGAGAGAGAGAGAGAGAGAGAGTCTCTAAGACAGACGATGGCTGTGGTGATAAAGTCTGTGTCTTTAATACGAACTTGACTATAGCAGCAAGGTCCAGTACCTCGGCAGCAGTAGTAAGGATGCATAGTCGGTTTTTGATGAGGTGCAAAATCACAACTAGCGGGAGAGGCTTTCATCAGCGGAAATGGCTCTTTAAGTGGAACTTTCTGTTTTTGTTTGGTAATCGGAGGGGTCGAAGGTTACACTGTAATATCATTCATGCAATTCCAGCGTCCATGTATGAATTGATAACAGCTAAGGTAGGGGCGGTATGGGCATTATGGTACTATTTTCCACGCGTCAGTAGTATTTTCTGGTGCTGAGCTTATTGGAAGGACGGGGCCTCTAGAAAGCTCTTGGCTAGAGACCGGGACATGTTTAAATCACGTGGCGGGTATTCAGGGGCTGGTTTGGGGGTTATGTATTCTATGGTCTCAATGCCTTCTACCACGCATGCCGCGTGTGGAACCTCTGGTTGGCATGGAGTGTTTGGGCAATTTACGGCCCAGTGTCCAGTTTGTCCGTAGTGGATGCAAAGATCTGATCTGGTCTGTGGAGGTGCTGGTCCAGTAGGTGGGCGAAAGGGCATCCGAGTACTACGGTATGTCAGATGGGGCCATGGATATGATGGTCTAGGGCTATTCAAGGGCTAAACCGGCTGGCTCTTTGAGTCCAGGCGGCGAAATTTATCAAAGTGTTTTGCAGGGAGGTGACGCAGCAGTTCATATCCGCTATCTGAATGATTATCTGATGGCCAGATTCTGGATTTTTGGGCAGAGAGGACATATTTTGCAAAGCTTTTAGTATGTCCTCCATCTGAGCAGGGTCAGTGCCAGATGGAGGGGCGGCAGTTATCGGGGCTGTAGGGGTGACAGAATCATTCTTCTTTTTCCTGGGCATGCGTGGGCTGGCAACTTTATTCACCATGGCTGTGCTGTCTTGCACTTCATCTACACTTTCTATCGGATAAAGTATCCTCTGTTGAGTGGCTTCGCGATTAAGGAAGTTATTAATTCTAATCACGGTATTGGTTAATTCTGTGATGTCTCTTATATCTGCCTGGTACAGGCGGTCTTTCTTATCAGGGAAACTAACAAAGGTAGTTCTCCCATGGAGATTCTCCATCATATTCCGGTGGCATGATGGTCTTGTGCCTGTGGGGCTGGAAGAATGGGTCAGGCTATGGGTAATGAGGGGTGGAACCTCTTGCGGTATTTGCCAGAAGTGGAACCTCCACTTGTCAGTGTTATCGGGCGGTGGTATACACAATGGAATAGGTTCATCGGGGCAGAGCAAATCGGCAAGGTAACATGCATTCTGACATTGGGAGTATAGCGCAGACGTGGCTAGGTGCGGGGGGGGGGGGGGTCGGGTGCCACTCTGACATGGCACAGTTGCCAAATCAAAGGTCGTCCAGGTCTGGGGCTCCTCCTCCTGGCTGACTCGGTTGCTGCTCATCTCTGGGCTTGCGACACTGTTCCATGTGCTTTCTCGGGACCCCACCCCCACAATCATTTGCTGGCCAGAGTAGCCAGCCATCTCCTTGGAGATGTGCGGGTTCGTTCGGGCATTCCCAACATGGCAGAGTGCCTGCACTACACGAGTCCTTCTGGCTGGGGCCGGCGGGCGACACGATCCAGGAGCATGAGTCTGGGTCTCGGGGGCAGTCATTCCATCCTTCTTTTCTGATTCCTTCCTCACGGGAATGGTGGTTGCGGTGCGGTGGTTCTTCATAGGTGGCAGAGGTCTTCTCTCCTCTTCTCCATCAGTCAGATCGAAGGAGGCCTACACCAATGTATACATTCGAGCCGGACGTGTTGGCGGCTCTCAGTGCGCCTGTGGTGCTGGTAGTGGTGGAAAAGGCTGTTGCATCTGAGGTGGTGGCGGAAGTGGCGCTAGTTGTGGTGGTGGTCGTAGCAGTTGTCATGATGGTGGTCATAATGATGGCGGTGTCACTGTCGGTGGCGGAGGTGTTGACGGTTGCTCTGTCCGCAATGAGCACGGTCGAAAAAGCATTCCCAGGCCGACAAATGGTTCATTCTGAGAAGAGGGATTCGAGGTTAGTCCTGCGGGGAATGAGATGTGCGTGCGGATGTAGTAGGTGCATTCCATGGGCAGGGAAAGGAGCTGCTTATTCAATTCTTTTCCATCTTACGTTCGAGCCGAGTGCTTCTGTTAATGTGAGTTGTCCTTTAGAGGAAAATATATATATATATATATATATATATATATATATATATATATATATATATATATATATATATATATATATATATATATATATATATATATATATATATAAATATATATATATATATATTAGTGCTGATAATTTTCGATTATCTAGGTATTCGATTAATCGACAGTTCAATCAATCAGTTAATCGATCGTTGATCGATATTCTCATAATTCTGAACAGTATAAACCCGACAGGGACTAAGGTAGCATCTCGGTTTTATATATGCACTTATGGTGATTGAATACTAGTAATGCTGGATATTCATGTGCGTGCGTATGTGTGGATGGGGGCTTTGAGGCGGGTGTGGGAGTAGTTGTTTAGTAAAGAAGAGTGCTAAACATTGTCAACATAGTTTACTTCATTAGCATTATAGTTCAGAAAACATGATTTCATGAAATATAAGTCAAATACAATATAGAATCTGTGCGATATGCCTACATCAAGTTACACTCAAGTTATATATTTCAGCAAGCAAGTATAGTAGTAACCATATCCACTGTCTTACAAGGTTTATAAGTGAAATCTTGTATTGAATCTTGCAAATATTTTCAAGTATTCATGTGGAATTTTAAATCTGACGCATACCAAGAGCCCGCCTCTTAAACGACTATCAAACTAGCCAATGAATGATTGATAAAAGTAAATAGGTGACTGATTGGCAGTGCCTGTGCGCCCGTCATATCTTGCAGTACACGCTCGCTGTGTTGGACTGGTTGATGAACAAAGCAGGGCGGGGAAAGGCGGTGCACTTCAATGGACTGCCGTGGAAGGATGCAATAGCGAATTCAATTAAATAGAAAACACATTTAGCGTTTTGTGATTCGTACAGGGCAATGAAGAAATCTGGACGAAATTGCGGGTGGAATTAATTATTTAAATTTATTATCTAAACTAAATAAATTATTTAAATTAAGTATTTAAATAAATTTTTTAATTAATTATTAAATTAATTATTTATTTTATTTTATTTTAAAGTATTTAAATTAAGTATTTTAAATAATTTTTTCCTCTTGCCGCCTTTAATTCTATAAATTAGCCTGGCTATAAAGACATGTGTTGTTAATGCGTGTGTCTTGTACTCATTACACGTGTTATTGCCACAACAACAGATTAGCGTGTCAGGACAGAACTGGAAATAAAAAACTAAATAAAAGAAATAAAGAAACAAATAAATAAATAATAATAAAATAACGATAAATGATTACGAATTTTCATAATCGATCACTGATTCAATCGATCAATGATCGATCATCTACAATCGATTAACAGCACTAATATTTAAGCAAGCTATTAGAGATTTCTAGAATTAATCATCGCTAAATCAGTACATATTTCTAACACGACCAACAGACTAATGAATGGGCGGGTTTCTTATGGCTAAATAAATAAGACAATTAAATCTCACGTATCTTGTATTGTATCTCTACCTCCGATATCCCAGAAGCAGTATTTAACCTATTCAACCTTGTCACCTACTCCACCCTCCTCATATTAAGCTTAATGATCAGATAACCACTGTAGGCAGTCACAGTTCATTACAGTTGAACTCGTTTCATCAAAGGCTGGGTGACCTTGAACCCAAGCGTCCGGCTGACATTGACCTCAAGGGTATCATTGGGTATCTTTCAATATGCCCTTTGAACTTATTGTGCCAAGAGTTAATTTTTGACAAAACTAAATTGGCTAATTTTGACTCCTAAGGCGTGACATTGACCTATGCCTCGAAGATCAACATGCCACTCTGGAATCACAGGGATAATGAGATAATCAATATAGTTGTGATCAGGTACAAAAACTCAGCTCAAATATCCACTGGCAATATCCCATAAATTTCCCATGGGCCTGTATTTGGACACGGAAAAATGGGCATCTCAAAACCCACTCAACAGATCGAAAAGTGGGAAATAGCAATCGATTCCTCAATGTGTAGGGAATTGATCATATCAAGACAGTAGATGTGGTCAACTCTTTCTTACCGAAATCTGTGTTTGCATGCATTCACAGATGAATACGTTGGTGATTCTTCACAAATCTGTAACATCACGAACAGCACATAGACAATAACTGGACCCATTTCTATCTATGCCCCCAACAATTTCTAGATAAGCTCTGCCCACTTGGGTCAATTTATATACTGTGAAGTGTGGACCCTGAATTTATACAATTGCAATTTCAATGTAACTATATAGGCAAGCAGCCATTCAAATTAGTTTCAAAGTATTCAATCGAATGTTTAATAAATTGCAGATTTATAAAAGACACAATTTGTATACTTAATCATCATCATCATCATCATCATCATCATCATCATCATCATCATCATATGCTGCGACGTTGGAGGCCCGTGCAGGGCCTATTGTGGATCTAGACAGTTCATACACTACAACTTCGGTTGCGCAGTGTGTGGATAATGGTTGTTCTTTTTTTTGGGTTTTTTTTACCCTTTTGCTTTTTAGTGTTTTTGCGAATAGGGTATATATCACTAATTCAGTGATATTGACATATGTACAACTTTCGACTGTACATGTATGTACATATTTACATCATATGACCGGTACGCCTAACCCACCTAGCTGACAGTTGGCCAATTAACAGTGGCAATATAGTTTATTGCTACTTCTGGAGTGGTAGAACACCCCGCCTTAACTCTTTGCTTGATAGATTATATACAATTATTTACAATACACATGTAATGTTACATGGGTGGCTGGTAGGTCTAACCCACCTAATATCCATTAGGAGAGCTTATTTGGATGGTAGGACAATCCCACCTTTAGTGTGGGCATGAGTACCGCCATGGTTACCTTGTTGCCACCCTGTGCTAGTAGTAAGATTCCCACTTAGCCTTATTGGTTATGGCAATACATACAAGTATATTGGCTGCATACAGCGATGGTGATGTTAAACCACACATACACAGCTGGAGAGGTAAGACATGCCCACCTTACTGTTGTGCTTGTGGTGTCCATGGATGACACTTGACATGCCGTTCAGTTGCTAGTGCAGTCCCTTCTGATCTGGTTGCTGATTGTGGATGTGGAATTTGGTGTGTTAGCTGCAGACTAGTAATGGATCGTGGACCTGGACAGTGTTATACATTTCGCTGGTAGGGCTGACCCACCTCACCGATCGTTACACTTTTGTTACGGCTGTAGGCATTTCGGGTACATATGGAGTTGGGTTGGTAGGACATGCCCACCTTATCCGCTCAATTGGGTTAAGAATCTATATTTGTTGCTCGTGTATTCACTTAGGGTTTACTAACGGTTGGTATGACAGTGTTGGTATGCTTTGGATTGTGGCTGTGAATCTGGCGTTATTGGTCAACTGGTAGGACAAGCCCACCTGGTCTGGCCGCTTAGGTGAATGGGACATTAACTGGAGTGGTATTGCCTTGTGGCATGTGTTGACTATGGAGTTGATAGACTGGTTTCCTCGACGGTGGGATATTCTGGGAGGTCATGGACTCTGAGCACGTCCGAAAGATCCACTGCATCTAAATACGCAGACCAGTATTTGTCTAGACGGTTTTTGAAGCAGTTTAATATAGGTGCTGACACAACATCCTCAATGAGGGAGTTCCAGTTGTTGACGACCCTATTGCTGAAGGTGTGTGAACGTAGCGATTTGATTGAGTGGTGCTTTTTTAGTTTGAGGCTGTGCCCGCGTGTCTTCCTCAACTCTTCCAGGACCAGTCCATGAAGATCTACGTTGTACATGTTGTGTAGGAACTTGTAGGTCTCAATCATATCACCTCTGATTCTGCGGTATGAAAGGCTAGGAAGCTTAAAGTGACTGAGCCTACGTTCGTATGCCATGTCGTATAGTCCTGGTACCAGTTTGGTCGCTTGCCTCTGAACTTTTCTATCTTAGTTACATCGGTCTTGAATCTTGGGCTCCATATTGTGTTGGCATACTCAAGTAATGGCCTGAGCTGTGCTTTAAATAGTAGCTTAAACATTTCCCCGTCAAGGTAGCGGAAGGATCGTCTGATTAGGCCTACTACTTGGTTTGCTTTGTTGGCAGCCATCTCAATGTGTTTATGGAAGCTTAGTTTGTCATCAAAGTTGACCCCAAGATCCTTCTCACTAGATGTCACTTCCAGCTCAATTGATTGCTTTCCAGATTCGGACATGGTGTAGGAGTATTCAGGTTGGCCTGTGCCTATCCTCATTACTTTGCATTTCTGTGGGTGGAATTTGAACAGCCATCGTTCCGACCAGAGTTGTAACTCATCGATGTCCTTCTGAAGGGTATGACACTCGTTTATAGAAGCAATTTCATGAAAGAGTTTGGTATTGTCAGCGAAGAGTTTGATGTAGCTGTGGACAACATCAGATAAGTCATTGATGTATATAAGGAATAGGATAGGGCCCAGAACACTGCCCTGGGGCACTCCACTTATGACGTCCGCCCACAGTGAATATGCTCCGTTTACACACACTCTCTGATGTCGGTGCAATAGGAAGGCTAAAATCCACGCTGAGATCTGGCCTGTGATTCCATAGCTATGTAATTTAGTAACGAGTCTTGAATGCGGCACAGTATCAAATGCTTTCTGAAAATCGAAGTAAATTGCGTCGATGCAAACCTGTCTGTCCAGAAGTTTGGTCCACGTTTCTATTACTGTCAGCAGCTGTGTTGTGCAAGAACGTCCTGTTCTGCAGCCATGTTGCTGGTCTGAGGATAAATTGTTTGAAGTCATGTGGTCGACTAAGCTATCTCTAACTAGGGACTCCAATACCTTGCAACAAATCGAAGTCAGGCTGATAGGTCTGTAATTGCCAGCTGAAAGCTTGCTACCCTTTTTGGATATGGGGGTTACATTACTGTGCCTCCATATGGCAGGTACATTCCCTTCAGCCAGACTCTTTGAAAAGATAATCCATAGTGGTAGATCTGGTGTGTCACTAAGTTCCCTGAGCAATCTTGGGTGGATATCATCTGGACCTGCGGACTTGTTAGTATTAAGTTTACGTAGTTTGTTCCGAACATTGTCCACAGTCAGATTGAGCTCATGCAGGAATGACTTTACTGGGTGCTGGGTGCACTGGATGTTGGTGTCATCTTCTTTGGTGAACATACTGACGAAGAAATCATTGAGCACCACAGCCTTTTCATTATCGGTTGTTGCTGATCCTCCATCAAAATCGAGGTCAGAGATACCAGTCCTTGTCTTCAATTTACTTTTTATGTATTTGTGGAAGGCCTTAGGGTTGAGTTTGGCTTCTTTAGCAATTCTTTTTCAAATTTGTTCATTACCTGGCACGTGGCACTACAGGCTTGGTTTCTGAGCCTGCAGTAGTGAGCATAGTCATCTCTGTTGAGACTCTTATGAAATGTCCTCCATGCACGATTTTTGTCTTTGACTTTGGACAGAGCCTTGGCATTCATCCAGGCTGGTCTTGCCTTCCTGTTTGGGTATTATTGGATGCGCTTTGAGATGAACTTTTCTTGGCCATACATAATCTTGTTGATTAGGAGGTCCCAGCTTTGAACGGTGTTTTCCCGTGTAGCTCAGCTTGCCTTTCCAACTGTTCTATGCATGAGTTAAAGGCAGTATAGTCTCCGCTATCCCATTTATACACTTTACTTGGTTTAGGATCATCAGGATAGCTGCAGCGGATTACGAAGCTGATGGTGATGTGGTGGGATGTACCGAACGGCAGGTGAGTGGTTATGTCCTCTATCATGTTCTCTTCGTTACACAACAAGAGGTCTAATATGTTGGGTGTGTTGTCACCGTAAAAGTGTGTTGGGAATGTGATGTGCTGTAAGAGATAAGAGTCATGTATTAATTTAAGAAACCTTGTCGTGGCCTGGTTTCCACTGCTCTGGGAAGTGCCATCGTTCCAGTTAATACCTGGGTAGTTGAAGTCTCCCATTATAATGATGTGTGAGTATGGGGATGATGGAGCTTCTATGATGAGGTTCTCTAAGTGTGTAATGTTGTCTGAATTCCTGTTAGGTGACCGATAGATACAACCGACTAGTAAGTTGTCGTTGATCCCTAGTTTAATACTGCACCACGTGGAGTCTTGTTATTCTTTGGCCAAAGGGAAAGATCGCTCAGAAGTTTTTAAGTGGCTCTTGGTGTAGGTGGATGTACCACGGCCTTGGGAGTCTAGCGTAAGCCAGCTATCATACCCTGGAAGCTCACATTCCATGTTAGTTAGCTGGTGTGATGTGTTTTCATGCTTTAATTCTGTGAGGCCTATAATGTCTGGGGAATGTTCTTCAATGTAAATGAGCAGTTCCTCACGCTTGTTATGGAAGGTGTCGAGGTTGGATAAATTTCAGATATGCCACTACTATTTACAGTCTCTACAGGTTTGTTCTTAAGGTTTAATGGTCTCTCTTGTCCTCTGTTCTTCTCTTAGTCTTGAGCAGGCGGTGTGACCTGATTGCCCAAAGGGAGTCGGTTACACCCTCTCTCTCTCTTGGCGGAGATTTTGCTGCTCCTGTCTCTCCAGTGGGGTCAGGTCCGGCACTACAAATATTTGTGTTTTTGCATTTTTTTCCCTCCTGCCGGAGGAGGATGCCGTTTTTTTAGAATTGCGAGGCGCTCTTTCTTACTTGGTAGCTGGACTCTGATAGGCCTTGCTTTGGTGCTCTCGGGTTTGTATGGGCCAATCATGCGTACATCCACAATTTCTGTTACTGCGGTGTGCCGTGTACCAGCACAGATTTTATTGATAATGTCTGTGTCGGCACTTCTCCTAGTTGCTGCCGTGGTTTCTTGATTCTACGGTATGTTGAAGAACATCACATTTTCTCCCCTACTGTTGCGATCTTCAACTTCTTGGAGTAGGTTACATGGTGATGGG
Source organism: Chaetoderma sp. LZ-2023a (assembly GCA_034401795.1). Taxonomy (NCBI): domain Eukaryota; kingdom Metazoa; phylum Mollusca; class Caudofoveata; order Chaetodermatida; family Chaetodermatidae; genus Chaetoderma; species Chaetoderma sp. LZ-2023a. The sequence goes on along the minus strand of CM067362.1, from coordinate 37,047,349 downwards.
GAGCTTTCAGAAGTTTTGTTGGTGTTTTTTTGTCTCAAGCTCTTCAACTAGTGTTGTGACACTTTCCACTTCAGCTTGAAGCGAAGTGTGCTTCACATTTAACACACCTAAGTTTTCTTCCAGTCTATCCTGGCTCTCATTCATGACAAGAAGTTGTTGCATTAGCCGTTTGGCGCCACGTTTGCAGAATTTGCAAAACCAATTTATCTGATCATTCTCTTCGCTAATTAGTACCCCGTATAAAGAGTCTGATATATTTTGGCACTCTTTGTGGAACCAATATTTGCAGATATCCCATTCCACACCTTTATCTTGGTCATTTACCTGATGGTCGCAATCCGGACATACATGGTGCCGTTCGGGAGAATTTTGTGATGCGCTTGCGGTGCTGCTAGGGGAAACTAGTTTATGACTGCTGGCAATAACTTGATTGCTGGAGGCTCTCGGCGTTGAAAATCCTACCAATCATATTAATTGTGACTATTGTATATATGATATTCACCACACATTTGATAGCTAAGCATCAATCTGTAATTCTGTGTACATCACCAGCACTGTTGATAACGCTTTCTCCTATTATTGCTTTGCAGGCAGTCCGATTAGGTGAGATTACCGTACCAGTCCAATAAGCGTCACAGCCTACAGACTAGATGAGAATTCTTACCAGCCCAACCAAGTGCCACAGTTTCCCGCACCAAGTAGTCTGAAACACAGCATCAATTAGTAATACAGTAAAAGGAAACCCAATGTAAGTACAATAAAGCACCTAATATTATATGCATTTGCCATTATTGTTAGTACTAACATTGGTACTCTGAATTATTGCATTACAAGGGAAAAAACAAGTATGCCCAGAAGACTTGATGAACTTTACCAAGTTGATGACGGTGACGCCAGCCTACACATGACGTAATTAATTATGACGTCATATACTTGAGTGACAGATCATATAACTCTATTGGGCCAAACTGACCAAGCATACTACTCCAATTAGACTTATCTCTCACTCACATGACGTATCCTCACACGTGTTTCGGCACACCATCACTTGTCTAAACTGGTGATGTCTGAGTAAATAAGAGGAGTCGATGAAGATCCTTTGTAGCCCAAGCTGGTGCTAATTTTAAAGCACATGTTCATTAAATAGTATGCCTATTGCGACCTGTCTTATAGAAACATCATATTCTGGCCCAAAAGCCAGGTTGTCTTTATTGACAAGTTTGACTCTCTGGTAGTATTTAAAGTTTATTATGGGTTCTTACCTCTACAGACAGTGAATTTGCGTCCTACTTCGCGATAAACATGTGCCTTTCTGTAGTCAGTCTACAGTTAATGTAATGTTATGTACTGCTTCACAAAGTTTATATGTTATTGGGACGTTTAAATAAAGAACGATTTTATAAAGACTACTGCATTTAAAGTTCTCGTGCCCCATTAAATAAAGAACCTTTGCACGAGATATGAGATGCATATTGATCTCTGTTTAATTTACCCAGCATGCAATTCTACCCAATGTTCAATACTACCTTGCATGCAATGTCCTGCCTCCATAATCGTTGTAAACTGGTCAAGTGTCCGCCAGCTCTGGAAGTGTAAGCTTACACGTAGGACATATTCACGCCAGTATATTCGACAGCCTGCATTTTAATACTGTTCTGCACAAGTTGGTCAATTTCCAGGAGAAAAGACAAGTAAGCTTTTATATACTTTGACAATGATTTGCGTGAAAATTGTTGCTATCAATGACAGCAACAACATTCAGTCAAAATAGTATCAAAATAATTAGTATGCAATGTGATTGACATACAAATCTGAATGAAAATTCTTGCTGCAACAGCTTTCAGTCTATATATTCTAAAACAAAGATGCTGAAGCGTACAATGTCTCGCCTGTAAAGGCATGGATAGTGTGGATTGCCAAAGCAAACATGGCATGGGTCATAATAGACATATTCAGTAAGGCACTAACAAACAAGTGTAACCAATGAAACATGGAAACTTTTACCAAACTGCGGATAGTCTGATCTTGAAATTTGTTTCCAAAATGAAAATAGTAATGAGGCAAATAGTACCCCTGCATAGTATACAACTCTGCTGTAGAATTGTGTTGATATCTGGTGAGCCATTGTAGAAAATGAGTGGTGTATAAAAGACTATAATAAAAAAACTTGAAAAAGGTTCAGTCCAAAATCGCGAGCAAATATTGCCCAAAATTATATCAGTAATGATGCAGATCATATCCCTGTATTGTATAGAACATTGTAATCAGAATGACTATAGTTGAGTTAGATGGTCCATAAAAAAACTTAACCCAAAAACCATGAAAGAAATTCTAAGTAAAAAACTGAAAAAGCAAAAAGAAATTTCCCCAAGGTGAAATTGCTAATGATGCAGATAGTACCTCTGCATAGTATATAAAACTGCTGTAAAATGTTGTTGATATCCTGTGAGCCACTGAAAGACGCTATTAATAGACAAGGCTTACCAAAACAGGTATATGTGTGTTCAGAACATTTTTTGGATGACAAACCATCCGAGAGAAACCAATATCCGAAATTAAAATTAGGTTACGATAAATGTGTCACACCAGGTTGACGTAAGGTGGTAAGGAAAAACATTAAATGTCTAAAGAAACTCAGCATTTCAGACTGTTCCGTGGCCACTAATAGCAGCGATGAAATAAACTGTGATGATATAACTGATTTGTCAGAGACGGACTCTATCATGGTGTTGTAGATACTAATAAGGCCGACACATAAAAGAAACAATGAATCCATCCAGTATGTTGACATATGTACACAATGTCAGGAATCTGACTTTTGTACAAATGACCATGTCTACGGAAAACCATGGGCAGATTGTAAAAGTACATCTAGCTTCCCAGGGAAGCAATTAGAGCATGTTGTCCTGAACCATTTCGAGAGAACTATCTAAGCACAACCTGTATTATTGATTGTGCAGAAACATTCATTCAGAGACCGACAAACTTAAGAAACAGAAGTCAGACATTCGGCAATTATAAAGCCACACAATACACCAGAGTATCTTGTGGGGATCTCACCCCACCTGGAAAACAGCTGATTTCAAGCTTAACATACCAGCTTTCATTAAAGATAAACTCCAACTTAGTAGAGAAGATGTCACTACAACTCGATGAATAGCATGAATTCACGTCTCTCTCTCTCTCTCTCTCTCTCTCTCTCTCTCTCTCTCTCTCTCTCTCTCTCTCTCTCTCTCTCTCTCTCTCTCTCTCGAGAGAGAGAGAGAGAGAGAGAGAGAGAGAGAGAGAGAGAGAGAGAGAGAGAGAGAGAGAGAGAGAGAGAGAGAGAGAGAGAGGGAGGGATGGAGGGAGGGAGGGGAGGGGTGGGGGGGTTGAGGGAGGGAGAGAGAGAGGAGGGGAGATGGAGGGAGAGAGGGAGCGAGGGGGGAGGGATGGAGAGAGCGAGAGGGAGAGAGAGGGCGGGAGAGAGAGGGAGGGAGCGAGAGAGGAGGGATGGGGAGAGAGGGAGAGAGAGAGAGGGTGTGTGGGGGGGGGGAAGGGAGGCAGGGAGTTGAGGTGGGAGAGGGAGGGAGGGGCTTGGGGTGTGAGGGAGGGAGGGAGGGAGGGAAAGCAAGTAGGAAATTGGATGTGTTTAAAGTACTGAGTAGCACGGCACCAGTCACATCACTGACACATTTTGATGACATTCTCATCGTGTGCTCGGCACGTATAAATCTTAAGGCTGATCTAATACGTGATGTGCTTGCTGATTGACTATAGATACGGATAAAATAACTATGGGCGGGTGTACGAATCATGTATGAAACTACGCCCCCTCCACCCACCTCAACCCCCACCCCCACCACACACCCACCTCTCCCACACTGGCTGGCATGGCGTTATATATATTGATATTCAGCAACATTGATGTTGTAACAGTCTCTACGCGCGCCATACGGTGAAGGCTAGTGATGGCTACTGTATACAACGAGACGTGAGGCGTGATGCTACGCTTCGCTTCGTTTTCACGCGTGTAATGTCGGAGTGGCTATAACTGCCACCTAACGGCAGTAAGCGAAACTAACGGGGATACCTAAAAAAACCTGTGTATATCGCTTATACCAATTCTACTTAGATAGTACGGTCAACAATTATTCATCAAAGTTTTTGGTGCCTTAGTAATCAACAACTTAGTCAAGCTGGTCTTCAAGTCCGCAGCGTGTTTCAACTGAAAGCTATGATGGTTATTTTAGAATATTTAGACTGGAAGGCGTTGCAGCAACAATTTTCATTCAGATTTCTATCTAATCTAACTAGTTATCGCATTACCCACTAATTATTTTGACAATAATTTGACTGAGTGCTGTTTGTGTCATTGATCGCAATAACTTTTACGCAAATTATTGCCAAATTATATCAAAGTTATATCGTATTTTCTCCTGGAAATAGACACACTGGTGACGTATAATATGAAATACAGGCTGTCGGATTTATTGCCGTGATTACGTCTTACGCGCGTATGCTGCCAGAGTTCAAATTGTGATAAAAGCACCAGATTTGTCTGACATAGGTTAATAATATATGCTTTATGATCCCAGAGGGCGTTCCACGAAATTGTGCCCAGATTTCCCCCAAAACTGCAGCGCAATCTGTGAGTAACAATTCACACCAATTTTAATGAAATATTTTGATGTGTATGTGTTTATTTTCACTCAAAGTGTGATATAAAATCCTAAATTGATACAGACATTGTGTAATACACCTTTTATAGTTTTCCCAAAGTGAATTAATTCTGTAGATATTTCACCAGGACCAGTAGCGCCACCTATAGGCAACAATTTTCATTTTTCCAAAAGAGATAGTTTGAGTCATATTTGATTCAGATTTTAATTAAGATCACTCTTGATTTTGGCAGGCATGTTTTTCTAGCCCACACACATTATTTTTACATATATTTATATTCAGCACGCCGTCACTAGAGGCGTTCCCTTTCATCCGACATAAAACACTTAACTGCTATGATCCTGGCTCCCACGATTACCATGGCATGCACATAAATCTGTGCATGCCAGATTTGCCTTGCAACATTTACACAGACCATGGCATGCAACTTTACAACCTCTGTGATTTAGCTCATGGCATGCCTTCGGGTAAAGACGAACATTTAGGGGACCATCCATGGCTACTTTGTTCCCACCGCCATAATGAAGGAGAGGGAAGCTGTGGTTTCGTGGTTAATGGCTGCCCCCCCCATACATAGGCAGCTTGAAATGTCGCTCATTTTATGTGCTGCGTCAATGCTCCTAGTGTTGCCGGAATGTTCTCCAGTGCCCGGGTCCCTGAAGCAAACGTGAGTTTCCTGGCTTCATTAACATGAGCAGCAGAAGACGTCTTTGAATACAGTAAACAACGTAGCATTGAAGACAGTGTACAATTTCGTCATCAATCTCTGCTGGGGTTCTGGATAAAGATAAGAAGCTTTGCACAACCTCTGGAAATACGGTCCACACATAACAGGCTGTTATTTTTCCTCGTCTGGCAAACAATGATGTGGTATCACACCCTGTGAATGCATGGAAAAAAGCAACGTGCCCCGAGGCTTGATAAAATTTCATGTGCAGGGACACATCGATAATGTTTGCCAACTCCAAATGCCACCCAGATCTCAGAAACCTTTGGGCCTTCTTGAGGTTTGGCCACTGCTAGAACCAAAACATCAGCATCAACAGTTCTAAGAAGCAGTTTCATGTGGCCATTTCTAGCGGCATGGGCAGCGTGGAGTATTATTCTAATGTCCGCCTCCTCTTGGTTTCAGGGACACATGGATACAGCTGACTCTTTGTCACACTGATGTTCCTTGAGCACGTCATCAAGATATGTAGTAAACAATTCTTTTTCACCTACATATATTGCAGAAAGCTTTTGTGACAGGAAGCAGAAAAGCCCCTTCTTATTTTCATCATTTCTCAAGAACGCTGGCCAATTTTTTTTAGGGATTATTGTCTTTCCTGAGACACGTCTTCTTGACTGTCCCACGAGATTCCCATGTGTGTTCATTTAGACTATTTTCTATGTACAGATCCCACACCACAACCAATCTTTGAACAATTTCAAATTGAAACATGATGTATGAGATGAAAATGGTGTCAGCATTTTCATCAGATGTACGAACTGTTGCTGGCTTCAACAAGTATTCGGACTATCTCGTGTGTTTGTTCTAGATTAGAGACCTCACCGTACATAGTTTCTAAGTATGGTAGATCAGACTTTGACCCGTGCCTTAGCTTCCCTTGGCAAGACAGTCGTGGTAGTTCTGGCTGATTTTCATGCTAAAAAGAACGGTTCGAGCTCGCCATCCCGTGACTGGCATGATATGTAAAGCCTTGCGACCAGGCTGCAGTCTCACTTCAGTGAGCTTATTTGGGCATTTGATTTAGATAGTTTTTGCCTTAGATTTAGCAAACAGTGGTAAGATATTCTTGGAGATCGGACAGCAGTCAAGACAACTGATGCGCTCATTGACAAACTGCTGGTACTGTTTTCGTCCAAGGACGTTGACTGTTCTAACTATTGCAACTACTCTCGCATTCATGATATCATTAGTGTTTAAAACTAAGGTCAGAACTGCACTCAAGAAATGGGATCTCTAGATATTCACACACTTGGACAAACGCTTTTACATATTTGGCAAATGATTCTTGGATATCGGTAACTTGTTCCACTTCATGATGTTTACTGCAGATAATTTCAGTATGCATTCTGTTCAAATTCAAACACTACACGAGACACTTCAGGACTAGTCCGAGTCTGCTCTGACTCAACCCGCCCCTGCGATAGATATTTGGACAGACTGACGGTCAGAGCAGACTCGGACTACTTCAGGACCTGCTAGCATCCACCTTTTGACTTTCTCTTGGCTCTCTGAATCTTATCAGTTTGTGTAACAAGTCTTGTGATAAACCTCCTGATGATTTACCAATGTTTTGATGATATGGCCCCCTTAGTTTAGCCTGTTAATGTTTATATTCGGAGGGATGTACCCTATACTGGAATTCCCAAAGATTTCTGGCAATGTAATCATAGCCAGATGTATTGTTTTTGACATTATTCTAGATCAGACCAAGTGTGGCGCTCATCATTACTGTATATAACTGTTCTGTAAACACATATATCCCTTCAGTTATAATCTGCTTTTCACAAAAAATATTTATTCTGGCTCAGTTTACATTCTTTGTAGTTTTTAAAATTATCCTGGAACTAATATTTGTCAAATAAAATTTAATCATAAAAAGTAAGAAATAAAGTGTAAAATAGCTTAAAATCATATAGCATAATAAATAAATCTGAAACATATCACATGCGTCGCCAGTAGCAGTGTCTGAGAAACTGGACTAAAGTCTGGTAGGAAATTAAAGGAATGGCGTTCTGGTCAATATCTTTGTTACTATGAAATACATGGTTGCCAAAATATTTTAGAAATTTTTTTTGATTTCTCCAAATAGATTTAGTTAGGTCTACACGCCAAAATTTGGAGGCGATTCGTCCAATATTAACCGCAATATTGACCAAAACATTCCCTGAATTTCCGACCAGACTTTAGTCATGAAATCTCGAACTGTATTATCAAAATAATATCAGGATACTTAAGACTGAGCAGATTCTATCACGCCATATTTTTATCAATTGTGATATCAGTCATGCATACAGGATAAGCAATTGAGCAAAAACATTGATTTTATGGAAAATAAAATATCTGATTGGTGGCGCTAAAATTTTGGGGTAAAAAACTGTCCTTAGGTCGTGGAACCACCACCACCTAACCCCCACCCCACCCCACACTACAAACCAAAAACCATATATCATCCTACATTTGTACCAAATTTGGTGCTTTTATCACATTTTCAACGATTTTGGCGTTTTCACTCCTTGAGCAGATGCACTATGACTGAGAAATGGCCATTTGCATGTGCAGGCCGAGTCTTTATTTGAGGAATGCTGTCCATTACAGACAATAGCCTAAAGTTCGGATATGTTATTGGGGTAAGCGGGGTACCTCGACAGCATATCTGAACGACCTATCACGTGGTACAAATTCATATCACGTGGTACAAATTCTACTCAATTACTCATACTTTAAGCGAGAGTAAGTGTGATCATGCGTAGATAGGTAAACCAACCATGTGATACTTTCGATCTTAGTACCTCGATAACGAAACTGAATTCAGCCTACACTAAACGAATATAGCGTCCAATAGTTACAACGATTATGGAGCCAGGGCATTGCATGCTGGGAAGCATTGCACACTGCGTAACATTGCTTGCTGGGTAAATTGAAGAGATCAACAGGCATCTCACATCCCGTGCAACGGTTCTTTATTTAATGGGACACGAGAACTTTAATGGCTGGGTGCTCATGAATATGGAAGAATTACCGACTGTCGAATCGGTTTATAACGAGCATGGCCACTACGACTGGTGGCTGCTTGATACCGCTATTTTCATATAGTAAATAGCCGGTGTGGACAAAATATGTCGGTTACTAAAACTGGCGTTCTTATGACCGTCTAAAGGAACCACCGTATTTTGGCCCATAAAGCAAGTGTCCGCTATAGACGGGGTTAACTGTACTTAAACATAGGATAATCAATAGCTTAGGTGTAAACGGTAGTGCCTGATGGTATAGTATGGCATTATAATTGTAGCGTTAATGTAATTAAATTAATTTATGTCTCAGAGTGGCGACAGACAGCTGGACAAGCTAAACAACTTCATGATTATCGCCAACAGATTCGTTATGAAAATAAATTCAACCGTAGTTTGACTCAGACGCCCCACATTCACTGAAAATACCCCTCCCTATGTAGTAGGTAGCAATTTTATTCAAAGCACATGATTTAAAATAATAAATATAAATGGCCTAGGGGCCATAGTGCTCACCTTTCTGATCATTCATATCTCACGAGATCTCCTTCGATACGAAATCGAAAAATGAATTCTCGAAGAAGCCATGACTCTATATTTAGATGCTAGCTGATGAGGAACTGTAAACATCTTTACATTAATTAATTCACAGCATGCACCATGGCTCCATCAGGCAAACATAACATATGCCATAGACCAATGGTCCTTATCATTATTGACTATGGGGCAATCATCATTACCACCAATACACAAGAGCTCAGTAAACGGCGCACAATACACCTCCTCCCCCGCCCCACTTCAGCCTAATATCCCGCCATGATGGCAATCAATGAATGAGAGCTATCAGAAAATCATGATTTCTTCCTCAGACATAGGTTAATGTCCAGTAGACCAGTCATCGATGAAGTTTCAACGCGATCCACTAACCAGTCATGGAGTTATCGTCTGGAATACGTTTCTTCCTCAGACCTAGTTCAGTCATCCCACAAAGTTTCGAAGCGATCTGATAAGCAGTAACTAAATAAATTTCCTAGATGGCCACCCTTGGCTGGCAGCCATCTTGCATTTTGGATTATTGTCGACTTCGAGGAGTTTCTACTCCAGACATAGTCCAACCACCATATAAAGTTTCAAAGCGGTCTGATAAATGTTAATGCAGCTTTCATCCGGAAACCAATTTTCCGGATGGAAATATTTTCCGGCACCAGGGGCCACTGGTGTTTGATGGCCATCTTGGATTTCGGATCATCGTCAATTTTGATATGTTACTTCCCCACTATTAGTCCAAACACCCTATACAGTTTCAAAGCGATCTTATAAACGGCAATGAAGGTAACATCCAGAAACCAATTTTCAAGATGGTTACCAGTGTCTGGCGGCCATCTTGGATTTTGCATCATCTTCAAATTCGATAGGCTTAACATCGTCGTGTCGTGTAATCAACTACTCTATGAAGTTTCAAAGTGATTTGATAAAGGGTTAACATTGAAATTAATTTGTTTGGAAGCTGTTGCTGCCTAAGACACCAATGCCTTCCATTCAAATTAATTTTAGACTATTCAACAGCTTTCCTGTATGGTTACATTCAAATTGAATTTTAAAAGCCAATTACATCTGGGAACAGGTTTTAAAAATAAATTATACATTCTCTTGTTGTTAGAATTTTGTCACTTGCTTTGAAAATTATTTAACAGAAAGTATAATTTCTCCAAACAGAAACCAATAGTCAAATTGTTTTAAAATTCTTCATGAGAAACTCATTTTGTTAAGAAATCTATGCCATTAACTGGTGGAATATGTTAAATCCCATTTTTCAAGGCAACCACACAGGAAAGCAGTTGAATACTTTGAAAATAATTTGACTGGAATATGTTGCAGCCTTAGGCAGCTTCTAGATAAATAAACATAAACACATATAGAATATATCTTATGTCATGAAAAATTAGTTGCATCATTGAAAAGCTAAGAGCTGTTTAAATCTATGCACTCACACCTGGAGTGCAATTTTATTTCTTCAACACATTCTTGTTGTTTTCTATTCATTCTTCCACAAAGACCTGACCACTTACTTATAATCACACCCTGTATATGCTTACGTTCTTCAAACAACCATTTGATCCTATAGACAAACAGTTCTGTACATAAACCTACCACAAGACTATGATATAGGACAAATTCTGATGAATAGTTTGAAACTTGATTCCAGAATTTACACCTGTTAACATATGAAATGGAATTGACTTTGCCTTTGGGAAGCTGATATTTCAGTGGTCAAAAGGGTTTCAGGACCACAAAGCAGATACCAATTCATTATGATTAAATAAGGTTTTGGAATATGTTGAAGTTACTTTGCATGCAAGACCCGGCTGTCTATATATATTATATGAAAAGTATTTGAAAAAGCATTTGAAAACTATTTGAAATTTCAAATACTTTAGCAAACGTATTTAAATACAAATGCGTATAGTTGTGGTTTGAAATCTTCAAATGCAAATACTTGAAAAAAGTATTTAAATGCATTTAAATGCAAATGCATTTGCATTTGACCCCAGGTCTGCCAACAGATTTACCAATGGGACAAGGGTCACAGTACACAAATTTGGATGAGGAAATACAACAATATTGACGTCATTGCCATTATTGCCATTATTATCTAAGTTTTAATATATGTGGTGCGAACCTGAAATAGTTGATGAATATCTATATCTAGGCATTTGATTAAAATCAAATGGAACATTCGCAAACTGTAAAATAAGAAACTGTAAACATGGAACGAAACATGTATACTCATTGATAGGCAGAATAACCAACATGACATACCTATTGATTTACAAACAACATTATTTGATACATTGATTACACCTATATTACTTTATGTATCCGAAATCTGGGGTTTTTAGAACACTACACAAGTAGAATCATGCCAATTAAAGTTGTTTAAACATACACTTCGTTTGAAGATTTGTAGGTAGGTATGCTTAGTTTTTTAACACACTGACAACGCGATGACTTCAATTTCTGCGCTAACCTTGCCTACGGAGTTCACCCGTTAGTTTACTTTGTTGATCATCATATCCCTGGTCGGATCGAACTGTCATCCTACAATTCCGCTGGACCACCACAGCAAGACAAGAAGCTTGGTTTAGTGAACTAGCTTTCACATGTCGGATATACTGATTATACTGACGAATTCATGAGACTATCTTTTGGATGCACACCATATGGTGTATGCTATGCCCTCACCGGTCTCCATCACCACACTGCGACACTGGCAGTAGTTGATTGATTGATTGATTCATTGATTGATTAAATCCCGGGGATTAAATCGTAGACATAAAATTCGTACACTTGATGTGTACTATTCAATGCTCCTTTTGAAGCTATTTACATCATTCATTACGTGTTTTGATTGGGACTTCATCCTACGTATGACGTAAATAATTATGACATCATATGCTTGGGTGACAGATCAGATCCATCCATTATCATAGAGATATCCTATGCCCATTAAAAAAAATGTCTACCTGTTAGATGCAAATGGTAGTTTCTCAAGATTACTACAGAAGCCATTTTGGCCAGTTTGATCGGGACGAGTGTCGAAGTGGAGATTAAGAGATGTCCGTGGGTACAGTGGGACAGATCACAATACAATTTTATTTCTGATGCAAACATACAATCAGCAATTAGCCCCGGCCAACCAGCGGTAGGTACAACTAGCCCCAATAGTGAGGGTATGCGTTTAATGCGCACGAGAGATCTAGACAATATATCCTAAATTTACGATTCCAATCTAAATAGAGGCGAGCTACCTTGCTCTCGTTATCAATCGATCCCAACACTGAAGTGTGGGTGGAGCTTAGCTAAAGGTGAGCGGGGCATCGCTAAAACTGGAAAGGTCCATTGCCTATATGCGCTGCCATTTTGCGCAAGGGATTGTGGTCATTCACGTTCTCGCCAGATCTACCACTAAGCTCCACCCACACTTCAGTGTTGGGATCGATCGATCCCCACAAATGTCGTGGCTATCAATTTCCTGAAATCTATACAGGTAAGCCGTTGCATATTTTGTAACTAATTTGACTGGGTGTTGTTGCTGCCTATGGCAGCAACAGCGCCCTGTCAAATTAGTTTTCAAATATTCAACAGAATATGTATTAAATAATAGACATGCAATTCTTACAACAACTCATAGTCCGTCTTCAATGGACCTTTCCAATTTTATCCTTCGATTATATGATGTCATATGACGTCATAGCCACATAAATGACGTGCATGATGACATCATAATCATTACATCATAAATGATTCTATATGGCCCGTCTTTAACTCTTAATCGTCCAGAATTGTATGTCTGCTATTTAATAAACATGCCGTTTAATATTTCCGAAAAAGTTGGTCCCGATCCCAGGATGATTCATAATAAGGAAAAATTAGTTACCTCAGGGATGTAGAAATTGTTTGAGTGTAGCCGTCAGTTAGTGCTGAAGAAGTGACCGAGATGGTCACGAAAGCTACACTCAAACAATTTCTACATCCAGGAGAGGTAACTAATTTTTCCTTATTAGGCCGTTTAATATTTTGAAACTAATTTAATTGGGCACTGTTGCTGCCGTAAGCAGCAACAGCACCCAGTCAAATTAGTTTCAAAATATTTAACAGCTTACCTGTATAGTTTTCTGGAAACTGATAGTCAGGTATTTCAAGGATCGATTGATCCCAAAACGAGCGAGGTGTGGGTGGAGCTTAGCTAGAGGTGGGCGGGGCCTAGCTGAAACGGGAACGGCCCATTATGTGTTCGTGACGTACTCGTCTAGTCATTCATGACATCATAATGACGTCATTGATTATGATGTCATTCTACACGTCACGTAGTTGATTACGTCATGTGATGGATGGATAACGTGAAAAGGTCCATTCTAGACACAACCAAGTGAATGCGTAGCGCTGAACGGCCACGGGAAGAGATGATAGGCCTACACGCCCATTACGTCGTAGTTGTTATGATTTATATACATACTTTGAACCATGACGTCCCAGAATCCCCTTTTCATGGTAACTATGGAGGTGGAGGTGTTGAATATTTTTGGAACTAATTTGACTGGGTGCTGCTGCTTATTGAATAGTAAAGCTCTTCAATTCATACAGCTGAAGGACGTTTCAATGTTCCTGTTGGACATAGCTATGCCAGTCATTACGTATTTTGACTGTGACGTTACCCTACCTACTAATTGATTATAACGGCAAGGCGCTACAATATCTGACCGCTCTTGATAAAATATGTGCTCACGTATACACGCGTTCATCGAGACGTGACCTAGATTACCGCCGGCGCTGCCATTGGCTAACATCGTCGTGTCGTG